>CM034306.1:5091625-5417019 GCA_019925795.1 Dendrobium chrysotoxum | reverse complement strand
TTTTTAAAACTACATTTTACAAAAAAGTACGGATAACCAAACGAAGCCGTAATTGAAGCCAACCATTGCAAGAATTTTTATACATTGAATTGATAATCAAATGATCTTAAAAATCTTGAAAATGAGTATGCCGCTAGTTTTAATGACATTAAATAAAATTAATGATTTTGATTATGCATGTGTAGATCTTAACGACAAAATCTAGCTTTGGTGAAGAAGGATAATTCTCCTCCTGGGACAAAAAAGTCCATCCATAAACACACACATTCTAATATAATATTTATAGTGTGATTTATAAAAAATAAACTATTAATTAGTAATATGTAGATATGATGGCAAGATCGTGAAAAATAAAAACTCATAAGAACCATTTCAGAAGAGGGCAACCTACTTGACAATTCATCATCCCGCTTGGTTCTTTGAAGATGAAGGCATTGTGATAATATGATGGCCTGTTGGATTGATGTTAACATCACGTCCTTGCCAATGATAGCAAATTCTCCATTGGCTCCGACAGTAGTTGCATCTTGTATCAATCTTGGTGCCATCAAAATATCACATTCATAATGACCATTAGATTTAAAATCTAACCTATTTTTGCATGAATGCTTATCTGACTGCACCCGTGATAATCCTGTAGTTCTTCCAACATCTTTTCCTCGGTGAATTATGTTGATATCAAGTGCATCAGACCTCTCTTGTCGATCCAGTATTTCTTGACTAACATTTTTCTCTCTAGAGAATGATTCTAAACTTGCATTACCCTTAGCTTTCTGACCTGTATTCGCAACAAGTACTAACTGAGGCTTTGCATCCACCTACACGAAAACACAATTTAGTTGCCTTACAAATATCTGTTGAAGCTGATGATACCAAATATTAAAAAGTGCAGTAAATTTGAACTATTGTTGAACTATAGAAAGCACCTGGTGGATTGTCCGATAGCCAAGAACTCCAGTAACAGAGAGATCCGTTCCAGACGTCTCTGCAGCACGTGCAAAATGCAACCTACATAAAAGACAAGATTATTTACAAAAAATAACATATTCCATTTTAGCGAAAGAAACCCATAAAAAATGTTAGAAAAAGGGCCTCCAATCACATATGTCAATCAAATGAAAAACCAAGGTTTAGTAGTGCAACAATATTTACTGGAGTTTCCAAAATGCTAAAACGGAGAGACAATATTCAACAATTTTTTCATAAACAACAATGGAAACATAATTGCCTGTCAGATTTTATAAGCAGAAAACAATAGTTCTAGAAATAAATATGGTTAATGTAGGGACTATTTATACAATTGTTGATGCTGGAATATGCAATACATGATATATTCATACATATTGAAACAACAGAGGCAGAAAATGACTCTCAGCTATAAGTCACATATTAACATTAATGCTTTAACAAAGGTGGAAAGAAAACAAGCAAAAGAAATTAATAATGCTCCAACGGAATAAGTTTATTCATATTCTGACCATCCTCAAGTAAGCACAGAAATATCAAGCTAGAAACACTGATGAAAAGGAGTGGGAAAAATAATTACAAGTAATGAGTACTCGATCCTATAATTGACATAGCCAGTCAGGGTTGTTTGTCCATTAAGCGGTGAAGAAAAAAAAACTGCCATCCAATCGCATACAGAAAGTGACCCACAACCCCAATAAACAAAACTGCGTTCCAAATCAATCTACACCAAAAACCAACATGACCTGATATTCACATCCAACATCAGCAAATTTCAACTAGGTCTTCCTAGAAGCCCATCTCCATCTCACCCGCAAGCCTCATGTGGCAACTCAACACGACATCCTAGCATGCTTGCACTAATACCTCATGCTTCTCGAAGGCTTCCTTTCTTCAACTTTTACTGCCCTCTCCGTTCTAGCGGTCCCCCTTGGTGTTTCCTCCTTTGCCGACAATGTCTTCTAACATCAACGTACTGCTCCTAGCTCCAGTCCGGTCACATTCGTTTAAGTGGTTTCCCAACCAATTTTGTTTATCAATCTTATTTCTCTTCTTAATTCACCGTTTGCATTTCCCCGACAAAAATAACTCATGTTAACATCTTTACGCTATTCAATCCTAACCAGTATTTTAGCTCCCAATCTCCATTCTTGAATCAATCCTAACCAGCCCCCTCATCACCTGC
Organism: Dendrobium chrysotoxum; assembly: GCA_019925795.1. Classification (NCBI taxonomy): domain Eukaryota; kingdom Viridiplantae; phylum Streptophyta; class Magnoliopsida; order Asparagales; family Orchidaceae; genus Dendrobium; species Dendrobium chrysotoxum. The sequence goes on along the minus strand of CM034306.1, from coordinate 5,414,867 downwards.
TCCATCAGTTATGGATTAGTTGTTCCACTATTGGAGCCAATGAATGGTAAACTCAAACCATGTTAAGCTTTCATGATCTAGGTATCATTAAACTGTCTCGCCCAACATTAAATATCTATTTATAAGCATCTATGCCCAAACATTGGGCCCAGTAGTTCCAATATCAGAAGGAAAATTTCTTTCTTCATTTTAGCAGTTGTTTAGGCTCTAGGCCAAAAAACTTATGTTTGATAGCAATGTAATTTGTAACCACCCATGCATAGACACGAACACAGCAACACGAACACGGGATACGACAACTATTAAAAGTATTGGACACAGACACTGATTTGACACGGTATTATAATTTTTATATTTTAAATATAAAATTTGAATAAGCAAAACACTAAGAATAATTGAAAAATAATAAGTAACTCAACTAGATTTGTACTTAAAATGCTTAATATTAGGATGCTAAGAGTGAGGCATCGATGTCGTGTAATGAGCATCGGGCATTGATGTCAAGATATGTGTCCTATCATTAACAGTCGAGCATCATTGTTGTGTAGTGATGGCCATTGGGCATTGATTTCAAGATAGTGTCGGTCACCGATCTCGAGATGACTTCAATCGTCGATGTTACGATAACATTGGACAAAAAATGAGAAGTTGAGAAGGAACGAGGACGTGATTGTGGGTGTAGAAATTGACGTCGTCAAGCGTTAATGTCAACACAACGTCAGACTTTGATATTGAAATGGTTTTGAAATACTAATGTTGTGACAACAGTAAACGTCGATATTGAGATGATATCAAACACTATTGTAAAACCCTAACCACAACCAATCAAATAGAAACAAAAATGGGATATTCAGGGAATGGATTATTAAGTTTGGGCGATTTATTTAGGACTTTGAAGAGGAAATGAGAAATTTATTTTTTATTTTTTTACTAAATAAAATATATTTTAAAAAAACTTTCATAAAATATTTTAGACACACGTGTCGGACGTGTACCCAATTTATTATTAATATTTTTTTAATAGAACATGTTGTTGACGGGTCCGACACATGTCGAAAGAGTGCCAGACGTATGTCGTGTCCTATACGTATCAAACACTTCATACCTATTTGAGGAGAATTGTTGATGCATCATAGGTAACCAACTGTAAATCAAACAATCAAAAATAATATTTATGTGTTGTTTAAGGTGCTACTGATTTTGTTAACAAGTTCAAATCAATGCAAAACCTACCTGGCACAAATCAAGAATTGAGCAATCTTTATGCCCAAATAGAAAGCTTGATTTCACTCGATGCCAACTAGGATGCAAGATGTTCATCATGCTAAGAGAAATAGGCAATGAGCTAATTCCTTGGCCCTGGCTAGGCAGAAGGTAGTCTAGCAAGTCAAGTTTGGTTCAGCAGGCCCAATGCACCTTGAGCATACAGAGCAATAATATTCCACACAAAAACATAAAATGTACCATCACTATTAAGTTTTATTCTACCATCTCAAGGTAACTACAAGAGCACACTAGCACTAGAATATATATTAACATGTCTTGATTACCCGAAATCAATAAGAAAGTATTCAATTTTTCCTAGCCATCTTTTCTATATAAGTGTAAAAGAACTAGCGTGTTTTCTCTTTGCATGTCCTAACCTACATTTTTGCAGGTGTTCTCTATTTTGTATTTACTCCTTAGCGTGTCTAGTGGTCTCCATTGTTGCAGGTTTTCTCTGGTTCATCTACCCTTTCTTCCATTACTATGCCTTTATTGTTGTAACATTTGTGCATCCCAACAGTTTTTGTTATTATTTTGTTGCCACAATCCTCTGATTTTGAAGCAACAGCCTCCCATTGACTTCTAAAGGCTATATGTAGCCTAGGGGTGTAAGTAAGTCAAGCCGACAAGTGAGCCGGCTCGAGCTCAGGTCAATAAATGGCTCATGAGCCGAGCTCGATGAGCTAACAAGCTAAGTTTGAACTAGCCCCAACTCGGCTCGTAAGCGGCGGGGGCTGATCCGTGAGGAAGGCTGGTCATGGTGATGTTAGCTGTTGTTGTGTGCTGAAATGGGGTAAGGCTATAGTGTTTGTTGAAATTAGGAATTCTGAATTTTTGTCTTGATACTAGTAATGATAGCTGCTGATGTAGTTGCTGAAAGTTAATTAAGGGTTGTGTTGTTTGCATGATTAAATTGGTGTGTAATTGCTGAGTGTAGTTATTGCTGAAATTACAGTATGGCTGCTCTGGAGGCTGCTGTAAATTGCTGAAATTACTGAAATCAGTGAGGAAAAGGAAGAGGAAAAGCTAAGAGCAAGTAAGGGCATTGTTGTTTGTTGATAGTAGGTAATGGTGGTTGCTGAATTTTGCCAAAATGCTGCTGCAGTTGCTGAAAACAGCAGCTGAACACAGTAAGGAGACAAATTCAGTGGGCTGTTGATAAATTCAAGAAGGAAAAAATAGAAAAGAAATGAAGGGAAGTGAGGGAAGAAGTTAAGAGAGGAAAAAGGAAGTTTAGGTTGTATGAACCCTCAAGTAAAACTCTAAGAATTTTTATATAACTTGTATTATTTTATTAAGAATGAATGCATGTATAAAGGACGAAAACTTATGTTTTAGGTTGTTTATAGAAGGAAAAGAGGTCGGGGTATTTCAGGTAAACCAAGTTACCCGACTAGCCCAAGGAACGAGGTAAGAGACAAACTATGATATAGAAAATAGTAAATTTTGCAACATCACATGGTATATAATTTTGATGGCCTAAATTCCAGTTCCATTATGTCTTTACTTGTTGGTTCCTCAAGTATTATTGTAATGGCATATTTTTATATTTTTATGAATGTTATGAAATGTGAAATTCATTATGAAAATAAAATGTGAAATGTATTAGAAATATGAGATAAGTCATATGTGGAGGATAGACCCGCACAAGTAAATGTGAAAAACATGACGAGGTAAGCATACACTCTCTTAATTCTAAAAGTTGAGATTTCGGACTCAACCTTGAATTAGAGAGCAGCCTCAATTCTAAAAATTGGGAATATTGACCCAACCTTGAATTAGAGAGTTGTAAGTGTGCCAAAGGTTATAATCGTCATATGACTTGCCTAAAAATGTGGAATAATAAACAACATAGGAAATAATGTTTTATATAGCTTCTGATTAATATAGACTATTATGTTGTTTCCATTGACTATAGATATGTTGATTACTTCTTATACATTGCTGGTATATTTTATTGAGTTTTAACTCATTTGCAATGGTTGTACTGCAGGAAAGGGAAAGGAACCAGTATGGCACTAAACAAAAGGGTGATTGACGTTTTTGTATACATACGTTTTGGGTGTGTATAGAGATCAGAGTAAAATATATACTGACACTTTTGGGTACATAAATGTTATTTAAAAGTTTAGTAAAACTATGTATTTTATTTGAGGTGTTTACTAGATGTTTAAATATGCTTCCAATTATGAAATATTGATTATAGTCTTAATTTTGGTAAAATTTGGATTGGAAGAGTTTGGATTGACCATTTCTTACTCACTTGGTCCTGATAGAAATATTTCAGGATGGGCGTTAGTAAGAGATAGATCTGTTCAGATTCTCCCTCTCTATTACACTCTAGATTGACTATAGGAGGTCAAAATGGGATGTGACAGATCTCTTGTCCTAAACTCTGTTGATGCAATAATATTACTTGTTCTCCCTTTACATGTTCGACTTAGAATTACTTGTATAAGAAATTTTTTTTATTGAATAAAAAATAGATTTAATTGAACTTCACTTTTGAAGCTGATTTCAAGAATTGAAGTCATCCCTTCATCACGTCCCCTATTGCCGAAGTGTGCCGCTTTAGAACTCACAATGTAACATTGAACGTGTCTATGTAACATTGAACGTGTCTTGGTTATGGGACTCAATAGATCCTTCAATTAGTGGTACCCCTATGTTATTTAATATTGCAAAAGATACTTGGGACTCTACTTGCCAGACCAATTCTAAAACTTGAGATGCTACCAAAGTATTTAAAAGCAAATTGAAGATTAGTGGAACAAAAGAAAAAAAACAGTGGCAAAATATGCAATATATGAAAAATCTATGCCTAGAGCCTTATTACTATCAAAAATTTATGATGAAGCGCCCATAAGATGCTACCATTTTGAAAAAAAAATTATTTAAAAATTTTGAGTCAACTTCAATGCTGAACTTAATCCTAAATTTGATTTTCTGATTCATATTATAGGAATGAAGGAAATACCTCCCCACTTGAAGAGATCTCTCAAATCCAACTTGGAGAAATTTGAACGGCTATGATGCTTGAGCCTCAAACTTCAAATGATTCAACCTTAGTAAATAATACTAAACCCCAAGCGCAAGAAAGTGAGAGAGCAAACATATCCAACTTCTCCGGAAGAGACAACACAAACAAGGACAATCTATTGGACACCTACTATAAGAAACAAAGGCATTTAAAGGATCATTGTTAGAACCTAAATGGTACACCACCATAACATGAATGGAAAACTATATAGGACAACAAAGACCTTACAGAATAAACCTACCACAATAAGAGCCAAAAGATAAGACTTCATAATACAACAACAACAACATCAAGCCTTTATCCCACTACGTGGGGTCGGCTACATGATTCATTTTTCTCCATTATGTCTTGTTAAGAATAAAATTCTCATTTAAATCTAATAAAAAAGGTCATTTCTAATATTTTCTAACCAAGGCTTTTTAGGTCTATCTCTATCTTTTTCTTAACATTGGTCAGATCTAATACATCCACTCTCCTAAACGGGTCATCGGAAGGCCAACGTTTTATGTAACCAAACCATCTAAGGCGAGTCTCTCTAATCTTATCTGCCACTGGAGCTACTCAAACCTTGTCACGTATATGTTTGTTGTGCATTCTATCTCTAAGAGTAAAGTCACTCATCCACCTAAGCATCCTCATCTCTGTAACACTTAACATAATTTTATGCTTCTCTTCTAATGGCCAACATTATGTGCTATAAAGCATTGTAGATCTCACTACCATTTTATTAAATTTTCCTTAAGTTTGAGGGGTACTTTTCTATCACACAGTAGACCCAATCCATTCCTCTACTTCAACCATCCAACTTGTTTCTACTAATAGTATCCCCATCTACTCACCATCACTTGGGATAATAAACCAAAGATATCTAAAAGGTGTACTCTTATTAATGACTTGATCGCCTAAAATCACAATCCCCCCACTAGATCTATTACTACTAAAATCACACTCAATGTATTCGGTTTAGATCTACTCAAAAGTCTAAGATTGACCACCATAATTCAAGTTTACTTTCAACTCTCTCTCTCTCTCGTCTTATCAACAAGAATATCATCAACAAAAAGCATAAACCAATGTACATCCTCTTGTAAATGCCTAGTAAAAACATCCATAACTAAAGCAAAAAGATATGGGCATAAAGCTAAACCTTGATGTAATCCAATTTAAATAGGAAAATACTTGGTCAAACAATCTTGTGTTTGAACACAAGTAACAGCCCTTGCATACATATCCTTAATGACTTAAATATAAGCATTATTAACCCCTTTCTTTTCTAGAACTCTCTATAGTACTTCTCTTGGAACTTTATCATAAACTTTCTCTAAGTTAATAAATATCATATGTAGATCCTCCTTATTCTCTCTATACTTCTCCAACAAACCTCTCAATAAATGTATAGCTTCCATAGTAGACCTATCCGTTATGAATCCAAATTAATTTTGAAAAATATTAGTATCACGTCGTAACCTATGCTCAATAACTCTCTCCCATAGTTTTAAAGTATGACACAATAACTTAATTCATCTATAATTCGCACACTCTTGTGCATCACCTTTATTCTTAAAAATAAGAATCAAGACACTCCTCCACTTATCTGGCATCTTTTTAGTCTTCAAAATAATATTGAAAAGTTTCGCAAGCCAAAAAATTCATTCATCTCTTAAATATTTCCACACCTCTATTGGAATCTCATCAAGTCGAACAGCTTTCCACAATTCATTTTCTTTAAAGCCTCTCTAAATTCGGTTTTACTGATACATTGACAAAACAAAAATCTCTATTTTCATTTAGGATACTAAGGTCACTAAAGTTAATTGTATTCTCACAATCTTCATTGAAAAGCTTATCAAAATATTTCATCCACCATTTCTGAATATCTTCTTTTAATAAAACACTTTTTGATCATCATTCTTAATGCGCTCCACTTGAACTAAATCCTTACTTCTCTTATCTCTTTGCTTGGCTAGCTTATACATACATCTTTTGTCCTCCTTAATATCTAATCTATTATATAAATCATTAAAACCTATTAAAAATGAAGAAATGAAGAAAGTAAAAAAACTAGAGGATTACTTGATAAATCATCTAGAGTTGTTCATTAGTACTCTTTTGCATGTCTAAAATTTTCTCTTGGGTTACATGTCTCGAAGAGTGTTTGGCTAGTTCTTGGATAATTTACTCAAAAACTACACACGAAATGAGTCGCACCTCGTCATACTTCAGTAATTAAACTCCATGTCCCAATATTGAGAAAACCATTGTAGCGCAAGATTCTCTTTCTACAACTGCAGGTCAATGAGATAACTATCAACAACCCCTCTTACTCTTCAAAATGCCCTTCACACACCAAGGATGTTAGCAAACCTTGCTTCAATCCAAAAACTCACAAAAGATCTAAAAAAATGTTTGCATTTTTTTAAACATTCTTACTGTGTTTTTCGAACTTGCTAAAGCATAGGCTCTAGCGACCTTGAAACATCCAATACTTTAAATAGATTCATTAGTAATAATCTTTATTAATTCTTAATTCTTCAAGAAGGATGTCATTTGGTTTCATCACTTTTGTCTAGGTCGCCCATCATAATTTTATTGTTTCTTACTTTTTTTCAAAGGATTAAATATCACAATTCTTCATTATGATGTTGGTGAACAAGCAAAGCATACTCACCTGCCCTCCCTCATATTAATAATAAAAGTTCTCATTCTTTTCAATTAATCCATAGTGACTTATGAGAATCATCGACCATCCCAAATATTTTAGGAGCTCAAGGGTTCGTTTTCTTAATTGATGATTATAATAGGGTCATATAGATATTTTGTATTAAAAAAAATAAGATCGTAGTAGCATGATCCCTAACTTCCACTCCATTATTCATAACCAGTTTTGAGCCAAAATTAAAAAGTTGCAAGTCTGACACAAAAGATGACTTCAATCAATACTTGACCTCCTACCTCAAAAAAGAAGACATTATTCATGGATTATCTTGTATAATTACACCGCAACAAAATGGAGTTACTAAAAGAAAATAACACCAATTAAATCCACTCAGGCTCTATTATTTCAATAAAATGTTCTAAATCTTATTGGGGGGAAGTAGCCCTTAATGCCACATACATGATAAAAAAATGACCCTCACAAACATAGGAATATAAAACTCTCATTGACTACCTTGCCAAATTAACTCCAATTGTAAGAAACTCCAATGAATTTATATCAAAAATATTCAATTGCGCTTTTTTTGTGCATTATCAATAGTCAAAATGAAAGCAAATTGGACCCCAAAGATATTAAATGTGTGTTCTTGGCTATTCTTATACGCAAAATGGGTATAAATATCCATTCTTCTTCTAGGAAAGTTCACACATCAATTGTTATAAATTTTATTGATAACAAACCATACTTCACACAATCTTATTTTCGAAGGGAGATTTCACTTATGGTAAAAAATGTAATCAATATTTTTAGCCCAACTAAACTACATTCTACTCCATTTTTGTCTTCTTAGTAACATAATGTTCCTAGCCCCATTGAGTTTGTCTCTAAATGTGAACGTGTACCAGAAATCATACCCACTTATGTTACTCTAAAATATGTTCAAATTTATGACCATATAAGATTTTCTGAGGCATACTCAAAAAGAAGAATTGCACCATGCTTGAAGCAAGTTGAAAATACCACGCTAAGCTCTGTTAATGAATATATGTTAAGTTTGGAGTTTCCTTTGCATAAAGGGTCTATTGAAACTCCACCAAAAAAAGGCCTTGATCTTCACATTAACGTTACAAAAAGCATTAGAACATGCACAAAATAATATTTGTATCTATAAATAATCTTTGTTATGCTGCATACCTTTCTCACTCCATAGAAGTTTTATTGTGAGTCTAAAAACTTTATCTCAAGTATTATCAAGACAAAAATAAAAAAATGCAATGAGTGAAGAAATGAATGCATTCTGAAAAAAAAAATGGGAGAATGTTATTAAACCTAAAAGAGAATAATATAGTAGGTTACAAAAGGGATTTTACTTGAAATACAAGGCTAATGGCTTTATTGAAAGATACAAGGCAAATATCAGTTGTTAAAGGTTACATCGAGACAAATGGAGTTCATTATTAAGAAACTTATACCCTTGTGTTAAAAATGAACATTTTGAGAATTTTGAAATCCCTTGAAGCTCACTTTAATTTGCAAATTCAACAAATAATGTGAAGAATGTCTTCTTATATGGAGACCAAGAATAATAAATATACATGAACATTCCTATTGAATTTGAATTAAATGGAACATCTAATATGCTAAACTAAAGAAAGCACTATAAGGCTAAAGCCAAAGGCGGATCCAGCTTCTTTTTTCAGAGTGGGCAAAATTTTAATTAATTAGACGACAACAACAATAAAAAAATAATAAAATAATTTTTTAAAAAAAAATTAACCAAAATAATGCTATCAAATTTATAAGAGGAAATTTTTATCATTTATTCGCAAAGAGGAAATGTTCAGAACCTTGGATGGATGGGCAAACAACGCGAGATGGGTCGTATTAGGGCAAAAATTTATTTTTGAGGGGGGGGGCAGAATTCCAGAATGCCCACCCTCACATAAGTGGGGATCCGCCCATGGCTAAAGCGCAATCACCTAGAACATGTTTGGAAGGTTGGTCGGGTAATGAAAGCAATAGATATAGTAAAGACGACCATGCTCTCTTCATCAAACATTTGTACATAGTTGAAGTAATGATCTCCTGGTATATATATATTTATTATATCATTATTATTGGAAATTATGACAAGGAATAACAAAATCTGAAACAACATTTGATTAAGGAACTTAAGATTAAAAACCTTAAGAAACTGAAGTATTTTCTTGGAATTGAAATATCATACTCAATATATATATATAAAGTAGAAAAATGTAACAAACATCTTGAAAGAAAATAGAAAGGTAGGTTACTAACCTGCAACTGTGCCTACCAAGTGAAATAAAAAATTTGAAGCAAAAGAAGAACCAACAGTTGATAGGAGATATATCAAAAATTGGCAGGAAAGCTCATCTAGCTTGCCCATACCCAACCAGGTCTTGCATAAATAGTAAATGTGATTAGTTAATTCATGCATAGTTAAAGAGAGACACATTTGCAAGTTGCCTATCATGTGCTATACTACTTGAAAGATAATTCGGGATGAGGAGTTTTACTTAAGAGAAATAATGAGCTCACATTAGAAGCTTACATAGATGAGATTTATGAAGGCTCAATAGTGGATAGAAAATCAACATTTAGTTATGACACATTTCCTGGTAGAAATTTGGTGACATGGAGGAGTAAAAATTAAAATATCATGGATAGGTTTAATGGTAATTTTGAATTCATGGCTATGGCCGAAGAAAATTTTGAATTATTATGATTGAAAATTATTTTTGAAAAGTTAAGAATTAAGTGAGAAGGCCCTATGAAGTTGTGTTATGATAACAAGTCAATAATAAATATCGATCATAATTTGGTATAATAAGATTGAACAAAATATATTGAGAATGAATAGCATTTTATCAATGAGAGGCTTAAAGAAAGACTAAATTATTTGCCTTATGAACCCTCAGAAAGCCTGCTAAAACGTCTTTATCAAGGGACTCAATATCGCAATTTTTAATGAAACTAATTCCAAATTAGGAATGGAAGACATATATTCTCCAACTTAATAAGGAGTGTGGAAGTCTTAGATAGCCAAAAAGGAAATTACATAAAGTCCCAAGATATCCTAAATGGTAGCTATATGCTTTGAAGGACTTGAAAGCACTATTTGGATAGTCCAACTTGTATTGACATGAATTGAAGGACTCGACAAACACCATTTTGGCAGTCTAGCTTGTATTGGCCTGAATGAACGTTACACTAGTTGTTCATACTAACTTATGATAGCTATTATGTCTAAATGCAATTTCAGTTTAAGGTATAAAGCTATATATATTCTTCTCATTTTGGTGCACAGTAATTACCTTTTTTTTTCTCCCTTGAAAAATCTAAATATATTGAGATGTATCTATTACCTGAAATGATAAAGAAAAGAATCAATTTTTCTTGACCATTTTTTAAAAGGCAAAATCAAACTCAAAATAATAATAATAATAATAGGGACTAAAAGATCAATGCTAAGTATATAATGTGTAATTTTAGTTATAACGAAATTGATAATAAATTTGAAAAGTTCTGGAAGGTAAAGCAATATATATGTGATAGCTTTAAATATCATTAACCAATTATGCCAAAAAAATAATAGGAAAATTTATGAATCTTAACTCATAGAGTTAAACTTGACGGTTAAAAATGGAGAAGTAACAAAGTGATGATAAAATTATAAAAATTTAGAGGTAAATTTATTAAATTGCAATTGAACTAGTATTCGTTGAACTTAATTTCAGCTCCACCAACACAGGTTCAGGCTTGAGCTGCTTGACCCAGCCTACAGTCCCAACAAGGCGACTGAATATAGCCCTCTTCAGAATTTTTTTTTTTTGTCCAAAAAAAACATATAAATAAAAAGCACCAATGGAAATACCTCGATGAATCAATTCTGCCATAATGATATTCTATTATCCCTGCTTCTACTTGCAACATGGATGCTATAGCCAGAGCTTCTTTTTCATGTAACACTGCACCCCAATATTTAACGACATCCTTCACCTCACCAAATTGAAGTAAAGCTTCATTTTTAAATACTTGGAGCAGATTGTACAATGATGATGACAGGTCATCCAAAATTCTTTGCTGAAGGAGAAATAATCTACACAACCACCAAGATGTAGTCTTGGCTGAATTTGTACAGAAGTCTTTTATCTTCAGTAATATCACCTTCGCATGCTCAAGGTACTGAAAGCAAGCAATTAATCAGATGTTTCAATGTATGTAAAACATGGGAAGATGTTGCAATGTATGTAAAACATGAAAGTTAGCTCTCTGTGGCATTTCAGTCACCCATCTTAATTCAATTAAGATAAATCTTCCAACAGTGTGTGCTATGTGATTGTTAAGAACTATTAATACCAGCGCCATGCAAAGTAGATGTAATCCAAGAAGAACAAAAGTTTATCAGGATATAAGGATAAAAACGTAACTTTCAAGTCGTGAAAAGGTTTGCTGCAGCGTTAAAGGAATTTTTCATCTGTCATTGAAAAGAAAGCGGAAATGACTAAAGTCTAACTACTAAAAAAAGTCAAAGAGTGGGTTCCCACATATTTTGTTAGATCCTAGTTATAATCTCGCTTTGTAAAAATGTTCTTATAAGCAATCAGTAGTAGGCATCATTCAAATGAAATGTAACATCTTCAGTTCGGTTGAAACTAAAGAATTCAATTTCAATAAGAATGCTGAAGCACAGTTGACCTTGAACTTCAATGCATAAAGAAAATAAACAGTCAAAGTAAAGCACTTATCAAAGAAGATTCTTATGTGGATTTTTTTTAAGTCGACACACTTGAAACTTGAGCACCAAGAAAAAGAAAAGCCTGCTCGAGCTTTCTTTTGTTTCTAATCTGTCTTTTTGGTTAGAGCAGCAGTTACGTGAACTATATTTAAGCGATGAAAAAAATAGGATTGTTTTTTTTTTAACTTCTGCGCATCAGTGTAATTGTGCTCTATACATTACTTTCTCAACATACAATTTTACTACCCTGATTTCTTCTGTCCTAATGCATAATGTTTAACACACTCCACCCTTTCCTTTAACGCTTCACTCCATGCTCATCTTCCAGCTTATTTTGTTTTTACATACTATTTTATTACCTTGATTTCTTCTGTCCTAATGCATAATGTTTAACACACTCAACCCTTTCCTTTACCGCTTCACTCCATGCTCATCTTCCAGCTTATTTTGTTTTTACTAAAGGCGCTGTTACATTGAAAAAAGGGCCAAGGTGTGCCTTACATCATACAACAATGACCACGGAAAAACACATGCGCCTTTAACATATAAGGTTAAATGTAGACATAAGGCACAAAGTAAAATTATTTAGCAACATAGACAACGGCATGTGTAGCCGCTCCAGGTAACACTTCTACTATCATAATTAAAAGCACAACCTGCAAAAAGGAAAATTTCCCCAGCAGATCACAACCAACAGATGTAAGTTGACTCCGAGCCCATGAATCCCATTCTGCACCATTTCCAACATCCCCAAATTCCCCGAAGCATCCGAATGGCAGAGGAAATGAGAAAACTTTCCAACAGGCCTATCACATTAAATAGAGCATCAAGCGACTTAGATCCAAGGTTAGTAGAAAACCAGTCTACGTGAACATATAATAATAATAATAATAATAATAATAATAATACAAATAAAACTTGAAAAAACAAAAAGCAAAGCCTAACTGATAGGCAAATTGAGTTGAATGGAAGAAAAACAAGATGTTTAATCCCATGAGAACATTGGGTTTAATCAAATCGGATTGGTGAAAATAAGTCAGCATAGAAATACCAAGTAATTAACCCTCAAGGTTTTGAGTAGAAAAAGATTTGACCACCTGATATGCTATCTGAAAAGAGGCACCATAAAAGATGGTTGGACCAGGATCGACAAGAGTTATGATCGCTATGAATCTTGGAGCCATTTACCATAGTTGAGAAAGGTTTTGTTAAAAATAAGGCGATGGTCATCGATGTGGAGAGCTCTAATGTGATGGGATGATTAGAAGTCACATCAAAGCATTAGATACTTAGAATGCATAAAAAAATACTTTTAAGTGTAGAAATAGAAAATATCTTGTATTGTAAAATTGCGTAGATACTTGCCAAATGATTGAAATCTTGTTGACTTCAATACTTACGAGTAGGAGAATCGAAACAAAAATGTGAGACTTACGACCCTAACCTATAGATAAGGCTTCCAACTCGAGTGCAAAATGCCATTTATGATAATAAATTTAATTGTAAAAAGAGAATTTGTGAAGTTTCAAAATGATTGTCGGCATTTTGGAAATATTGCACGATTATCGAAGTTGAGTAAATTTGATTTCAACTTATTTATAGTTGGTGTGCATCCTCAAACTGTTCAAGTATTAGCACATTTTTTTACCACATGCATACAACATACTTTTACTGATTTGGCATGCTTTTAGAGGATATATAAATGATATTTTTTAAATTTATTGAGACTCTTTGATGAGGACAATCCGATCTTGGAGAGTTTACCAGAGGAGGGGCCGATGATCTACGGTCACGATCGCACCGATTTATTTTTGAATTATTTTATATATTTTGAGTTATTTATGTACTTTTTCGTTTTTACCCTCAATTGAGGGAATAGATGTTTGTGACCCCAAGAGGTACTTTGGTCTTTTGTTTATCTTTGTATTTTGGAGACTATTTATAGCCTCCTCTTACGCTTATGTAGATAATGAAGAATATAATCAAAAATTTCAGTTTTTGTTTCTTGTCCCTTGTGAGGATTGAGAGAGTGCTTTGGTGAGAACCCTAGGTGAGGTATCGGATCACCCACCAGCTGCAGGAAGCGTCCGGCTCATGGTTACTTTCTTTCTCCTCTCCTCCTCCCCTCTCCTCTTGCCGCCGGCTCCAAAGCCATTCATAGCCGCCAGCCAAACCCCTTCCCCATCTCCACCAACCGGTCCACCCTATTTCCCACCGTCCCAACCGCCGGCCCCACACCTTACCTGCGCCACCCCTCAACCCCCATAGTCGTCGGCCTCCTCCCTCCCCACCCAAGCAGCCGGCCTCCGTCACCCTTTCCAAGTCCCCCCAAAACCCCCCACTTCCTTATTTAGTTCAACCCCATTTTGGAAGGAATTGAATTTAAAATTCAAATTCTTTCTTATTTGATAAACCTATTTTTGGAAGGGTCCATAATCAATCAATTAATTAAAGCCCTAGGTCCAAATACATTGAACCTAGACACATTTTCCCCTTCTCTCTCCCTTGGCCGAATTCCCCTTGTCCCCACTTAATTAAATTCCTTCCAAAAGGAAGCCTCTCCCATTGGAAATTAATTCAAATTCCTTCCCTCTCTCCTACCCGTTGCCCCTCTCTCTCCCATCCCTCACTAATCCTCCAAATCAAGAGGATTAATTAAGGAAACGCTTTACCTAATTTCCCTTCATCCTTCACCTTTCAAATCTGAACCATATTCCCCACTTCCCTCTCTAACCTAGCTGGCCCTAACCTAACCCTAATTCCACCAAAATCTGAACCTAAACTCTTCCCTAGCCTCCAAAATTTAAAAAAATAAAAAAAACTCTCCCTAGCCTCCTACCTTGGCCGGCCACCCTCCCATCCCTTCTTCTTCTTGGATTCCCTAAAGAAGCTTCTTTCTTGCAAAAAGAATCCTCACGGACAGCAAAGAGCGCCATCCACAGTACTCAACGCCACATATCTTATGCATGGCCGATCCTGAACGCGACTCCGGCTTCGTCTACAACAAAAAAGGCTTTATCGGCATCCTCTGATCACCCTTCTTTGACGTCAATCCGGAGGTAGATAATTCTATCGAGAATACTTGGAGCGCATCATATTCACTCTTTCGAACGCCATCGAAGAACAACTTTCCACCATTCAGTGGCAGATCACCGCCAAGCCGAGACAAGGGTGAACTCTTTCCCCCTCCTCACTTTCCTTCATGTTCTCCTTTGATTGTGGTTGTGTATCAAGCATAAGGAATCTTGCAAAGCTCTCCGCCAAAGCTTAGTAAACGTAGGAAATGAGTGATGGACTTCTATGTATCTAATCTCTTTGTAATCTAGGGATGTTATTGGAAATCCTCTATATTTGCTTATGTGGAATTTTATAATTATTTTGCGATCCTAACTATTATCATGTGACTTAGCCTATACTAAGGCACCCCTTTCTTGTTTTCCATTTTCGTTAAATGGCTAAGTTTTAATTTTTTTTATTGCTCTTATTTGAAAGCGTACAAATTCTTATGTCCATCATTTAAAGCATTCATAGTTCTACATCACTCTTTATGATTAGCATGCTTATTGAAGAAATCACACACTTCTTAAAGTAGTTATACATTTCTCGAGCAATTGTACACTTCTAGAGGAAGTTGCATATTGCAAAAAGGCTTTGCATTTGAGTTAAAAAGGGGGCATAAACGTCAGTTGGTGGATTTGATTTCTTTTTATTGAAAATAGTTTGGGAATTTTTAAATTTATTGCATGTTTTCAGAGCGAGGTTAACTTGAGTTTATCTTTATCTTTAGCCCACATGAAATTCTGAAAATCTAAATTTGGACTCTAACCACATTACTCAAAGCCAAAGTTTAAAATTGCGCAATCGGGTACTGAGGCGTTTTTCGTTCGTGAGGCGAGGTGTAAGCCTCAAGGCGTTTTGAGGCGTAGCCTCAAAATCTAAAATTGCGTAAAGTCAAAATAAAAATTAAAAGTAATTTTTATATAATATCCAAATAATATGTTAAAGGATGACATTAACTTTCTATTGAACTATGAAGTAACAAATTTACATACATATGAAATAAAAAATTATATAAGATGTAAAGTGTTAAATAATAAATGATGTGAAATAATTAAAATCCAAATATTACAGGAATAAAACAATATAAAATATATGAATTGTATAAAAATAACATATAATATTAAGTTCAATTCTATTTTTTTCTTTCTCAGTTGCCTACTCATCTACGTTTAATTACTAAAGAAAGCTAAAGTAATTGACAACAACTCAAAAATCATCTATACTATCATTACTAAGGGGATTTTTATTTGAGTCACTATCATAACAAATTGGCCTCTTCCCTGCCTCATCCTATAGGGTCCAATATCTCTCAACCTGCTTCTTCTTCATTTATTTCAGTCATCTTCTTCTATCATAAATGTTTGTCATCAATAAAAATATAATACTCCAAAATTTTAAGAGGAGATAGTGGTGGCATGCGGCTTTCTAGTGATCCCTACGGGACTACAATGGCGGGGGCTACGGTGAAAGCGGTGTGCTTCAGGTTGAGGCAATTGAGAGGAGGTTGTTGCGGCTTGGGGGTGCAAGAAGTCATGATTTTTTTTGGGCTTTTGTATAGGATTTAGGTGAGTTTTAAATAAAAAATTCTGTAATAGAGTGAGGCGTACGCCTCAAGCTAGTGAGGCGAGGCGTGCCTCAAGGCGGGCCTCATCTAAGATAAGGCATAAGCCTCATAAAAGAAGCTCGAGGCGTAAGCTTTGAGGCGTTTTTTTACTGGAATTGCGCTAAGGCGGGCCTCAAGGCGAGCCTCATATTGCGCAATTTTAAACAATGCTCAAAGCACATGTGAAGATAAGCTAGTTAAGATCAGCGACAGTGGATGCAAAAAAATTTGTTGAAGTGGTGCATTGGGAGTTCGGATCAGCGACAAGTGGCAAGAAATTGGACATCCCAGGGTTTGGACGAAAAGATAGGCCGGCAAAGGTGTAGTTGGTTGGGCTTGGGTTTTAATGAAGTAGAGAGGGATGAGGCAACTACAGTTGGGAAGAGTTCATGAGAGGACCTTGCATTTAGAGGAGCAGGCGAGGATTTAAAATGGCTCGTCAATGGGTACTAATCAACACTAGGAGCTATGACTGAGAGAGAAGAGGGAAATGTGAGATCATCGGTGAGGGTTGAGTGGAACAGAGGAAAGCAAAGGTGGAGTTAATAATTGGCGTAAGCTGGTTGAATTGCTAGTGGCAGGTAAGCAGCTTTAAAAAGTTTGGAAAAATTCAATATGATAAAATTCAAAAAGGGTGTCAAAAACATACAATGCAATTATTGCAAGCTATAAATGAATAAGGACATTTTTAAGTGAGTTGTTTTTCATCCTTAATGAATTTGAAGCATTTGAATATTTTTTGAATTTCTTAATTGTAGTAAATCATCTTATAACTTTTATGAGATTAAATGTGCAGCCATTTTGAGGAGTTGTGTAAGCTTGTTTAACAATGAATACTACTTATCCAAGAAAAAATATTAACATTTCATTTTTAGCTTTCTATTTTTTTCACATTAACTATTTCGTTATTAGTGAACTTGCATATTGATTTGATACAATCTCTTTTTATGTCTCCATTTCAATGACAAGTTTGCCCGTACTTGTTCATGATATTTATTACTTTGTTGAATTCCTGTCGAAGTAAATAGATACTAATTCCATAATTTTATTAATTGTTTGATCATTTAGACTTAAAAAAAAATTAATATGAGAATTAAAATACTCATTCAATTTTAAGCTTATTTATTAGCTCGCTTAAGTATTCATTATATTAATTCGAGCAAGCTCGATTTCAGGGAAATCTGAAACAAGCCAAATACCAAAATATATGTGAAAGGTCGGGGCCCCAACTCAAGCTAAACAAGAAAAACTCATCATATGACCAAGCCAAACCAAAACATGGTGTGCTCAACTCGATTACAACCATATAATCTCAGCGAGAATTAGGACCCCTTCCAGTAATACTAAAAAAAATTTAGTTGACATGCAATTCTGTGGATATTCTATACCTCCCTACCTTCATAAATCCTAGATTAACTAACATTAAGCACTAATCTCATCCTCATGACATTTGAGATTTTGGAGGACAAATTATAGTATTTCTTAGCATGGTCATCCTTCTAGTTGTCATGGGTGAACCACCTTTGCAGTCAAATTTAGTTCAATTCATGAGATAAATGTTAGCTCAATCTATGATATGATATTTAGTCAACCACCCATTTCCAATTCCATGGAAGTAGTATCTATCTTGAAGATCAAGCACCCTATGCCGTGTGGTATAAAAGAAATCAGCAATAATCATTCATCTCTTGTTACCTCCAGCAAATCCAACAAAAGAATCCCATCACTACTGATGACTTTAATAAAGATTTATCTTGCAATAAACAACTCTATAATTATCAATCCTCTGTAGCCGTTTGATGGATCGGTCCCTCCTCAACCGACTAGGGTTTATAGCAGGCGGAATATAATTACTCCTGGATTGAGATCCCACCCCCTTTGGGGTGGAGCCAAGGGAGAAAATTCAAAGGAAGAGAAGAGGGGGGGGGGGGGGTGGGTGAAGGGGGGGCTAGGAGAGAATATTTGAATGGAGAGGGCTATTTTGGGCGTTTGCTAAATTTGTATGCTTTAAGTAGATTGTTTACCCTAGGGTTAGTGTTATGCTATGTTTTGTTGAATTTAGTTTTACTAAGGTTGAGAGAGCTCTAGCTGGCGAATAGGGATTTGGGATAGCGAGCTCGTCCTCTCCAATTGAATATCCAATTGTATCTTGCCTTTCTTTCATAGCTATTTCAATAAAAAGTGTTCTTGTATGTTCTTCCTCATATTTTCTATGTTGTCAATTTCTGGTTTTTGCTGAAATTAAATTTCAGCCAAGGGATTTCAAAAATTCTGCATCCACTTCTTATCAAATTAGTATCAGAGCGTAGATCTGGGTACCTATGGCAGGAAGAAAGGTAGAAGTATTAGAATGGGAGATTATCGGACAATTGAAATCTAATTTCGAAGAAAAAATTTCAGATTTTTAAATTCAAATTTCAGCCGACCATGAGAAGATCGATGGGAAGTTCGTCATCATGGAGATGATGAGGAAGATGCTCGAGCTCCAAAACGAAAAGGCGTCGTCAGAGGTGAGGGGAGCTGCCAGCAACTAAGGGAGAGGGGAAACCCAAATTCGATAAGGAGAGGGAAAGATCATGAGGTGGGGATTGTGGAGGTAGAAGAGAGAATGCCTCCCCTAGAGCCTATTCCTAGGGATGAGACAGGAAGAGGGTATGGGTAGAGGCGTGAGGGGTTTGAGTATGAGAGAAGGGGTGCTAAATTTAAAAGGATATGGGCTCACTATAACTAGAGGAGTGCTGAATTTGAAAGGATGGGAAATTTTGACGAAGGGTTTGGGTACGAGCGTAGAAGGGATGATAGAGATACTTGGGGGGACCACCCCCTTGGGGAATGGGAGGTTATGGAGGAAACAGGAGGAACGGAGGAGATCCGAGGGTGAGGAAGTTGAAGATGCCTGTTTTTGAGGGAGAGGATGCGCATAGGTGGATCTACAAAGTGAAAATGTACTTTATCGTCAATGGGTTGACGAAGGCGGCTGGGCTGTGCTTGTAGGGGAAGGTGATGGCATGGTACCAGTGGATGAATATGAGGCAACCCATATGGACCTAGAGGGAGTTTAAAGACTACTTGTTGGACCATTTCAGAACCAGCAGAGGAGGGGACTTCTATGAGCAGTTCTTCGCTCTGACACAAGAGGGACAATGATGGAATACCGTGAGAGGTTTGAGCACATTGTCAGCCGACTAGACCAACTTTCGAAGACTGTACTAGAAAGAAACTTTATGAAAGGGCTCAAACAAAATATTTAAGTGGCAATTAGAGTGATGAGGCCTCATGATTTGGGAGAAGCTATAAAGCTAGCCTAGTTAGTGGAGAATCAAATGCACTTGGAGAGAGGCAAGAGGCAACAGCACAGGAGGTTCGTACAAGATGACCACCACCTTTTTGACACCCAAGGGGCCAATGTTGGGAATTCTTAGAGAGACCTCGAACTAGAAGATGTAGGAGGGAGACCTAGGATAAATTTCAAGAAGCTCACTGAGACGGAGTTACAAGAGAGAGGGCGAAAGGGCTATGCTTTAGATGTGATGAGAGGTATACACTGGGGCACAGGTGTAAGGACCGAACTCTTCAAGTTTGCAGCATCTGTAATGGCGAGAAAATTGAGGGAGGTGAGAGTGAGGCAGTGGTGGGGGAGAAAGAAGAGCTGCATTTAGACGTGACAGAGGTCTCCTTGAACTCAGTGGTGGAATTCATTCCAAATCACACCATGAAAGTAAAAGGAGAAATAGCAGACAGGGAGGTAGTGGTGCTGATAGACAGTAGGGTTACCCACAATTTCATCTCCAACCAAGTTGTGGACCAATTGGGGGTGAAGCTGGTGGACACAAGGTGCTATGGGGTGATGATAAGCACAGGAAAAGTGGAGACAGGCAGAGGAGTGTGTAGGGGGTGGTTCTGACCATATAGGAGGCCAGGTGAGGGAGGACTTCCTTCCAATGGAGTTAGGGAGCATTGATGTCATCTTGGGGATGAAATGGCTGCAGATCTTAGGAGACAAAGTTCAATTGGGAGTACTGACGATGGAGATGATGATGGAGGGAAGGAGGTTAGTGATCAGGGGAGATGCAGGGTTATCCAAAGCCATGGTTTCTCTCAAAACCATGGTGAGGACCATATAGGAGGTGGGGAAGGATTTCTGGTGGAGTTGTAAAGCTTAGAGAGAATTAGATTGAAGGGGGGAGACATCCCTCTTTCAGTACAGTCATTTATATAGCAGTTCAATAAGGTCTCTCAGCCACCTTAAGGATTACCACCACCAAGGGAGCGGGAGATATGTCATTACCTTGAGGGTGGGGGCGTCACTGATTAGTGTCAGGCCTTACTTATACCCTCAGATCCAGAAGGACGAGATCGAAAAACTAATCCGGGAGATGATGGAGACAGGGATCATCAGGTCGAGCGTGAGTCCTTTTCTAGCCCAATCTTACTATTCAAGAAGAAGAACGGGAGCTGTAAATTATGTGTGAATTACCGGGCCCAGAATAAAGAGACTGTGTTAGACAAGTTTCCTATTACGAAGATCGATGAGTTGTTGGATGAGCTATATGGAGCAATGGTGTTCACAAAGATAGATATGAAGTCCGAGTACCAGCAGATCATGATGAGAGAGGAGAATGTCCTGAAGATTGCATTTCGAATACATGAGGGACACTACAAGTTCTTGGTAATGCTGTTTGGTCTCACCAACGCCCGTGCTATATTTCAGTCCCTCATGAACATGGTGTTCTGACCATACCTCAGAGATTTATACTAGCTTTCTTTGATGGCATCCTATTGTACAGCAGTCCAACAATGAGCATTTGGAGCACTTGAAGGTAGTATTAGTGGTGTTGCAGGAGCATCAGCTGCGACCCAACCTGAAGACGTGTTGTTATGCACAATCAAGTGTGGAATACTTGGGGCACATGGTATCTTAGGAGGGGTGGCCACTAATCAGGCTAAGATTGAGGCTATGCTGAAATAGCCGCTACCGGACTCTGAAGGAGTTAAGAGGTTCCTAGGGTTGACCGGGTACTACAAGAGATTTGTGAGAGGATACAACACTATAGCTAGCCACTGAAGGAGTAGCTGAAGAAGGGTAGTTTCCTGTGGGGAGAGACAGCTACCTAGGCCTTTGAGAGACTGAAGAAGGCCATGACCACAGTACCAGTCATGGCCCTACCAGATTTTAGCTAGGTTTTTGAGGTGGAGACTAATGCATCAGAGTATGGATTGTGGGCAGTGCTCATGCGGAATCCGCAGCCCATAGCTTACTTAAGCCAAATGTTGACGGTCAAAGCTTGCATGGGATACCAGAATCTATAGTGTCCGACCGAGATAAGGTGTTCCTCAGTCATATTTTAAGGGAGTTGTTCAGGATGCAAGGGACAGCATTGAAGGGGACGGGAAGACAGAGGTTGTAAACAGAAGCCTAGAAATGAACCTGCCATATTTTGTTTCGAAGACACCTTGGTTGTGCTGGCATGGGTGGAGTATTGGTACGACGCTTCATATGATTCGGCTTCACAGATGATGCCTTTCAAAGTATTGTACGAGAGGGACCCACCTCACTTGGTGCACTTTAAGCAGAGTAACACACCAATCTCATCGGTAGAGAAGTACTTAGAGGAGAGGGATTGGGTATTAGCTAAATTAAAAAAATATTTATTGAGAGCTCAACAAATCATGAAGAAGCAGGTGGATGGGAGTAGGAAGGATGTATAGTTTGAGATAGGTGATAAGGTATACTTAAAGCTTCATCCCTACAGATAAAAAGGATGATAACTAATAGAAGAAATGAGAAATTGGCCCCGAGGTACTTTTGTCACTATGAGATACTAAGAGGATTGGAGCAGTGGCTTATCGATTGAAGTTACCCCTGACTGCAACTATACATCCGGTGTTCCATGTGTCATAGTTGAGGAGAGTTATTGGTGATCATGCATCTAGTTCGGTGTTACCTGGGACACAGACCAAGGATATGAAGGTGATGTTGGAACCATTAGAGCTGAAGGAGTACGACGGGGAAAGGGAGGGATCAAGGAAGTGCTGATAAAATGAAAGAACATACTCGACTATGAAGCCAAATGGGAGTCGCACGAGAGAATGATGCAGCAATTTTCTTCTTTTCACCTTGTGGACAACGTAGGTCTTTGGGAGGAGGGTATTGATGGATCGATCCCTCTTGGACTAGTCATTGGGTCGGTCCCTCCTGGACTAGCCAGGGTTTATAACAAGCGGAACAGAGCTCCGCCAAGATTGAGATCCCGCCCCCTTTGGGGTGGGGCTAGGGAGGAAAATTCGAATGGAGAGGGTTGTTTGGGGATTTGCTATATTTGTATACATTAAGTAGATTGTTTACCCGGAGGTTTGGGTTATGTTATGTTTTGCATAATTTAATTTTACCAAGTTTGAGAGGGCTCCAACCGCCAGCAAGGAATTTGGGAGAGCGAGAACTTCCTCTCCAATTGAAGATCCGATTATATCTTGTCTTTCTTTCATACTATTTCAATAAAAAAGTGTCCTTGCGTGTTCTTCCTCTTTTTTTCTCTTGTTGTCAATTTCTGGTTTTTGCTGAAATTACATTTCAACCAAGGGATTTCACATATTCTACATCCACTTCCTATCACTATTCATGCCTTCGACCTCCTTCTCCCTTTAAATATCAAAAAGGGAATCCCCTAGCGTTATCAACTCACCAGATCGAGACAACATGTGAAAGATTGCACATCATTAAATCACTCACATGACCATATTTTATCAGCTCTTTGTATGATGAAAGCTCTCAACTACTTCAGCCACTAAAGCAACTTGGAAATAACCCTTTTTCATGTTGTAACTTCCATATAAGCCACAAACACTCATTGAGTAATGTTGTACCTACTTAAAAAAAATAACTCTTTTTCATATTAAGCATCTCATCTCATTAAGATTTCTAAAAGTATTTATAGCTCACTAGGATGTATTTCTTTTATCTTTGAAAAAACAACAAAAATATTATAATTTCAATTAAACTACAATCTTCTTTCTTCCAAATAATCATGACATATTATCAGTTCTAGAAATCCTAGGTTTTTCTCTCATCATGAATCATGAATTAGAGATTAATAAAATTTATTTCATGTAAATACTATTATGTCCCATCTCTCCATTTAAGATATCTCTATGAGGGCAAGTGATAAGCAAGATCTACACTATAATTAAAAAAAAATATCAAAAGGTATAATCCTTAAAAAATACAAAAAACTTAGAAAATACAAGTCTATGAAAACAAGTAATCTCTACTCATCTAAAATCTTAAAAGGCATGAGCCTCAAAAGGTATTAGCATTCACTTGTCTAAAAAAATATAAGCCTTGGAAGATATAAAGTTCGTTTGGGACGGCTTTTTTATTGCTTCTTAAAGCAGCTTCCTAGTACAAAAATTTTAGAAGCGGCTTTAGAAGCAGAAAGAAAGCCGTACCAAACGAAGCCATAGAAATATCTTAGAAGGCACATAAAATACAGAGTTAAATAAATTACTCACTAAAGTCTATATAAGGGCAAGCGATGGGAAGAGTCATCATTAAAAACCGTATAATGCACCCTAATTAGGAAGCTTCAAAGAATAAGTTATTTTGGACAAAACCCTTACTAAAAAATATCCATAAGCCTTATAACATATCGCCTCCACATATCTAAAATCTCAAAAAGCATATGCCTTATAAGATATAGAATCTGAACTCAGCTTAAAGCTCAGAAAGTATAAGCATCAAAAGATATAGAATTTCTACTTATTTAAGAATATCAAGAGGGCATGTTAATTCAAAAGCCTTAAAGAGCATCTAATGTTAGACAAGATATTTATTAAAGAGTCTCTATAGAAAGTATCATATCATAATGATGCAGGACTAATATGTTTTTAACTAAAAAAATTAGAATTTGCACAGTGAATTTAAAGAGCAACTGGTTGATTAAATTACTAGCACTTCGAACGATAAAGTAAAACAGGAGAGGGATGCTTGCATTTAGGCTAAACCACATAGAACAATGCTAGATCAAACAAATATTTTAGAGAATCAAAGTAAGGCTAATAAAGTAGTCGTTCATGCATAATTCCTTGATTAACAATAAGACAAGTAAACATAAAGGAACACTCAAACAATCCTACGTTTACTAAGCTTTTAGCAAGAGACACGGCTTAGATCTTGTACGATTCCGTCATCACCTACAAGGTTAGGGGGAAAACGACGTAATTGACGAAGGAAGAAAGTTCACCTTAACCGGAGAGGAATCGTCGTCGGATGGCCGCCACTTGCTTGCCAATGGTATAGGTGAGGAAATGTAGGAGATGCGTGAAATAGCCTCTGGACGGAGGAGTTTCCGGAAGGGAAGCAGTCGTGAGTCAGCCAAAGATGGTCCACCGTCCTTTTGTACGTTGGTCGTCAATCGTATCCACCAAAGTAATGTGGATCCGATCAAAGTATTCTTCGACGGTGTTGTCGAAGTCGAATCCGACGTCGAAGAACGGGGACCGGAGGATGTCGATGTTATCGTCTTCGTCAAGTACCAACCCTTAATCCCATGCGGGCACTTCCATTCATGTTGTTTGAAGGATGGCAAGTAATAGATGATGAAGCTTTGCTGCCCTTGATGTTTTCTTCCAAAGGTTTAGAGTTTTCCCTTTGAAAATCAAGTAGAGAGGGTTAAGGGAAGTGGGCGGCCAAGGTAGGGCTAGGGAGGGAAAATTGTTTGTAGAGCTAGGGTTAGGGTTAGGAGAGTTTTAAATTTCCAAACCTGAAATTTAATTTCAGATTTTGAAATTTGATGGGGACTAGAAAAGGAAATAGGATTTATTGGAGGGAGGAGGATATGGGGGAGAGAGGGGGAAAGGGGGCGGTGGCAAGGGTAAGGGGGCTGGCGGCATTAAGAGAGGGAGTTGATTGGGGGGAATTGATTTAGGTTTCCTAATTTAATTTTAGAGAATAGGGAAAGATTTAATTAGATCCTATTTAATTTAAATTTCAAATAGGAACCAATTTGGAAACTTTCCAAAAATAAAACTTGTGAGTTTAGGAAAGGATTCCAAATTCAAATTAAATAGATTTGAATTCACAATCTATCCTAAATTGCTCAATCTAAAATAGGAAATAGGAATTAATGGGAAAGGGGGGCTATGGCCGGCGGCTTGATGGGCGTCGGTAAGGGGGCCGGCGGTTTGAATGGGTGGCGGGATGGGTGAGGCCGGCGGGTATGGGGAGGTGGGGCTTGGGCCGTGGGATGGTGGGGAAGGGGGGCTTAACCGTGGGGTGGTGGGGAGGGAGGAAGCCGACGGTGGGGAGGGAGGAAACCGGCGGTGGGGACTTGGGATAGGAAACCGGCAAGGAGCACGAATAACCACGAACCCGACACGTCTAGGTTGGTGGGTGATGCACAATTCTCCCTCTCCTAGGGATCCTCTTCAATAGCTCTCAACTCTCAATCTCTCAAGACAAGAGTGCAGGAAAATTTCGTAATAATCATTCATTACTCAAAACAATACACTAGGGCCTTTAAATAGCCCAAATACAAGATACAAACGAAAAGACAAACATGCCCCTTGGGCTTACAAACATATCCCTCTAAAGTAAGGGCACAATGGTAAACAAAAATAAAAGACAACAATAATCATAATAGAACTAAAAATATAAAGACTCGATCGTGGCCGTAGATCGACGACCACGTCTCCGATACACTTTCCAAGTGTGGATGTCCTCATCACATAATGCATAAAGATAGGAATAAAGACTACCTACCTCAATCATTCAAGAGACCAAGTCCACGCCATTTCAGCTGGTGGTAATGCCTCTTGCTACTAATTTAAAGGTTTCACTCTAACAACCCAAAATTTTAACACCACCCCAAAGTCGAGAGGTTTGACATCAATCTCAAAACTATCATATCATAATGCAGAAAGATGGTAAGAACTACCTACATCATTCGAGAGATCAAGAACAAGCCATTTCAACTGGTAGCAATGCCTCTTGC
This sequence comes from Dendrobium chrysotoxum, assembly GCA_019925795.1. NCBI lineage: Eukaryota > Viridiplantae > Streptophyta > Magnoliopsida > Asparagales > Orchidaceae > Dendrobium > Dendrobium chrysotoxum. The sequence goes on along the minus strand of CM034306.1, from coordinate 5,388,494 downwards.
TACTAATTTAAAGGTCTCACTCTAACAACCTGAAATTCTAACACTACCCAAAAGTCTAGAGGTTTCACATCAATCTCACAGATATCATGAGGACTTAGTCTTCTCTGACGGCAAAACACCAAAGACACTAGTCGCTATCATACATAAGCTCATGACTCAAGTGTCATCCCTCTCATTATTACGATCAAATCAATATTCAATACAAGCTTCTGAGACATCCTACAAAGCTAAAGAGAAGCACATCATCTCTTTCAAAATATAGCATCGTTTGATAAATGTTCAACTTCAAAGAAGAATAAATCATCCTTTCCCGAACCAAGTCATATTTCCAATCGATAAAGAACCTTCTAAAGAAACCATAGATCATTGAAAAAATATAACTTTGTACCAAGGTACTGCCTAAACACCACTGGAAATGGAGAACAAAATAACATCGATTGTTGTCATTGTCTACTTTTATTAGATTATATTTCTCCAAGATGTACAACTAAACTCGTCTAAATAAGGACAAAAGCTTAAGATAAGTTTCTACTTCCTTTGAAGCACACACCCAGTTCAACATAAAAAAATAGTCTAATATCATAATTTATGAACTTAAAATTCTCGTACTCTCATCAGTTAGAAGATCTTCTTTTAAATCATCATTTTAATTAATCATTTTCTTGCTTACCTCATACTAAAAGTAAGAAAATGAGTTTCCAGTCACAAAAGGAGATGCATTAAAGGAGAAGCAGTGGCGGCGAATAGTAATGGCGACATAACAGGAACGAGTGCGGGCATGAGGGTTTTGCAATGTGTTGATGCGAGTTTGAGATTCTACAGTTCTTCTCAAGTTTTCTTTAATTTATGTATTGTCAATATGTTAAGTTATATGTAAAAACTTTATAATGTTAAATTTTAAAATTACTTAAATCCTAATTTTCAAGTCTTAAGCCTCTTCAAAGAAGTATTAAAATTGTGCTAAGGTATGCCTTGAGACGCATGTCACCCCAACTAAAGCATAAACCTCATATGGCAAGCATGAGACAGACCTCTCATTGACTTTTTTTTTAATTGCATTGAGACAAGTTTTGAGGCGGGCCTCTAATTACACAATTTAAAAACATGTTAAAAATGAATGTCTAAAAAATCCAATTAATTAAAAGGGATCAACTTGTATCATTCTATAGAGATAATGTAGCATCTTGATTTCTTTTTGAAATAACCAAAATGTCCCCTCCAAAGACTTATAAATAATACATAATTCTATAAATTTAAGAGTAATGGAGAAAACAAAAATATGAGACTCAAATAATTCTAGAGACCTATCTGTTGTCATTCATCATCCACCACTAACCACTATCGATGTCCATTGTTGACAGCTAACACCCACATCAATCGCTCAATCTCTGCTATCGTCGACGCCCACCTTCGACCACTCAACCTTTGCTGCCACCAACGCCAAATAAACCAACTTCTATCACCTTTTCTCATCCATCCAACGTCATTGAAGTTCGTTGTGCGTCCAACACAAGTCACATTGCGTTGCAATCTCTCCTTCTCTGGTTACAAAGAAAGGTGGATTACTATAACTCTCAACAAATATAGTGAAATTATTTCAATTTAGCTAGGCCTCGTGATTTTTTCTCTTCAAATGCCTTTTCAAATATATATATATATATATATATATCATCAAAAAATTATCTTGACTACGCACGAATCTTGATGCAAATGTGAATTGAAAACTTCAAAATTAAATCTAGGATCATCCGAACTACGATTTTAGCAAACTTATAATCAAACTGAATGTCTTGAAGAGACAAACCTAACGACACCAAAATGGGTCCAATCCAAACCAAAATGGGTCCATATCGAGAGCTTGAAGCCTATTTGGAAGCTTCAGAACATTAATTGGATGATCAAATGATATCCAAATGTGACATACTTATAGCTGAATCGAGCGGCTCGACGAGAATAATCCAACGAGCCCAAGATCAGCGATTTCTAACATCATTAAGACACTCAAATGCTCGATAAATGAGCCATGGTCGAGGGAGTTAATATCAGCGTCCATTTAAACACTCCCAACGTGTCCTTTATCCTCCCCCTATTTACTAGAAAAGCCACTCCCAAAATATAAATAGAAGCATCATTCTTCACAAAGAGGAGGGGAAGAGAAGAAAAATGAATTATCTCTCTTGCTTTCTTAAGCTTGCACCACCAGCCAGTTTTCTTCCCAACCACCGACCGTCACCGGACTTCGACCACCACCTGTCGTCAGATTTGCGGCTATTCATTGGTTGTTGCTGGACCTTTTCCCAACAATCAAACATTTCCAAACATCTGTCGAATGGCTGATTAATACTGAATCTCCAGCCATCGCCAGACATTGATGGAACATTCTCTGTTATTCAATCAACCTCAAGGGGACCAATCTTCGGAAGTTTCAAAACCTCTTCAGCATATTGTCTTCTCCATGATCTTGAGTTAAGGGATGAGTTGACATCGTCTAATAACAGTCCTGACCTCAGTCGCCCATCGACTACTGTCTTTCCGACCAACATTGCCCGCCGACTACGGTCCTTCCAACTACCGTCGCACATCAACTACAATCCTTCCGACCACTATCGTCCGCTAACTACGGTCCTTCCAACCATTGTTACATGCCGACTATTGTCCTTTTGACCAACTTTGCTCGCTGACTACAGTCCTTCCAACCACCGTCACCCGCCGATTACGGTCCTTCCAACCACCGTCGCATGTCAACTACAATCCTTCTGACCACCATTGCTCGTCGATTATGGTCATTCCAACCACTGTCACCCGCCGACTACAATCCTTCCGACCAACGTCGCTTGCTGACTACGGTCCTTCCGACCACAGTTGCCCACCGACTACGGTCCTTCCGACCACCGTCGCATGTCAACTACAATCCTTTCAACCATCGTCGTCTACCGACTACAGTCCTTCCAACCACCGTCGCCCGCAGACTATGGTCCTTCTGACCAACATCGCTTGTTGATTACGGTCTTTCTGACCACCGTCACCCACCAACTACGGTCCTTCCGACCAACGTCACTTACAGACTACGGTCCTTCCAACCATTGTCACACATCAACTACAATCATTCTTACCATCGTCGCCTGCCTACTACAATCCTTCCAACCATGGTCACCCGCCGACTATGCTCCTTTCGACCAATGTCGCTCGTTGACTACGGTCCTTCCGGCCACCGTCGATCTGTCGCCTGCCGACTATAGTCCTTCCGACCCAAGTCGCCCGCCGACTGCAATCTTTTCGACCATCGTCGCTCGCTAACTACGGTCTTTTCGACCATCGTCGCCCTCTGACTACGGTCTTTCCGATCATCGTCGCCCACCGACTATGGTCCTTTCGACCTCTGTCGTCCGTCAAATACGATTCTTTCGATCATCATCGCCCACCGACTGCGTTCCTTCCGACCATTGTCGTCCGCCAACAACGATCCTTCCGACCAACGTCACCAGCCGATTACGGTCCTTTTGACCGCTGTTACCCGCCAACTACGGTCCTTCTAAACATCATCGCCCGCCGACTACGGTCCTACTGATCAAATAAATATGTCAACACTCTCTTAAGAACTACTGCCATGTAATGCACTTTATATAATATGTATTAGTTACATTGAGCCAACATCTTCCCCTGAGGAAAAGCATGATTTACAATGAACCACCAACACTAGTAGATTCATTTCGACTGGGCAAGGCCCTGTGATTTTTCTCTTTTCAGAGATTTCCATAACTCTAGTGTCTCATATGAACGCTACACTCTAAAGTTTATATATCTCTCTACTGCCGTGAATTTCACACACACACACACTATATATATATATATATATATATATATATATATATATATATATATATATATATATATATATATCACTTTCTGAGCCTCATTTTACTGATATGCATGTTTGCTGAATATTCATGTAACTCTACATAATAAAATCACCCTATACAATATCATAGCAGTCAATAAAAATCCATATTAACTTCTGAATGCTTCAAGCCAAATGACGGAACCTAGTAAACCCACCATTCTACAAAACATGTTTTCTAAAGTCAAGCAGCCATAGAAGGGCATGGAACCGGCCAGTGATACTCACCCGGTCACATTCTGTTGCAGGAAAGCGAGAAGGGCTGCAACTCCAAGACAAAGCACCACCGCAACCCTATACTCCGTGTTGGCATCAACCCTCGCGTCGAGAACTCGCACCCAGGGCTCCTCGGAGGCACCATCGCAAAGAAAAGCGTCGATGCTCCTTTCTACTTGGCTGTAGAAAAGCGCGGCGGAAGCGCTTGAGTCGTCGAACTCCCAGGAATTCGCAAAGCTGAAAACAAGACGGGCAGCGTCTGATGAGAGTGCCGCCGCGTAATCCCCACGTTCGATGGCGCCGAGTACATCATATGTTAGAGGATCGAGAGTGTTTTCCGGGTTGGGATATGGAGAACATGAAGGAAGAGGGAGATCGCCAGAGATGGTGCAGCGAAGAAGGCGTAGTTCGACGGATTTGAGGATGCCGTGCTCGGATTCTGCCATGCTGCGCGCGAAGGGGATAATGTTTAGGTACTGTTTGGCATCGGATTTACAGCGGGATTTAAGTCGGATTTACGCTAATTCCAACCAAACGGTTTTTGTGCGCGCGTTAAATCCCGGATATAAGGATTTACGGCTTAAATCCCGGATTTACTAAATCCCTCGGTTCGGTGGATTTATGGGATTTGGCCGAAGAAGCGCGCGAAAGGTAGAAAGTTACCTTCACAGCCAGCGAGCTCCCGTTGTTGCTTCCGATCAAAATGTCGTAACTTCCGATCCGACAGGAAGGGAAAGTCGTCGAAAGAGCGAAGTCGAACAGCCACGAAGGAGCCGGAAGCGACGCGTGCAATCTCTACACCTCCTGCGAAGCAACGAAGCCGAACAGCAACGACGAAAAGGTAAGATGAAAGGCAAACCCTAGACGCCTCTAAGTTATTATTAATTAACTTAATTAATATAATTTAAAATATTAACAATGAATGAAGTAAATTAATTAAATAATTAATAGTATAATAAGTACATAAATTAATTATCTAATTTAATTTAACTGAATAATTAGTAATTAAATATTAATTTAATTAGCTTAATTAATATAACTTAAAATATATATATTATTAAATATATAATTACTAGTGTAAATAATAATTAATGAGTAACTTGTACTTAACATGTTATTAAATTCATAACACATTAAATTTTTTTAATTATAAATTTATTTTAAATTTTTTAATTATCTTCTTCACATTTAAATCCCTAATTGTCATAAATCTTGAAATATGTTACCAAATAGTTTCTCAAGATTTAACAGGATTTAACATTTGTCATACCAAACAGTTTTTAGGATTTAACACCCTCATGATTTATTAAATCTGAAATTACAGGATTTACTAAATCCCACTGAAGTTAAATCCCACTTGTTACTAAACAACCCCTTAGCGATTTCAGTTGGCAAATTTATATTACGTTTTGCGAGGGCTTTTTGGTCCGAGAAGTCTCCGGTCATTTATGGTGGGTCCTGTTTCTCCACTATCTTTAAAATCTTAAAATAAAAGTTCCAGAACATGCTATCAAATTTTTCGTCAAGATTTTGAGAGTAATAGTAACAAGCCACATGCGAAAAGTAACTCCTTAGGCTGTCTTCCATGTTAGTTTCTTCGGTTTAGACTTTAGTGAGTTTCCTCTGCTAGGATTTTTTGCAAACTCTAATCGCCTTAGTCCCTCTCTGCCCTCCTTACTCAAGAGATTCTCCTGTTCGTCTCTTTCATCTTCCCTCTACTTCTTTTATGTTTTTTTTTTAGATGGTTATAGTTTCATTGGTTGATTTTTCTCATCTCCTGTCTCTTAACTTTAGCTCGCAAGCAAACCCTTCATCTTCTTCTTCCTCTGTTGATCCTCTTTCATTGAAATGTAAAGGATTCCTTACTGAACGCAATCTCTTTGCTAAGAACTTACACCTTTCATATATCCCATCTCAAGATAATGTAGTTCAATTCTCTTATGATGAAATCACGGATGGATCTAAGGAGTGGGGACTTTTACTTGTAGGCTACGTAATTAGTAAAAGGCTCTATCATGAGGCTCTCTTAGCTTCAATATAAAAAACTTTGATCCTTAAAGTTATGTTAACTTTGCTCTCTTTGAGCGAGGATTTTTTTCTTGCTCAAATTTTCTGTTCATGATAATTATGAAATGGTTTGAACTGATAGTCCTTGATTTTTTTCTTGGCAAGTAGTTTATTTTGTAAAAATAGTCTCCCATGTAGACCTAAGCGTGAGGAATTAAAACTCGTACCTTTGTGGATTAAGATCCACGACATTCCCCTCCCCTGTTGGACCCCCGAACGTATCTCAAAAATTGCTAGTGCTATATGTAATCCCCTTGCTATCGATGCTTTAACTGCCATGAAAACTCATTTAACATTTATGAGAGTGCATTCAGGTCCAAAATAATGCTACCTTGCTTGATAAGATTCACATCTTCATTAGGGAGAAAAATATTATCCTGAGGGTTCAATATGACTGGAAACATATATTGTGTTATGGTTGTGGTTCTTTGGCTCGTCCCCTAAATTTTTGTTATGTTCATCCTGTGCAAGAATTTTCTATTTTTAGGCCTAAAGGAAGAGCACTAATAGAAAACTTCGTAAACAACCCCCTCAAATTAAAATCCCAAAAACCACCTCCCCCCCCCCCCCCCAACCTCTCTCCATCAACAGCCACAACCTATGATTTCTAACCCACTCGTAGATCCCCCGGTTGCTCATTCACCTAAGTCTGCGACCCTATATGATGATCATATTTAGACCTCTGAGGCTCTGATTGGATTAGATAAACTACATCTTCCTAATCTTAATTCTCCATCTGATGATATCCTTCTATTTTAGATACTTTCACCTACAATTTCTCTTTAACAATCGGTGGGGTGGCCACTAACAACAAGTTCTCAACTTTGCGTCGGAAACAAATTATATGAAAGAATATGTTGAAGTTATTAGAGATTCCACTACTTCACAAACTCTTACACCTACCAAGTCCAAAAATATCAAAAAGGCTATCTTGTCAAGCAGTAAATCTTAATGCAGTTCTCCAATATTGTATCTTGGAATGTGAGAGGGTTTAATAGTCTTGAAAATATTATGAATTGCAAAAATATTGTTAATTGTCATAACTTAAATATGTTGTGCATTCTAGAAGATAAAATCTATCCTAACTTAACTCCAGACTTGGATTTTATACCTCACCATAAGGTCTTTGATAATGAAGGTTCCTTTAACAACTTTGATGTTTCTAGTTCTGATAGAATCTGACTTTAATAAAACTCTTTTAGGATCTCATTTTAGATTTCTTTCTATTCTAGTCAACTTTTCCATGATGCTTTTTTTATTTGGCTAACCCATATTTGCTAAGTTTCTATGGTTATGCATCTATTTCTCATTCTAACAGGTTATTTCTTTGGAATGACATTTTTTGTTGTCTGCTAATATTAATTTACCCTGGGTCCTTTTTGGAGATTTCAATTGCTGCAAATTTAGTAATAAGAATATTTGGGGTAAATATTATTCATAATGACAAGTTTTGTGATTTTAATAATCCCATTTTCAATATTAGCATTCATGATCTTATCACCACTGGTCATTTTTATATTTCGTTTAATCAACAAAGTAGCAATCTCATTCATATTAAACTATATAGAGCTCTTATTAATGACCGTTGGTTAAAGCATTTTCCTTATTGTTATAACAAAGTTGATAACCCAAGTTGCTCTTATGACACCTCCAGGTCTAGCATTTTATTCAACATTGTAATAACTGGGCCAGGTGGATTCAATTGATTTAAGAAATATGTTGATTTCATTTGTTCATTTTAAGAGTTTTTTTTGCATTATTTTAATTTCATTAATATTTATATATGCTGGAGATTGAAGTAAAACATCACAATGAAATAAACAAGAAAGTAAAAGCAGTGAAAAGTAAAAGACACAATAACTTAACGTGGAAAATCCAAACTAGGAAAAAAAACTATGGAGCCACACCACACGAAGAAATTCACTATAAAAATTGAAAGAAATGAGCATAGATCTCTCTTCCCACTCACTCTCTCCTTGCTTCTCTTCTTACATGCACCATTCTCACTCTCTACTATTCTAACCACTCATAACATAAGAGAACGTCAAGTTAATAACTCCAAGGGACACAACCCTTGAGAAAAAAATGAGAAAGAAAACTGTCTAGTATGCATCGAAGCGTTGCGGTGCTCAAGCCTGTCTAATGATGTTTCTGTGCTCAAACACACAACACTGTGGTGTAGAATCTAGAGCGCTACGATGCTCTACTCTTTGTAGATTAATGTTAGGATGCTTGGCAATACAATGTCGAGGCACTTGGGTACACAGTGCCGGAGCATTACACAAAAAAAAAGGGTACAAAGAACCTGAACCCAAGCAGGTGGTAAACACCCCGCACTCCCCCAACAACCTCAAGAAACTGCCTTGAGGTCCGAGGCAACAACATAATCTGATTGGTCGTCGTTATCAGATTACACATAGACTAACAATATATTGTTTTGATGCACCTGCCACCTTTTATGGGCTATTTAAATTATTTTATTTGAGGCTACTTTGATAATAATATTACTTATGGGCTGTTTGATTTGCTAAAAAATGAATGTAATGTAAAAAGATTACAGTGTAAAAAGAATAAAGTGTACAAGAAATATTTTTGTGTTGTTTGGATGAGTGTAAAATAAATGTCTGTGAATATTTTTTTATTTGAATTGAAGTAAAATAAATGTAGTGTATAATCCAAAGATGATGGCGATGGTGGGCGTCATGGTTAGGTCGGTGGTGGGTGGTAGCGAACGGCAGCAGGGCAGCATTGGATATCAAGCGGCGATAATGGGCGGCAAGGACAGGTAGTAGTGATCGATGATCAATAATGGTGTAATGTAGTGGCGGTTGCGGAGGTGGGTAGCGGGGAATGGCGGAGGTCCATGACAGGTGGTGGTGGAGGCAAGCAATATGGGTATCAAAAATTGACACGATATGAAAACCTAAGTCAAACCCGGCCTGAATTTTTTCGGGTTAGGGTCAGCCCGATTTAAAAACCAGTCGGGTTTGAGTCCGAATTTTTGACCTGTTTTAATTTCTGGGTCAAGTTCGGATTAATCTGAAAACTCAATTTTGACCCGCTTCGGTATACATACGTGACTCGTGACTCACGAGTTACGGTCGCTCGAATGGTCGATGCCTCATGTCCTCGATTTAGGTTTAACGTGTGACATCCCAAACTCTTAACTATCGAGATATTGTTTGCTTTGACCTAAGAGCCTCACAGTTTTATTCTGTTGGTGTAATTTTTCAGTAGGTCACCCATCCTAGAATTACTCTGGGATGAGCACGCTTAACTATGGAGGTTCTTAAATGAAATTCTAACTATTATATTGTTGACCTCATTTTTGTATGAGGTCAGTAGGACCCATCCAGACCCCTGATCAATCCTGACCATAGATCAACACAACTTAAGACTAATCTAGACTCTAGGATCTCCCTAGATTTCAATCCCTAGGATCTGCTCTAGACCATAGGATCTCTTCAAATTAATCTTGACCCTAGGATTAAGATGATCTTAGATCAATCCAGAATTTAAATATCAATCCAGATTCAAATTGATTTAATCACATACTAATTTTAAAAATCAACTCAATCAAACTTCAGACTAACCTAGACTCTAGGATCCTCCTAGACTTCAGACCCTATGATCTATTCTAGACCCTAGGATTCTGCCAAACTCTAGAGCATATGATATTCTTAGACCCTAGGATCTATTCTAGACCCTAGGATTCCTCTAGATCCTTCTAGATCTTAGGATCATTCTAGACTTTAGGATCCTCCTAGAATCTAGACTTTAGGATCTATTCTAGATCCTAAGACTCTTCTAGACCCTAAATCCTAGGACTTTTAGACTCCAGGATCTTCCTAGACTTTAATCCTTAGGATCTATTATAGACCCTAGGATCAATTTAGGTCCTAGATCAATCTACCCTCCAGATTATTTTAGATCTTGGGATTCTCTTAGATCCATAGCTTAAGACTTCTCTATACACTAGGATTCTTTTAGATCCTAGACTTTAAGACTTTCCTAGACCCTAGGATTCTCTTAGACTCCAGGTTCTTAGATCTACCCAGATTCTAGGATCAGCCTAGACCTTAGATCAATCTAGATCTAGGATTAATCCAAACCTTCATTCAATTCAAACTTCAATCAATCCAGACTTTAAACATATCCAGATTCCAGATCTATCCAGGCCACAATTTTAATTCAAATCTTGATCTAGCCTTTTATCAAACTCACATCCTATCCAATCACTCATAATAATTTAAAGGATTATGAACTATTTGGATAACTCAAGCCTAAACATTCAAATTCAAAAGTCCCATTCAAATCCAGAATTCAATCCAGTTCAAAATTCAAATTCTAGTTCAAACCTTGATTCTATCTTTTATTAAGTTTCAATCATGTCCTATCATTTATGATCTTCAAATGATCATAAATTATTTGGGTAATTCAAACCCTATCATTCAAACTCAAAATCCAGCTCAAAACCAGAAATCTAAATCAAATTCAAAGGCCAAAGGTCTAAGTCCTGAAAGCCTTTTCCCGTGAATCTTTGAACACTTCAAAACCCTAACAAATGGCCTCTGATTCAGGATCTATCAGTTCCACACTGATATGACATGTCTCTAGAGGCAACCCTCCAAATTTGAGCTCATTCTGAGGTCTCTAACCTCAAAAATTGGATTAAAATCCAAAGGCTGTAAAACCTTCAAATATTTACAGTCCATGCCACTGGACCTGTCACCCAGTGGATCCTGACCTTGGAGCCTTCTCCAAACCTTCAAATCGCTTCCAGACCCTTGATTATGACCCATTGAACAATAAACTACATTTTGTTGGACTCAATTTGACCTCTAGCTGACCATGGGTCAAAATGACCAAAATACCCCTATGGGGTGTAAATGGTCATTTGAACCAAATGAGCTCCAAATCAAATGCAACCACTTCCAGTAAGTTTCAAAGATCAAACCAAACCCATTGAACCCAAATCCAGACCCTTGATCAATCTGGTTGACCAAACAGGCCCCACAAGGATTAAAACAGGTCATTTTGACCAAATGACCTCCTCAAACCTTGGGACCACCTCCATTGGTCTCCAAATGTCAAACCAAATCTGTTGAGCCCATTTTCAGACCCTGGACCCACCTGGTTGACCAAGTTAACCATGGTTGACCTAAAAGGCCCATTAAGGGCCCAAATAGGTATTTTTGACCAAATGATCGTTCTGATCACTCAAACCACTTCTAATAGACTCCATTCTTCATTTTAAACTTGTTGAGCTCAACCCCTGACCCTGGGTCAACCTGGTTGACCAAGTTAACTTAGGTTGACCAGATCAACCTTTAAGCTCCTTAACACTCAAATTAAGACCCTAAATCCATTCAAACCTCATTCAAGCCCCCTAGGATACTTCCCTTGGTGATTTGGATTTGACTGGACCCTTGACCCAGTCAATAATTGACTTAGTCAACTTAATCCAATTCCAATCAAATAAGACCCATTTATGTCAAATTTCTTTAAACACTCAATTCAGGTCCTCAAATCCATTTCAAAATATAACTCAAATATCTTCAAATCCTTTTGAAGCTCAAACCACTTTGAGTTTAACTTAGTCAAATTCAAATCCATAGTCAAATCCTATCTTTCATATGTCCTTCTATTCTATTTATTTCAAGAGACTTCAAAAACACTCCATCTAATACTTTGAACCTTCTTTGATACAATATGGGTCGAACTCAAGCTAAATTTACCAAGTCAACGCATTAAGACTTGGTCAAAATAGCTTAAACTCCTTTCCAAATATTCAAACTCTAACTTCAAGTCATTAATTTCCCTTCAACACATCCTAATCTGCTCTTTAGGACCTCCTTGCTACCACCTCAGTATGGTTTGACTGGTTAACCAGTCAAACTAGAGCTTTAGGAGGGTCAAACTTGGAGAGTTGGCATCCTAAGGCTAACCCACTCCACCCTTAACCCCTCCAGCAATTTTAATCAATTTTTGGAAGCTTCCCTAAGCCTCCCAAACCGAGCCTAGCCCCTTGGTTTAGCCTTAAGAGGCAAAGTGATCCCCCTCCACTCCAAAAGCAACCAATGGGCTTAGGGCTTCTTCCATCATTCCTCCTGCCATCCCAACGGCCTGGGCCACGTGCCCTTCATCCAAGGAAGTGCTCTGAGCATTTGGGACCGTTAGATTGAAACTCTGAGCATCAAAACTAAAAGATCTCTACCTTTTTCAATTAATTCGAACCTAGCCATTCCCTCACTTCCTCAAGCTTCTCCAGCCGACCTCTTAGTGTGTTTAAGCTCTCCAGACCTCTATCCACACATTCCCAGCTCAACCCAGCCGGTCAAAGTTCATCGGCGGTAGGATTCCCGGCGAACTAAGCCTGAATCCGTCCAAGACCTCTATTGCTCGATCCAGGCACTTCCTGTTCATAGAGTCTTCTACAAAGTTGAGCAAGGACAGTCTACAAGCTCAGAAAAATCAAGATCCCCTCAATCCAATGGTTGGATTAAGGTAAAACTCTAAACCTAGCTTAGGACACCTAGGCTTAATTAGCATTTCATTAAATGCATATTTAACTGAACTAACACATCTCCACAATCTCTGTTCATACACTTGATTTTGGTTTCAAATTTCATTGCATTTTATTGAGTATCGACAGAGAACGAGGCTATTATTGCTTTTAGGGTCTGCTCCGCCAGCTGCATGAGTTGGGTGTGATTTAGACCATTGATTTTAAGATCAACGGTCCAGGCTACGCCATTCCGCAGTTTAGATGGACCGCAGATCAAGCCCTACGGTTAATCTCCTGGTTTGGCTATATCTAAGCCGTCCATTTTGAACCGCGGGATTAACTGCTGTTGGATCGTTTGTTCAGCGTAATCCTGATCGTCCGATGAGAACCACGCGAGATCGAACGACCGAGAAATGGGGCTGACGTGGATTAGTGAAATGCGCCCGCAGTCGTTGATTAAGCAATGATTGCTGGAGGCGCAATCATTGCACGCGCCGCCGACAATCATTGCCACGCGTTTATCCCAGCGAACCAGGAGTCGCCACGTGGTCCTCCTGCCGTTTTTTTTTATTATTAAAATTAAATGTTAAATTATTTTAAAATTCCAGAAAGCTTAAAAAAATTATAAAAAATAATTATAAATTCAAAAAAAAATTAATATTTTATATTAAAATTCATACAATTTTATAAGCCTTAATTTAAAATTAATTTCAAGTTGAAATATTTAATATATTTTGAATAATTTAAAATATTAAATATTTAAGTTTTACTTAATATTTTATTAAATATTAATTTAAATATTTTATTCAAAATCAGTAAAATATATTAACCATTTTAAATTAAGATTGAATTAATGATTAAATGTTTAATTTTAAAGATATATTACTTTTAGATATATATATATATATATCTATATATACATATATAGATTAATAAACTTTAATTAATTAAATAATTAAATACTTAATTAATATTTATTTGAAGATAGATTGAAACAATTTTAAATAATTTTAAAATTCCAGGAAATAATTAAGACTTAATTCAATCTAATTTAAATTTATTTTGAATATTAATTAATATTCTAATTAATTTAAATAATTCAATTAACTTAAGAATCCTAAAATTCATTATAAATTTAATTTAGCTCATACAAATATATGTAATATTTCAAATTTTCAGAGAATTAAGAATGTTAATTTTAAAACTACTTTCAAAAACTCAAAACTTTATTTGTTTGAGCTAATTTGAATTGTTTGAATATTTTAATATGTAATTAATATTTAAATATTTTATTAAATATTTTAAAATTTTAGAATTCAATCCCAAATTATTTTGAAAATCAGATGATCTCTCATTTGAATATTAAACTTATTTTGATGATATTTTGAGTATTTTAAATTTAAATTTTATATTTATATATATAGAGGTTTATATATATATATATATATATATATATATATATATTTAAAAATCTATTTTAAAATTATACATATTTAAATTCCAAGTATTTGAGAGATCCCATGAAATTCTAAACTTAGATTAAGTTTGATTGAATAGGATTTGTGGGGAAGGTCATTAGTGGATAATTATATTTTAATTATTCACTAATGATGTCATTAATCCTTGTAATCAATGCTAATCTATGTATGCTTAGGATGCACACACCACCTAGTTTTAGGGCTCGCCTAGATTTAGGAATTCATTGTGATTGTGTGTGCATATTATTCATGTATGTCCAAGGGTTAGTGACTTTGATTTAAACCCAATTAACCTAGTGACATCATTAAGGACAAAAATTAAGGACCTAAGTTTAGAAAACTTAGAAAAATTATAGAAAATAGGATTCACATCTTATTGACTTGAAACTCAAACCATTTGAACATAGTGGCACTCTCAGCCCTAGAAAAATTTTTGACTGAATTTTGAAATCATTAAACCCCTTAATTAATTTAATCAAAATCAAAGCTTAATTAAGCCTTAAAAAAATCCAAAAAATGTAATAAATCATGATTAAATCCAAAAATTACAAATAATACCTCAAACTGACCAAAATTGAATCCTTAATCAATGAAAAATAAAACCCCCTTGACTGGACTTCAAAATTAATTTTAATTGAAGTTCAATATTTAAATAATTTAATTAATTAAAAATAATTAAAAATTCTAAAACTCTCTCAAACACTTAGGAATCTCTCCTTAGGTCATTCCTGACCTTTGGAGTTGATTCCAAGGAGTTTGGAGGTCATTTGGATTCAAATCATATAAAGGGCTTTAATTAAACAATTCTTAAAAATTTAATAAATACTCAAAACTTCAAAAATTCATAACTAATTCAAATGAACTCCAAATTGAGCAAACTCAAAGGCATACAACTCATCTTAAGGTCTAATATTTATTAAAAATATTAAATTTCCAGAAATCAATCAAATTTGAAAAAGTCAACTTTTGGTCAAACTTAGTTCAAATTCAAGTCAAAACTTCAAACCTTCATAATAAAATCTAGAAAAATCTAATTTCAGCATACTTACTGTCTAACTGATCGTATTAAGGTCTAGTATTTTAATAAAATACTAACATTTTAGAAAACACTTTAAATCAAAAAGTCAATTTTTAATCCTTGAATTAAATGAATAAAATAATCCAAAAAATACCAAAATTCAACAAATGATCTAACATTCCAGAAAATATCAATTCAATATTAAAACCAGCAACCAACCAATCTTAATTAAAAATTAATTAACTTTTAAACTAAAAAAAATCAAATTACTTAATTATATTAGGTACCACTGAGTAATCTAGGCCTACGAGGCTATTAATTAGCCCCAAGGAAGGTGAAATAAACTTCACGACCTCGATGTGCAATAAATGTGGTATCCAACAAATAATTGAAATCAATTTTAAGTCATTAAGATTTAAACTCAAATTAAAACTCCTTTAAGCCTTTCAACCAACCAGAACATCAAACAACTTTAACTAATGATCCTACTTAGGGCATATCAAACCCACACAACCTTTACACACACTTTAGATGGTTTGCTAGGGCAACCAACTCTAGTCTTAGGCTAGGCCGGTGTTTACTTTTCTGCTGTGTGCCGGGTTTTTGAGCTTTTCCTGCATGCTATTTGCTAGTAGTAGAATTGATGTGTTTGTTTATTTAATTTCAGCATTCTGTGATGGCCATACTCGTACAGGGCATTTAAAATTAAAGTGGACAATTAAATAATTAAGCTTTAAAGATTGACGATATTTTCTACAGCTGCTTCAGAACAATGCTTAAGTCCCCCTTTAAATCAAAAAGAGCATGGCCAAGTGTGACTGTGATTTGAGCATTATTTTAAATATTAACTGCTTGAGATTGATTATAATTGCATGGGATGTCAAATATAAATTATTTATTATTAGGATAACCTTGCATGATCGAGTTTAGATTTTTCAATTTTGATCAATGTAATTTGATATGAATTTGAGTTGTAATATGTTAAGTACTTTAAGATTGGGATATTTAAACATCCAATTTGGAATCCAAAGAGGAAGGGACATCCCTTAGGGGAGAGTTCCTATCCATTTTGAGATCCAAATTAGGATGAATTTCAAATATCCAAAGAGAAAAGATAACACTCATATTCAGGGGGAGTTTCTTTTCATTTGGATACCCAGACTCGACGATCCAAGGAGTTCCAAGAAGACAAAGAAGTGAAGAACGAGAAGAATCTCAAATCTCAAAGTCACTTGTATCTTTGGATTAGAAACCGGGTTGTAGTTAGTGGTGCCCGGCCATTTTACTTTTCCTGCAGACCCTGGGTTATATAATTAAGTAGCAGTTGCCACATGGACTTTCTATTTGAGCACTTATTTAATTGATTTAATTATTTAATTGATTTGATTACTTGATGTTGATTGTGATTAAGGACTTGCCTTTTTTTCATAGTTTTTTGACGATTATTACATGCTGATTTTGATTTAGCCTGGAATCCGATTGGAGGCTCGTGAGGGTATGGTCAAGAACTATTTCTACTTTAACTAAAATTTAAAAACTTTAGGCTCAGATAGAAACTCTAACGCTCTTAAGAAGTAAGCCTGGACTCGCCGGGGGGTTTTCATGCATTCATATTGACTTTTCTCTTCTGTATTAGGCACCTCCCCGCCTGCGGGTTTTGGCAGACCACCTGACCTATTAGGGTGCAGTTCTGTCCAAGGAGATGTTGTGCAATCCCTAGGATAAAATCTATTTTTAAGCTTGATTTTTAAACTGCTTCATTATGATTTCAAAGCATTCGAGTCAACTAGTATGCATCGCATTAGTAACAAATTAAAATTAAGTCTATTCTTAATTGCATTTTATTTAGACATCTCACCCAACATAAGTCAAGGGGCCAATTAGGATCTGCTCTAGATGTCAGCCCCGCTCTCCTTAAAACTAATCTTAAATAATGTTCTTAACCACTCTTTTATAAAGATCGGACACATGATTTTGAAGTATTTAGGTGGTTTAGCTGGCTCCCCAATCCAGACCGGGGTAAGTCTAGGATTGCATTACATTAGCTAGGATCTGGGTCACTGACTCTCAGTACCCATTTTAGACTTAGGTTCTGAGGCAGATCTTCAATCCTAAGACCTTAACCTTCCGGGAATCTAATTCACACCTTCTAATAAAATTGATCATTCAAATTAAAAATTTCTTTCTTTCAATCAAATTCAAGCCCAACACTTAGGATAGATTGGGGTGTTTCTGAAGTAATTCAAAATCTTAAATCACCTCTTACCCTTCCTCCTTTGACTCCAGAAATAACTGTTTAAATTTGATCAATTCCCTATTGAAGATTCTAACATTTACCTCCTTTGACATCAATCTTTGAATTCTTAAATGAAATTCGTATCGCTATTTTAATCGAGAGTATTTGTAAGAAATTTTCTGATTTCCTACGATGTAATTAACTACGAGGGCTTGCGCTCGTAGGAGATTTAAAAACCCAGACCAGATTTTCAAAATCAAGCTTTTTCAAAACATCAATTACTTATCTTTGGGAAATTCAAAAGTCAACGATCATTATCATCATTTTCAAATAATCGATAACAGACGATATCCTCTTTCTTTGGAGAGATATATCGTACTATTATTGTAACTTTGATTATGAAATTAATGATCTCTTTACTAGATTATTGTAGTTAAACATTGGATTAAACATCATTCTGATTCTTCGGGATCATATGTTATTTCTCCTTGAGTTTGACTACGATAATCAGGGTAAATCAAGATTTGTAATCTAAACCTGTTAGAGAACGATATGTTCACCTTTCGAGGAGATATATCATTCATAATAAGTATTCGATTATAAAATTTAAATTCCAGAAATTAAACATTTCCCAAAAAAAATTGAACACTTTTTCAAAACTATATTTTTCAATCACAATATATACTAAAAGACGCTTTCATATTTAAGAGTTTAGCTTCTTTTACTTAATTGGTTTCATAATCTCTCCTACTTAAGTAACTAACATCCTCATCAGCATCATCCTAGAATCATCCACCAAACAGATAGGATTCTAGAGGTGGTCCCTATAAGTTCAAGTGGTGGCTCATATCACGTAGCACTTTGTCCCATACAAGGTTCAAGAGGTAGCTCCAATGACGTAATACTTTGACTTGTATGGCACTTAGTTTCCATCTTTCGGCTGGCGTATTGCTTTAATATCATTTGTGACAGCCCAAACTCTTATGATCGAGATATTGTCAGCCTTGACCAAAGAGCCTTAAGGTTTTGTGCTATTGGTGTAATTTTCCAGTAGGTCGCCCATCCCAGAATTGCTCTGGGATGAGCACGCTTAACTGTAGAGTTTCTTAAATAAAATTTAAACCATTACACCAAAAGGTGACTCAATGTTTAAGAGTTTAACTTCTTTTTACTTAAGAGGTTTCACAATACCCCAAAATCCAAAACACATAGTCTTAGAAAAGAAATATTTTGTGATATGTGATTGAGAAAATACTTAGACAAATAAGTTTTTCAACTAGGCCGACGGACAAAAACGGCTCGAAATTGCCCAAAACCAGGTTTTTTTTCTTTGTCTCTCCTCTTTTTCTTCCCTAAAAACCCAAGCTGTTCTCTGTTAAGGATTTGGCTAAATGAAATGGGATTTTATATAAGTGAAATTAGATATTTTATTAAAATATTAATTATTTTAATTATTTATATAAGTGGAATTAAATATTTCATTTGGCAGCCTCAAAACTACGAGTTTCAAATTGGCGACCTAGTTTATGTAAAGTCAGCCCTATACATGGTGTTAGTAGATATGGGAGAATCAGCAAGCTCAGTCCAAGGTACATTAGACCTTTTGAATTATTGAGCGGATTGGTAGTTCTGCTAACAAGTTATTATTACCTGATCATATGTCTGATATATACAATATTTTTCATATATCTTCTTTGAGAAAGTAAGTATCTGATTCTAAAAAGGGATTATATGCTGAGGATGTTAAGGTTCATCTGAATCTGTAATATATAAAAGGACTCGAAAGAATTTTGGCATATGATGTGAGAAAATTGAGAAGCAAACATATTTCTATGGTCAAAGTACAATTGAAGCATAGAACTGCCAGAGAGGCTACTTTGGAGAAGGAATCTGACATGAGGCAATTATACCCAGGTTTATTCTAATCCATTTTTGTTTGGAAATGTCGAGGTTGACATTTTTCTTAAGGTGAGTAAATTGTGAAAGCCCTAAATCTTTTTTGAAAATTTTTTAACCTAGAGAAGTTAATAATTATTTTAGGAGTCATTATAAGTTTAAATCACAAACCGTCTTTGCCAGAACATTTATAGTATTGTGCTTTAATTATCCTATTTTTTTATAATTTTTTGGCATTGTTGAAATTTTTTAAGAAATCAATACATGTTGTTACAAGTGAGCTTTTTTGGACAGTTAAGTGTTCGTTTGCAAATCATTTTCATCAAAATTTTCTAAATAAAATGAGCTAATTTATGAATATTTTTTCATAAATTTTAGAATCCCTAAAATAATTTTTATAAATTTTCTATTAAAAATTAATTATAATAATATTATGATATATTATTTAATAATTAAAAATAAATATCTAAAAGCATTATAAATATATTTCTCATTTCCCTAAGCAACTAAACTCATGACTAACTGAGAAAAAAAAGGAATTAAGAGAAAGAGAGGAGAGAGAATAAGAAAAACTAGATTTTGGGCGACTTCAACCCGTTTTTATATGTCGGCCCTGTTGGAAAACTTGTTCGTCTCGAGGTAAGTCACATTATGTCCATCTCAATTTTCAAAAATGCGCATGTTTAGTGAATTTTTCTATTAAAATTTTATATCCGTTTGCAAAAAATACAGATAACTTTGCACAGGTAAAACTTTTACTGCGTAACTTTTTATATGTTATAGATATTACGATTATGTACATTTTAAATATTTTTTAAAAATTTTACAATGGGAGTTTTAAAATTTGTGAGATTTTTATTGGTTAAAAAATTATATGTATGTTAAAAAATAGTGGTGTGTAATAAAAGTCTTAAAACATCGTTTTACACAATCCCTCGTAATTTGATAAATTTCTGAAAATATGCATTTTTGCATAATAGAATTTTTTGTTGTCTACTGTTATACAATACTGAAATTTTAATACATGCTCAATTACTCTTTAACTGCTATAATATGATGATATATATGCATATGTGATTAAATTATATCTGCTATCTGCTGGGAATTATAAGTGGCCAGAATCCTCTGAGATTTTATTTGTGTCAGAGAATTAATGGGAGTTATAAGGGGCCAGAACCCTTTGAGATTCTGTCTGAGATAGAGATATGTGATATATTCTAGTGCTATAAGCACAAACAAAAAAGGAGTCATAAGGGACCAAAATCCTTTGAGGTTCTGTCTGGGTTTGGAGAAATGTGATATGAACTGTTATGTAGTATGAATTTCAATTTATTTACTTGTTCAGTATTTTTATTTGAATCAACGAATAACTGTAATGCTTTTAATCCATCTCTCAGTATAGTGATTTATTTAAACTATATTTAATTTTTTTTAAATATTCAACAAAATATTTGATAAAGGAATATTTGAAAATTTTAACTTGGTTTATGTGGCCTACTGAGCTGTTGTAGCTCATTGCGGTTTTGCTTCTAGTTTTTAAGGATTTGGGAAGGGGAAATAGATTGTGAACTAGCAGTTCATGATCAAATATGAGATCATAGGTATTTTTCTATTTTGATTTTGTACAATCATGGGTAGTTAAATTTTTAATTTTGTAACTCTTATCTATAGTCATGTATTGTAGCGTAGATATTTATTTTGATGATATGAAATGAACCTGATGAATTAGTTTATTTTTAGTATTTGGATGATTTAGTAACTATGTAGTATATCATTTATTTCAATGAATATTGGCAGAAAAATCTGAAATAATTCTAAAATTAGATCTTAGGATTTGTTTGTCGCAACTTAACACTATAGGACTTGTTCTAGTCGGGTTGAGTTATGACATAGCAATTTAGCATATTCATAGTTTCATTTTAAGTTTTTTAGTCTTCGACGCTCTGAGCTTTCACCTCTATGGTTCTGGCTTTCTATTTTCCTCTCCTCCACCTTTGGACTCCTAAGTCATGCCCGGAGCTCTCAAGTCTTAGCTTCTCATTGGATCCTTTATCTTAATCCTGTAGTACATTGTGTGACTCTGTTTCTCTGTGGTATTATCATTTATACTTTTCTAAATTCTGCCATTTAGATTTTAGGGTTATTCACACTTTCGGTTTAGAGATTTATTCCTTTCAATTTAAAGCAGTTAGGGTTTTGGTTTTTCAATCTTAGGCTTTTTGCATTGAGATTTGAAGGCTTTGAGCCTTTGATATGCCGGTTAGGGCATCATTTTTATCCATTATTTGCGTTTGATTTTTTAGGGCTTTGTATATATTTTTAGGGTTTTTCTAGTTCTGCTGTTAAAGAATCGTATAAATTCGAGCGGGTTTAGTTGGCATCACTCATCATGGATTTTGTAGGGTTTGCCACTTTGTTACGTCTTTGTGGCTTTGTATTTGTGATTAGTGGTTGGGATAAATGCTAAACATGAAAATATGAAATACATGTTAGCTTAGATCAAGAGCAGATAACGTGTTATCTTAGAGATACTAAATTAAGCTTAATGCAAATTATCGTCTTGGATGGTAATAGAGAATTAGAAATATCAAATATTCATTATGTACTTTTCATTAATTGTTGAATGAGTGGAGGGTTTACCTGAGCTATTCATTAAAGCTTTCTAGTTGTACTTGTTGGGTTTGAAAGCGGGTTTTAAAAATTTTAGTCTTCTTTGGGAAATTTAAATTGATGTTAAAATTTTTAATTCTAAAATCGAACATCCCATTAGAAAAAAGTATACCACCTCAGGAGGTGGAAATAAAATTTCAGGATGGGGTTCAGATTTAGAATTATAAATTCTATCTTGAATATCATAACCAGATTTAAGAGAGAACTTTGTATGGCCCCGAAGGGTCAAAATAAAGTTCAATCAAATATCATGCTACGATAATCAAGGGAAGTGATCATTAATTTCATATTCGAAATCATTTTAACAAAAGATATATATCTCCCCAAAGGGAGAAGATATCATTTGTTAATAATCATTCGAACATAACGATAATGATAATTAATAATTTAATTTTCCCAATGAAGCCTAATTGAATTTTGAAAATCAATTTTGAAAATCAGTTGTGGGTTCTAAATCTCCTACGAGCGCAAGCCCTCGTAGTTAATTACATCGTGGGAGACCGGAGTCCCCTACGAAAACTTTCGATTAAAATAATGGCAGAAATTTTGTTTAGAGATTTTCTAGGAATGATACCAAAGAGATGAAATTTTGGATTTTGAAGAGAGATTGGATCAAATTTTGAACAATTATTTTTGAGTCAAGGGAAGAGGGGTAGGAGACACTTTGAGATTCTGAAACAATTCAGAAGTGTCATGACCTAAGCTAAGTGTTGGGCTTTAAATTTTAGATTCGAAGAATATTTAGTTTGAGTCAGGTATTTTATTAGAAAATTGAGATTATATTCCCAGAGGTTGGGGTCTTATGACTCAAAAAGAAATCAGCCCTGAATCCTAACTCTAAATTTGGACACTGGAACACAGTAGTCCGAACCTAGCTAATGCAGTGCAAAATATGGACTTATCCCGGCCTGGATTGGGGAGCCAACTAAACCACCTAAGTGTTTCAAAACCATGAGTCCGGTCTTTTGATGCGGAGTGATCAGGAACGTTATTTAAGATAGGTTTAAGAAGTTGGGGTCGACGTCTAGAGCAGATTCCTAATTGACCCCTTGACTTATGTCGGGTGGAATGCTTAGACTAAAATGCAATTAAAATTTTAATTTAATAAGTTTCTAATGCGATGCATGCTGGTTAAAGTATCCAAATCTGGTATGCATGAAATTTTAAAAAAGGCTTATAAAATAATTTTTTTTGAAAAGACTAGACTTCCCCAGATCCAGCACATCATCCTCATAGGTCAGATTATCTGGACTCTACCCGCAGGCGGGGAAGTGTCTTATGGCAAGGAGGGAGAGAGATGCAGTAATATGCATGCGACCCCGGACGATTCCGACTATTCCCTAGGTCGTTAAATTTCTATGTTATTTAAATCTTAAAATTTTAAATATAGGTTATGAATAGAAATATTTTTGGTCCTTAAAGAGCCTAACGAATTTCAGGCTAAAACAAAAAGAACGGCATTCAATCGCCAAAAAAAAAAAACTAAGAAAAGCAGGCAATCCTATACGCAATCAAATTAAATCACAATACATTAAATAATCAAATTAATTAAATAAATGTCCATAGGCAAATTGCCTTGCTTATTACAACCCAGATTTACATAAATTAAAAGTGGCCGGGTACCACTAACAACAACCCGGATTCTAATCCTAATACAGACGCAAGTGACTTTGAGTGGGATACTCTATATCATCAACTTTTCGGTCATCTCTTCCTCGAGCTCCTTGGATTCTTCGTGGCTGGATACCCAAATGGAAAAGAGAACTCTTCCCTTGAGGGGGGAGGTTACTCTTTCCACTTTGGGTAGTAAAGTGATCCAAATTTGGAGTTCCAAATGGATAAGGGCTATCCCCTGAAGGGGTACCCTTTCCTCTTTGGAATCCAACCTTTGGATCTATGTATCCCAAACTCAAAGTGCCACTTTCACAACTCAATACTCAAATGAATTACATAAATATGAAAATGAAAATTCTAGACTCTCCTGCAAGGTTATCCTAAGCATTTAAATATTAAAATACATCCCAAGCAGTTATATGTGTATATATGCAAAAAAATAAACACACTTGACCACGCTCTTTTTTATTTCGGGGCTAAGCAGCTGAAGCACCTGTAGCATTTATATTTATGATTTATTTAGCCCCCTTTATTGCCCTGCACGAGCGTGGCCACCTGTAGAAAATCCAGTGAGTATCTAGATCATTCCTAACCTAAGGGTAATCTAATCACCCATCACATCAATCCACAGAGTGCAGTAAAAGTAAACAAACACATCAATCAATTTCAATCACAACATGCAATAAAAACTCGAAAAACCCGGCACACAGCAGAAAAGTAAACATCTGCCTAGCCTAGATCTAGAGTTAGTTGTCCTAACAAACCATCTAAAGTATGTGTAGAAGGTCGTGTGGCTGGGGTAGATCCTAAGTTGGGTAATTTGTTGAAGTTGTTTAACGTTTGAGTTTGTTAAAAGCTAAATGAGGGATTTATGTTTGAGTTTAAATATTAATATATTAAAGCTTAATTTAAATGCATTTTAATTGTTAAATGATTGCTACCTTTGTTGCTCACCGAGGCCGTGAAGTTTATTTCACCTTCATTGGGGCTAAGTTAATAACCTCGTAGGCCTGGGTTACCCAATAGCAATCGGAGTTAATTAAGGTGATTTAGTTTGTTGAAAATTAAGAATCAATTTATTTAATCACTAATTTTTAAAATTTAAATTAGTTTATATTTTCTATCAACAGGTTCATGGCGTTGTGCCACCAGGCTCGAGGAACCAGGCCTCCTGAGGACACTTAGCCCCGCAGCCCGGAGTAGTCCATCCTAAAAACCTTGTTGATGTAGTTGAATTAAGGATTTTAATTTGGTTAAATAATTAAAAATAACTTAATTTTGATGTTTAACACCCCATTGAATTCATTCGTGGTGTTGTGCCACCAGGCTTGAGGAACCAGGCCTCCTTAGGACACTTAGCCCCGCAGCCCGGAGTAGTCCATCCAATAAACTTCATCTTTGGAGTGTTTGTTATGCATTTGAGTGTTGGTTGAGTGTTTTATTAATCAAATTAAAGTTTTCTGGAATTTTAATAAATTATTGGATTTTTGGAAATTATTAGAATTATTTAATTATGTTAATTAAGGTGTCCAAAAGTTGTCTTTTTAAATTAAAGTTAATTTTATAAGTTTAAGATTTTTAATAAATATTAGACCTTACGATGAGTTGTTAGACTGTTAGTATGCTCAATTTGGAGTTTTCTATGAAAAGTTATGATTTTTCGAAGTTCGGGCCTAGTTTTGAACTACAATTGACCAAAAGGTTGACTTTTTGACTTTGACCAGATTTTGGAGGTTTGCCATTTTTAGAAAATACTAGACCTTAATTGGAGTTGATTGACACTAAGTTTGCTCAATTTGGATTTTTCTGTAATTAGTTATGAATTTTCAAAGTTTTCTTAATTATTGAATTTTTAAAAATTGCCAAATTATGAAGGTTTTGATCATTTTGATCCAAACTCATCCCAAACTACATGGAATCCCTCCCAAAGGTCAGAGATGACCCATGGGAGTGTTTCCAAGTGTCTGGAAATTATTTTGGATATTTAATGATTTTTAATTAATTAATATAATTAATTATTTATTTTCATTAAAAGTCAAATTAAAGTTAAATTAGGAGTCCAGTCAAGGGGCTTTTATTTTTTCTGGGTCGAGGACTAAGTTCTGGTCAATTTGAGGTATTATTTGTAATTTTTGGACTTAATTTGGATTTATTATAATTTTTTGAATTTTCTGAGTTCTTAAAAGGGCTGAAAATTTGGGTAATTAATTTTCTGACCTAATGATCTCCAAATTCAGTGAAATTTGGACCTAAGGCTTATGATGTCACTAAGTTTACTGTGTTCAAATTTCACCCCTATTGGGTGTGTGTACAACCCCCTAGGAATTTTCTAAGTTTTCTAGACTTTTCCCTAAATATTTTCCCTAGGTGTTTCTATTGTTCAAATGGGCTTAAAATTTGGTGTGCCTAACCTTGATACATATGCAATCATACCACACAAATTATGCAGTCTAATTCTACAGAAAAATGGAGTTATGAATTTTTAAAGTTTTGGGTCCAAAATGGACCCATTACCTTAAAATTTCATATCACAAAAAACTACAGAGCATCTGATTCTAAAAAAATTATAGAATATGCCTAAGATGCTCAGGAACATTCCACCAAAATTTGGGACCCATTTGATCCCTGGATTGCAAGAAAATTGATAAAAATGAAAATCTAATAAATGCAAATTTCTCCTAATCCAGGGCTCAAAACAACTTAATTTTAATTTTAATAAATACTAAACTTAATTACCTTTCCAACGAGCCCAAGAACGTCCAATTTGGTGAAAAATTCAATTTACTGTGAATTTTAGAAGATTTTGGCATTTAAAACATTTTTTTTAAATCAATAATAAAAAAACGGCGGCGGCAATGATTGCGCCGCCACCGCCGCCGTTTGACACGTGGCGGGACACGCGTCGAGGCCCCAGCAGTCACTTAAACACGTCGGCAAGATCCTGGGCCGTCGGATCAACGGCGGATCGGCGGACGGTCGAGATTCGACCACGTGTCCGATCCCTACCCAGACGGCGCGGGTTCGAACCCCGCAGACGCCGCGCTACTGAGCCCTGGCGACGTGGCAGATTCTGGGCCGTCCGATCGCGCCTTTAGGCATGATCGGACGGCATATTTAAAAATTTTCAAATGCCAATATCTTTTAAAATACTCAACGAAATTTGACGAAATTTTAACTGTAGCTAGAGGGCAACATGATCTTGCAATGCCTGGAGTTTGGAAGCTCCATGCATTGTAAAATTTTTACAGTTTCAAATTTAAATTCTAGCTAAAAGTGGAGATATCTTACAATCTACCTGATGGATTTTCGTGTTCTTGGGCTCTCTGAACTTGTAGTTTGTCCACGCTCAAGTTTGCATAAGACCCTGGAAGATTTTGACGGCTGGATCTTGAGATATCGAAGAGAGAAGGTGTTTCTCTCTTTTCTCTCTCCTTTTCCACTAAAATGAAGGTTTTAATGGTGGAAATGGTGGGGGAAGGCTTAGAATGGCCTTGGGAGGTGCTGGAGAGTGTGGGAGGCTGCTAGAGAGTCTTGGGGATGCTGGAGTTTTGGGACTTAGGCCAAGGAATGAACAATATGAGGGTTAGGGCAAATTTTGCCCACTTAACCCTCATGATTTGAAATGGATGGCTTAGATCTCACCATGGGTGCCTTGGATGCTTGCCAAGTGTCCCATGAGCAGCCCAATACTAGGTAAAGGCTGGTGGATTAAGGGGGATTGCCTTGAGCCAAGAGGGGGGGACCACACATCTTTTCCCTCATTTGGCTAAACCAAGCCTAAGCAAGGTTTAGGAGGCTGATTTGTGGCCTCTTAGGAAGGGAAATTAGTCCCTTTATAGCAGGTGGGAGCAGGTTTTGGGAGAGGGAAAGGGTTTGCCCATGTGGCATGGTCAAAGGGCCATGGTTTGGTCTCATTTCAACACAACTTGACCCATTGACTTGTTGACTAGTCAATGGTAACTAGGATGTGCATGGGAGGAGTCAAATATGCTGTAGGAGTCAATATCAAGGGACATTGGGCCATGGTGTTGAAACTTTGAGTGAATACATGAAATTGGAGAGGGTTTTGACCCCTCCAAATGGGTTGACCAAGTCAAACCTAGGGAGGATTGACTTGAAAGTCTTTGGACATATCATGAGTGTCCAAACAAATGATTTTAAAACATTAGATTGGTTTGAGATGGATTCAAATGTTGAAAATATCAATGGTTGGGTTAAAGGTAGATTTGGTCAACCATAGTTGACTTGGTCAAACAAGTCAAATCAAGGAGTGGATTTGATTTCAATGGGTCTCAAATATCATAGGAAATTCATTGAGAGGGGTTTCAAAGGTTAGGAATGTTGAACGATGTTAAATTTTGATCAAAAGTCCAAAAACCCCTTTAAAGGGCATTTTGGTCATTTTGACCTCGGATGAACCCTGGGTCGAGGTGGGTCCAAAAAGACGTAGATTAATGTTAAACACATCAATATCAAGGGTCTGGAGGTGATTAGAGGGTTTTGGAGAAACTCCAAGGTCAAATTTCCCAAGATAATGGGTCCAGTGGCACGGGCCGTAAATATTTGAAGGTTTTACAGCCTTCGGATTTAAATTTAGTTTCTAGGGTTAGAGACCCCAAAATGGGCTCAAATTTGGGGGTTGTCTCTAGATACATATCACATCAGTATGCAATTGACAGATCATGAATTAGAGGTCATTTGACTGGGGTTTGAAATGTTTGAAAATTCCCTGAAAAAGGCTTTTAGGACTCAGGTCTTTGGCCTTGCATTTTGGATTTTGGACTGGATTTGATATAGATCTTGAGTTTAAATATCTGGATTTGAATCATCTCAATCATTCATGATCATTTGGAGTGATCATAAGTGTTTGAAAGTGATTTGAGCTAGATCAAAGGCAGGATCAAGGTTTGAACTAGAATTTGAATCTTGGACTAGGCTGGAGTCTGGATTTTGATTAAGGTTTGAACTGAATCAAGGTTTGGATTGACTTAAGTTTAGGATTGATTTGAAGTCTGGATTAGGCTCCAATGACCTTATATAAAAAAATGAGGTCAACAGTACTATCTCATAAATCATAATTTAGAATTATATATATTTGAGACTTTTTAAGTGTTTAACAATCTTCCTTTTGCAGTTAATTCAACTTTAAGAGTAGGAGTTTGAGCTTGTAAGTTGTAAGTTATAATTTGACTATTTGAGTTTGTAATTTTAGATTGTTTAGTTTGTAATTTAAGCTTGTAAGTTGTAATTTGAGCTCGTAAGTTGTTATGTAATTTGAGTTTAATTGTAATGTATTATGTAAAAATTGTAAAGTTTTTAATGAAATTTATCTTTTGCCACTTGCCAAATACCAATATATGTTGTTGCAATATTAATGTATTATATACTTTTTTTTTCAAATTTAATTAATGTATTATATTTCGGGTCGGGTTCGGTTTGTAAAAAGTGACATGAATCCAAAACCGGGTTTGGTCAAAAAATGACAGGTCAAAATCGGGTTGGACTCAAACCCGATCCATGGACACGATTTGACACCCTTAGCCGGCGACCACTAACAGCGGGCGGCGACGGGCGTTGTTGTGAACAGCCTCAGTTGATGGTGGCGAGTTTATTTTACCTCAAAAAAAAAAACAATTATAATGTTTTATATTGCATTCCTTTTACTTTAATTTGTATTTCTTTTTCCCTGATTAAAAAATTACATTAATTTACAATTTACTTAATGCAAATTGCCACCTTGGATGGTAATAGAGAATTAGAAATATCAAATGCTCATTACTTACTTTTCATTAATTGTTGAAAGAGTGGAGGGTTTATCTGAGCTATTCATTAAAGCTTTCTAGTTATACTATCTCATAAATCATAATTTAGAATTATATATGTTTAAGACTTTTTAAGTGTTTAACAATCTTCCTTTTGTAGTTAATTCAACTTGAAGAGTGGGAGTTTGAGCTTGTAAGTTGTAATTTGAGTTTGTAAGTTGTAAGTTGTAATTTGACTATTTGAGTTTGTAATTTTAGATTGTTTAGTTTGTAATTTAAGCTTGTAAGTTGTAATTTGAGCTCGTAAGTTGTTATGTAATTGAATTTAATTGTAATGCATTATGTAAAAATTGTAAAGTTTTTAATGAAATTTATCTTTTGCCACTTGCCAAATACCAATATATGTTGTTGCAGTATTAATGTATTATATAATTTTTTTTTCAAATTTAATTAATATATTATATTTCGGGTCGGGTTCGGTTTGTAAAAAGTGACATGAATCCAAAACTGGGTTTGGTCAAAAACTGACGGGTCAAAATCGGGTTGGACTGAACCCGATCCGTGGACATGATTTGACACCCCTAGCTGACGACCACTAGCAGCAGGCGGCGACGGGCGTTGTTGCGAGCAGCCTCAGTTGATGGTAGTGAGTTTATTTTACCTAAAAAAATAATTAAAATGCTTTATATTGCATTTCTTTTACTTTAATTTGTATTTTTTTCCCTGATTAAGAAATTACTTTACACCACTTTACTTCAAAATAAACAACTGATTAGATAATTATACTTTTAAATTCATTAATATATATCTCCATTAATATATATCTCGTCGTTCAGGAGCAAAGTCCTTCATTGGAAAAATTATTGGGTACGTCGTCCGGACGTAGAGCTACGTCCGGACGCCTCTATGTTGGTGACACGTATCGGCCCGAAAGCGCCGTGACCCAATTCGACTAAAATCTGATTTATCTGACGGCCCGACGACCCGACCCGGAGAAAAAAAGAATTACGCGCCAATATCATTAGGGTTAATAACTTTTGGAGGGCTATTTAGTAGACGTTATACAATATTTAGGGTTTAAAAGAACGCTGAGAAAGAATTACAGACGAAGAGACGAATAATGGAATTCTCCTTGGATGACATCGAAGGGTTCGAGGAGATTGAAGAAACGTTAAATGCGGCTGAAGGTTCCAAGAAGAACCGATGTAGGGTTGATTTTTCTGAATTAATATCGGTAAGCTTTTTTTTACATTTCTTTAAGTATGTTTGCACCTCCTTCTTTGTGCTTTAACAACTTATATTTTGATGGTTTTGGCAATAGATTACCGCTATTCGTCGGTATCGATCAATAGCAGGTTTTATTTACCAAGTCATCTGTAATACCGACAAGTTTTTGGCGATCCTACTGATCTGTACCGAGCTTATTCTCTAGTACCGATCAGTGTACCGAGACTGCCAGAGTTTCTCGATATTGTTTCACTGACCGGTACCCGCAGATTAACTCGGTATAGTTACTCGGTATTGCAATTAGGTGGTGCTACCCGGTATTGTAATACTCGGTATTGTAGCAATGTCCCGAGACTGCCAGAGTTTCTCGGTATTGTACAGTTATACCCGGTACAGTTATACTCGGTATTGTAGCATTGTACCGAGACTGCCAGAGTTTCTTGGTATTGTACAGTTATACCCGGTACAGTCATATTCGATATTGTTACAGTTATACTCGGTACTTATACTCGGTACAGGTTTGGTGTTTATGTGATTATGTAATTTTTTTACTGCTGCTTGTGTTTAGGCAAGTGAAATGATATTTATATTTGTAAACAGGGTATTTACAGCTGTGAGAAGGAAGCATATGATATGTATTGCGATTATGCTCATTATCATGGTTTTAGTGTTCGGAAAGAACATCATGCATTCTGGCCAAACTCGAGGAAAATTTAAAAAAAAGGATTTTGTATGTTCGAAAGCAGGATTCAAAAAGGAGAATGACTTAAAACGAAAATCCAAATATCAGAAATCAAACACAAGAACCGGGTGTCCAGCTATGATTAGGTTTGCTGTGTCTGAAGATGGAGTTTGGATGGTGCAAAAATCGATTGAAAGTCACAATCACGAATTGGCGAAGCCGGGAGATCAACATTTGCTTAGATCATGCAGGAACATTAGTGATGAGGATGCATCTGTTCTGAAATCAATGACGGAAGCTCGTATCAGAACAGTTGATGCATTTTCATACCTATCTAATGAAGTAGGCGGTGTAGAAAATTTGCGGTTCACAAAGAGGGATGCATACAACTACATTCAAAAAGAACGAAGAGCCAGGATTGAGATTGGAGACACAAATTCACTTATTCAATTGTTTAAAGAACGACTCGCTGATGACAACATGTTTGCATGGGATGTATAAACTGATGAAGATGACCGGTTACTGAATTTCTTTTGGGTTGACGGGTTGGGCAGAATTGATTACGAGTGCTTTGGTGATGTCATAATTTTTGACACTAGCTACAGGCTTAACAAATATAATTTAGCATGTGCACCTATTGTAGGAGTTAACAATCATT
This sequence comes from Dendrobium chrysotoxum, assembly GCA_019925795.1. NCBI lineage: Eukaryota > Viridiplantae > Streptophyta > Magnoliopsida > Asparagales > Orchidaceae > Dendrobium > Dendrobium chrysotoxum. Next base: position 5,356,564 of record CM034306.1, on the reverse strand, counting down.
GGCAAAACGTTCTATTAGGGGTGGCTTTCTTATCTGAGGAGACGATCGAGTCATTTACCTGGTTGTTTAGAACTTTCTTAAGAATAATGGATAATAAACATCCCTTAACAATATTTACAGATCAGGACCAAGCAATAGCTAGGGCCATAGAGATAGCATTACCTAAAACACGGCATCGTTTGTGCCAATGGCATATATACAAGAAGGCTCCTTCCAAAGTATGGTGCTTTAATAGTAATAACAAAGTGAAAGGTCTATTTTATACATGTTTAGGCAACTGTGATTCGGAGGATGAGTTTAAGAAAAATTGGACTGAAATGATCACTGAAGGGAACCTCCAGAATCACCAGTGGTTGAATGATCTATACAAAGTTAGGCACAAGTGGTCAACTGCATTCAACAAAAAATGTTTTAATCTTGGCATTCTTTCTACACAACGTAGTGAATCCACCAATCATGTTTGCCATGGCATTTCAAAGCCAACCAGTTGTATAACTGATTGTTTCCTGGGGTTGGAGAAGGTGATGAAGAGTTGGCGTAGAAACGAACAAGATGAAGATTTTAGATGCAATCAATCAGAGATAGAACCTATAATTAAGTGCAGCTCAATATTAAAGCAAGCCGCCCGTTTTTACTCGAGAAAATTATACACTTTTTTTGAAGAGGAATTTTTACAGGGTGTGGGTGGACTGTGCATTGATAATGCTTCACCAGACTCATCCACGTTCACGATCAAGTACACAGGCAAATCATTTGACACGCAAGCATGGACTGTTCATATTGAGTCAATTCAGGGAAACATTCATTGCAGTTGTGGCAAGTTTGAAATGATGGGTTTGTTATGTTCTCACTGCATGAGAGTTATTAAGCAGTTAGATATTGTTAATATACCTGAAAAATATTTTTTGCCTAGATGGTCAGCCAGAGCAAGAAAAGATCTTTATGCTGTGAGAGAGGGTACATGTATAAAAAAGAATACCATGCCATCAATGGAGGGATCCAATACCATGATTTTTAGAAATTTTATTTGCAGATTTGCATATCAAATAAGCACAGAAGCACAGGGTAATGAGGATGCTGAACAGTGTATGGTCGCTGTAATGAGTGAGATGGCAGGAAAAGTTCGATGCATCATGGAAGGGAAGAAGGTAGAGAACAACAAGGTTTGCAATAGAAATGGCGGAGCACAAAGAAATATTAAAGACCCTACGAAGTGCAGGCCAAAGGGCATCTCAAATGCTAGATTGAAGGATCACTGGGAAAAGAGGAAAAGCAAAAAAATTAAGCGCACAGTGAACAATGCACCTACAACTGTACATTTTACTTCTGAAAATATAGGGACTCAGTCTTCGTTTGTTTAATACAGGTTTTGAAGTTCTTCTCGTGGTATTACTCTCAGAACGTTTGTTCATTTAAATTCTCAATTACATAAACAAATTAGTAAAGTTATTACATGCTCATTTTATTGTAGTGCTTAGGATGGCGTATGCAAATTCTGCCCTGAATTTAGCCATATTATCTTCCCAGTCCTTTACATCAGCCCATACGACTGCTTCAGGTTGGATGACGGCTTCCATATATTTGCAGACGTACATCCCACAATCTACACTATTTTTCTGAGTTAGGACTTGTTTGATTTTTCGGATCCGCCATCGTCGAATGTCCATAGCAAATGAAGTAGTTGTGTCCTCGTACAGATGGGATATCTGTAAATATCATGATTTTAAAAGAATGCCATTATAATTTTGTTTAAAGAGTTTGAGGACTGTACTTACAACTTCAGGTAGAATTGCTCTGTGAGTCTTTTTGGGTAATGAATCATAGAAATCCCAAACTTTGTTCTTCAAGTTCCCAACAAGGAGAGTCCAATGAGAACTTTCAATGATGGGTACAAGAATCAAATTGGCGGCATTGACAGATTCTTTGTTTATATGGGAAATAAATTTTTTTGTGTCTGCGTTAAATCTCTTATAACCCTGTAACAAGCACAGAAAATAATTTTATTTCTAATTAAACAAAACATTATTTTAACAATTTAACTCACCCAGTGGAAGCTAGAAACAAATAGGAATGGTAAATAGAGTCCAGGGCACATCTGGCTCTTTTCCACCAAAAAAATACCAAATGTATCCACGTGGTTGTTATCAAGGTATTCTGACATTAACAGTTCATCGATTTGACTTCTATATATAAAAACATGCCCATAAGCATAGATCATGTCATTCCTGTAAGAAATAATTAGTATATAAAGTTGGAGAAAAATAGTACCGAGTAATTCCTCTGTAATACCGACTAAATTACGCATTGATACCGAGTAATTCCTCTGTAATACCGACTAAATTACGCATTAATACCGAGTAATTCCTCGGTAATATCGAGTAATTCATCTGTAATACCGACTAAATTATGCGTTGATACCGAGTAATACCGACTAATACCGGCTAAATTACGCATTGATACCGAGTAATTCCTCGGTAATACCTATCCAATATCTCGGTAATACCGACTAATACCGGCTAAATTACGCATTGATACCGAGTAATTCCTCGGTAATACCGATCCAATATCTCGGTAATACCGACTAATACCGGCTAAATTACGCATTGATACCGAGTAATACCTACTAAATACCAACCAATTTCTCGGTATTACCAACTAAATTACGCATTTATACCGAGTAATACCTACTAAATACCGACCAATTTTTCGGTAATACCGACTAATACCAACTAAATTACGCATTTAGACCGAGTAATACCTACTAAATACCGACCAAATAACGACCAATTTCACAGTAATATACGCATAGCACTCACTTATCCTTGTATTTTTGGAGACATGTGTCAATGAATATTCGTTTTTCATCGCTTATTACTGTTCGACCACCGTACTCAAGTGCTGTTTCAGCTGGCCTCGCTTCTATTTTACTATCAGTACCAACTTCAATAATATCTAAACTCTTAGCCGGCACCTTCTCAGTTATTTCTTTATTTGTATCAACTTCTATATTAGACGTAGTGACCTTCAAATTATTATTTTTTTTCCTAGCTCCAGTCGTGAAGGGAGACTGCACCATTTTTCTTTTCCTCCCAACCCGACGCTGCACCCTTCTAGCTATTCTAGTCTTGGAAGAAGAAGCAAATCCCATATCTTCCTCTTCATCCGGTTTTGTTAATTCCTTAACTGGAATGTCAACAACATTCTGTGCTTCCTCAGGAATTATTTTCTCCTTTGCAACAATTTCAGTAAATTCTTGTTGGTCCTCCGGTTTATTTATTTCGTTTGCAATGTCAAGAACCGACTGTAGGGCCTCCATTTCTATTATTTCATTTGCAACAATAAGCACAGAACCTGCTAATTCTCCTGCATCATGTTGGCCCTCTTTATTTGTTATTTCATTTGAGGCATTGTCAACAACGTCGTGTGATTCCTCAGCTGATTTTGGGTGTGTTACATGTTCAGGAGTATTAGCAGTTTCTGGGCTAACAACATCATGCTCACTAATGGTCCTAGAGGTAGAGTCGGAATAATTCCCCATTTGAAAAGCTGTATATGTAGTTGGGAAATGTTCGAATAAAAACTTGTCTATTCCTTGAAGTTTCTGATTTTCCTTTTCCCTCATTTCAGAAACTGTTTGTTCAAGAGCTTTGACACGACTCTCTAACAAAGTGGAGTTCGTTTCAATAGCAGATAACTTCTTAACAAGTGATTTATTCTGTGCTCTCAGCTTTTTGCACGCATCTTGCAAACTCTTTAAGTTAACATCTGCAGTTTGTTTCTTCTCTTTTGCTGCTCTACTTCGGGTGGTGGGTTGCCTTGTCCGAGTTCTGGGTTGGATTGGAATCTTTGGGGAGCTGACTGGACTGGAGGGCCTGGGGGATCTTTCTGGGGAAGTTTGGGGACTAGATGGTTGATGGAATTCAATTTGTAGCACATTGTCAGGTGTGGATGACATTTTCGGTTCAGGATGAACAGTGGAACTCTGAAGTAACGTTCTCTCCAAATCTATAACTCCTACGAATTGCTGGACAATCTGCATGCCAAGATTAACACCTTCAGCTCAAAAATAAATTAGTTGGAATACGTCTACAATTAGTACCTGATTTTTCCGTAGACCACCAAATAATTTGGAAAGGTCCTTCTCACTGTACTTAATCTGGCTGCCCCAACGAACTAAACGAGGTCGGAGGTGCTCGTCCAATGGATCGTGGATAGTTGTATGCTCTAGAAACCAAATCTGTATATTTTGAGGAAAATTAAGATTCTAAATTAACAATCTGCATGCCAAGATTAACATTCTAAATAGAGTTGGCTTTTACAGTGATCTTAAAAAATTGAAAACTACATATCAACTCACAATTAAAATGTGTACAAATCCATTTATGTAACCCAGTGGGGTGCCTTTGGAAAAATTCCTGCCAATTCTATTGAATTCAATCGTCAGGAATTCACTGATCGATGCTGGCCAGTTGTATGTTAAAAATTCATCAACATTATCAGCCACACTAGGTATTGTTGCAGGTATCTTGAAGTTGGCCATGGGAAAAAATAGGTTTGAAAGTAAGTAAAATATAAATGTCCTCACAAGATCTTCAATCGGAGTAGAGGCAGGAAGACTTTCAATCTCATGCCTAACGTCATTGGAAGTTTTTCTAATTATTCTATCACTTCCAGGCACAAATTTTAAGCCTCGATTTGGAAGGCCGAGCATAAGGGCTACCTCATCTGTTGTGAATGGTATGCTTTTTCCTTTAACAACAAAACATTGCTTTCGGATGTCCCATTTTGTAAGAATCTTATGCACCAGGGGTACATTCTAACGGAATGCAGGCAAGGCCAGGAATTGATTGAGTTGGAGCTGCGTCAATTTATCCACAAATTGCTGACCGAACGTACTTACTAAATGATTGCAAACTTCTCTAATTGTGGATGTTCTGCATCGGAAATGAATAGGTGGTGAATATCCCTGCAACATTGGTATATATAATAAGTTATCAAATAATACCTAACAGAACTGAGAAATTTCGAGATGTACCAGGTACAACAACAAATATCGAGATGTATCAAGTTCTACCGATCAGTAATAAACATAATTTACTCGGTACAACAACAAATATCAATAAGTACCAAATAATACCCATACGTACAGAGCAATACCGACAATTATTGAAATAAATTACTCGGTACAACAACTAATATCAATAAGTAAAAAAAAAATACCTATCCGTACACAGCAATACCGATCAGTAGTGAAATAATTTTCACCTTATAACAACAAATTTCAAGATGTACCGAGTAAAACCTATCAGAATTCGACCAATACCGATCATTAATGAAGAATATTACTCGGTACAACAACTAATATCAATAAGTTCCCAGCAATAATGATCATTTCGGAGCAATACAAATCAGTACGTACAATAACAATTAGTACCGATCCATTATGCCTGAATTGCTCAGAGAAAAAAGTCGGTACCGAGCAATACCGATAAACACCGAAGAATACCTACTCGGTACCGATCGGTATAAAGCATATACCCAACTGTTAGAGTCGGTACACTCTACGGGGCTTCATTACCTTATTATAAAAATACATACATAGGTATTTACACCAGGTTCTACAATTTTTAACTGAACCCTAAATCAACGCATATCAATACCGAACGTCAATGAGGAATTTATAGCAGTACCGACCGTTAAACTCGGTACTGTGTTCTGATGCCAATTCCTAGTGAGATTTCTTTTATTACGGTTCATCGTTCTAAACATTACAAACCCTAAATGATATAAACACATTTACATTTCTTTGTTATACAGGATAACAAATGACAAACAATGAAGGTCACGAACGTACGTTAAACCCTATAAACTACTGACCTGCGGCATCGATTCAGATTATATAGGCAATGAAGGTGACGAACAAACCCTAAAGATATTCCCGACGATGAATAGTTGCAGAGAGAGTGAAAAGCTTCGTGTTTTGAATTTTCTCGAGTGGTTGCAGTAATTTCGTATTAAATTTGCACGCCCGAACTGGGTCGGGTCGTCGGGCCGTCAGATAAATCAAATTTTAATCGAATTGGGTCACGGCGCTTTCGGGCCGCTACGTGTCACCAACACAGAGGCGTCCGGACGTAGCTCTACGTCCGGACGACGTACCCAATAATTTTTCCCTTCATTGGGTACCTATGCGCACACCGACCCACGTGGATATGAGTACGGCCATAACCTGGGACAGTACTCAATAGGGCTGCAAATAAACTGAGTCAAGCCGTTCGCTCGAACAAGCTCAAGCTCATTTTGCAGATCGCTGTTCGACCTCGAGCTCGGTTCATATTCAAAACTGAGCCGCAAACAAGTAGCAAAACCCCCCTTCCTGCTTTCGCTCAATTATTGGTCGGGATGTTTTTTTTTTATTTTTTATTTTATAGAGTCAAATAAAAACCTTTCCGACTAAGTGACTAATGCGTGAATAAGAGCGGCTGAGCGGGAGAAGTGAGCAGAATTATTATTTTATTTTTTGGAGAAATGCGGGAGCAGGAGAAGTGAGGGAGGGCTTTATAAAATGTTTAATAATTTATATTATCAACGTGAGCTTGAGCGGGGCAGTAGGCTCAAATAAAAAAAAAACTTATATTGTTATTAATTATTAATTAAATAATTATTATTGGTTAATAAATGATAAGATGAGAATTAATCGATTAATATCAATTAATATGTAATAATAGTTTATTTATTAAATATATATTATAATAATAATGAGAATTAATTAATATTGATGTCAAATATCAAACATTAATCGAGTTCTTTGTTCACGAGCTTCTTATCGAGCTTCCTATCGAGCTTCATATCGAGTATGTTCACAAGCTTTAAACGATCATGCTCACGAACCTAATCGAGCCAAATGCATTGTTGTTCAAGCTTGTTTATTAACACATCGAGTATTTACGAAAGTGTTCAAACTTATTCAACTAACTAATTGAACGATCACAAACGAGCTCCTATTGAGCCGAGCCTCGAGCAACTTGTCGAACGCTCAGCTCGCTTGCAGCCCTAGTACTCAACATCGGAGGATAAATCGATTTGCATTGCTAACGCAACAATTGAACTGCACTGCAACCACGATAAATTTTGATATGAGAGTTGAAAGTTTACAATCAAAGCAAAGGGCAACAAGTCTCATGGCCAGCAGTCCATGACAGACTGCGTTCAAAAAACGTAAAAAGTGAGTGGATATGGCTAGGTACAGCATCCCAAAAATCACCATGGGCGGGCGTGGGCGGGCGAAGCGCGCCCGTGCAGAGCATGAGTACCCATTCTAGGACCCCATATAGGCTTTGTTCATTAGGCCCAAACCTTGCTCATCGATGCCTCACTTCCACTCCTGCCGAGCATCCCAAAAGAGTCAGTCTCGTTGCCTTTGATAGCGAGTAGCAAGGCACCTCTTTCCGCGCTCAAACGTGTTCCCTAACAGCTCGGTTCGAACAACAATAATAGTGTGGATCTACCAAATAACAGCTCAACAATGGATCAACAAACACGAATTATAAGCTTCTCATCGGCAACTTTTAACTATAAAATTTTCTACTACAACTCCTTCACACGAATTTTCAAAGAGCAATAACGGTAACAAAAATTCTCTGTCATTTTCTCCTCCCATGTTACTCAAACATATTGGAAGAGCAATGCTTCCTTGGAAGGAAGTAGGCTGAAGCGTTTAAAAACTACAACTAAATGAAACATAACTGCACTACTGAGTAAATCAAAGTTTTAATCTCCGCAGCATATATCCCAAAGCCAGTAAGGCAAAAGAACTACAGTTATTTCTTGGGCTTGGTTCCTCATCTGGAAAGAATTTTTACAAACTTTCAAACTATTACACTCTCCCCTAACCTTTTCATGTCTGTTCAGCATAAACATGGAAATAATTATCTAGCGAGCCCCCTTCTTTTGATAGCATATATGGGAATCAATCTTCTTGCTCAATTATTTCTCTTCCTTCCATGTTGGTCTTATGAGTATTTCATCTCTTTGACCAATTTAAAGGCTCATTAAGTTGTTCAGCGCCTGGTAGGAAGCTCATGGTTAGAAGACACTGCGATGACCAATGTATTATGATTCCATGACAGAAACCACTGAGCTTCTTTGTCAACTACCAGAAGCAGAAGACATGGCTTCTTCTATCCTCCTGATGACCACACTAAGGCTATGGCCAGATCGCAGAGCTTTAACAGCCGCTAGAAGTGCATGCTTATGCCACTTAAGAAGATTGTAAGACTGCATGACTGACCAGCGTGCTTGATTTGCCATCTGATTAATTGAATAAAGAAAGCAAAGAAATATTAGAACAGTTACTTCAAAGGTTTGAAGGAAAAAATGCAGAAGTGAATATACCTGTGGTACAGTTAATGGAGGTTGGAGGAGAAGACAAATACCCCTAAACAAATTTTCATCATTTTCTCCACCTTCTGCTTCTCCATAAATGAGAGCTTCAGCTGCAATCCCAGAAAAGAGAACCATACAGTACCTGAGAATGTTTTTAGGATGTATGGTGATGTATTGTGTGGCAACAATGGGAAAGAGGCATGTAACTCTGCTATTATTTTTCCAACCTTCACATATTTTACCTGTCATAAGCACTGCTACTAAGTCGACCTTCTGCCAGCTCTTTTTCTAACTTCTCATCCCAAAATTGAGTACCCGCCTGTGCGAATGTGAAGATTTAATCCACTGTACGGTAGTCTTACAACCAACCTTTCACAAACAGGTTCCGTTTGTGCTGAAGCAATTATAAGAAAGAAAATAATAATGAAAATGATAAAGCAATTGAATTTGAATTTGTTTTGCTTCATTTGTTTGGTTGAGTAGGGTTTAGATTTTTTTCCCCATGCTTCATTGATGAGAAATTCAATTTTTGTTTCTTTTGACAAGGGGTTGAGTCATGGCGATGACCAAATAAAATTTCCATCTATTTTTCATCAAAGTAAGAAACTAGGAATTTTTAATTGTAAATGCATGTGCTCATATTTCTTAGATAATCCGTATTGAGAATTGATAAAAGAGAAGCATGGCAAAAAGATCCGACTTTCCGACATAGAGAAGCTTGTCCTAATACCACAGAATTAACAGTAAGGTACAAGAAAACAAGCATGGGCCAGAAAAAAGAAAAAGGCTATTAGTAAATCTACATATAATATAATACCTGGCCTTGAATGCCCATCTTCATTGCCACAATGGGGTCCAAAATTACCCCTCTTATAGGGCATCCCATCAGATATGCTGGAATAATTGAAAGTAAAGTTAAATTAAATTAGTCATTTAAACTGACTATTTCAACAAAGAATAATGATTTAAAATTCATAGACTACTGCACATGTTTCTGTCACCATGAGGCCAAATATGCATATGTTATAAAATGGTTGGGATTGTATATCTAGCTTAAGAAATCACCTGTTAGAACATGCCCTGCTTCATGAACAAGAACTCTGCTCCTGTAAGGAGGCCAAAAGCATAATATTTGTGCAAGACAGGTTCCCCCAAGAAAAATAGCGTCAATACCGGCCAAACCTAATACCGCTGCAATATTAGGCCTTATGTCTACTCCTTGAGAGATCAGAAGATTAGCGCCACCTAAAAGTCCAAGCAACATAATCCTAGAGGTTCCAGAAAGACCCCACTTCTTAGGTGCAAGCTTCGAAGCTGTACAAATGACAAATAGATCACTTAGCGATTTAAATTATTGCTCACAAAAGGAGTACAATGGTTATATTCAAAAAGGTAAAAGAGCGTATAAAGAGGACAGTTTAGCAACTCAAGAAATTATTTAATGAGGGTGTTTAAAAAAAAATATTTTAGATGAACACAATGAGCATTATGGACTAAAAAAATAAAGCAAAGTTAGTTATGAGAAGACATGTAAAAGCAAAGCTTTAGACCTACATGAGAATTAAAAATAATAATAGTATTATAACAAAAAATGACATGCATATAATAAAAATAATTATGAAGAACAGCCAAAAAAAAGAGGAAAAAACAAAAATATCATGATAACCAACTATGCAACATCCAATGGATCCTATAAGCTAAAAAAACCTCATTTAGAATGTCTTGCTTGAAGCCTTATGAACACGATAGTAGTGATAGATTTTTTCTCGATTTCTGACCCATCTAGTAAATAGAATTTGGAACTTTTATCAACTAAAATTTTGACACAATGAATGCATGCATATGAATTATAAGGTTGCTAACAATCATAATTATCACTAAATTCTCAATTTTGAGGGTGCTAAGGTGTTCCAATAATAGGTTCTTCAGTCTCAATGCTAATACCAGCTAATCATGAAGTACCCTTCTTCGTAGGACGGGTAGGGACCGGAATAAAATTGATTCCAAATTCTAACTGCAAACTTGATTTAATGTAGCAGTATCTATTAAGATTTGGAGAATTATGAGGGCAAAGATTTGGAGGTTGTCAAATGATTGAAGGATAAACATTTCATGGTAATAAAGAAGTCAAACTTATATCAAACAATAAAGCTAGGTAGGAAAGTAATGAAGATAGACTAAGAAATATTAAGTCAGCGTGAAATAATCAATTTGATTTCACACCAAGTCGAACTACCATGAGAGTGATTTTTATATTAAGACAATTAATAAAAAAATATATAGAGAGCAAATAAAGGTTCCCAATATGGGTTTTTATTATCCTTTCAATGTGGTCCAAACGTTCTCCAGCTTGTCGTCTAAAGTCAGCTAACTCACTTTGGGTTTCTCTTATCTGCTGGGTCACAGTTCCTAACTGTCCTACAATTAGGTCTAAAGTACGCTGAATTTGTTCGGGGTCCATTGACTCAAGTTAGGTAACTAATGCATATACAACAATGATGTAATTATGTTTTATGCGAAGGTGAATGCGACCTAAGACGTCTACAAAATGCGTATGAGGGAAATCCTAGAATGAAACTAGCATGCAACCATGCTTTGATACCAAGATGATGTGAAACACATATGGAAACAGGAATTGCTTAGAAATTAATAACAAGTTGTTAAGCTTTGCTAAATTTAAACTCAATGTTTCACCAAGATAAGAATCTAGGATTTCTTAGTTGCACTTGTGCTTTGGCATGCGGTTACAAGAAAGATTAACATGACAATTTTAAAAAAAGAACAAAAAAAATCGTAGTAACACCAGATGGAAAATAACAAAATCCACCTTTTAACAAATAGAAAGTTCACCTCGAGTTTCTCTGACTTTCACTCTTGATGGTGGGGTCAGCAGGAGAATAATTTCAGCAAGCCTAGGGATGCCTCCAACAAAAAGAGAAAGCCTACAATCTTGCTCAACAAAAAGTTAGCCGAAGGAGATGAAGTTGGTAGATGTCTGATGATTATCCACTGTCCGGAGAGTCGGTGTTCTTCAATAGCAGACGTCAAGGTGAAAAAGATGCGGTCGACGTAGTCGTCGACAGTGTCGTCGATCTCCAAGTGGAGGTTGAAGAAAGGAGACCAGAGAATATCCACTCGTCCTTGAGGATTATATACGAAGCTGTGGTCTCTTTCAGGATCGGTCATTCATGGAGTGGAGACCGATTTGCGAAGCTTTAACCCTTGGAGGTGTATGAAGCAACGGATAAGAGAAGCAAAGAGGGAAGTGGAGAGTGGGGAGTTTCCGCTAAGGCTAAAGGATGAGGCCTCTTGGATTTTGGCTTTTAGAAGGTGGAGGGGAAGTAATCAATTAAAATCTGAATTTAATTTCAGATTTTAGCAAGTGAAAAGGGAGGGAATATTTGAAATTCAAATCTCCCTTAATGGGGAATTAATTAGGTGAGATTGGAGAGAGGGGCCGACAGCTTAAGAGAGGGTTTAAAGGGCTTAATTAATAGGGAGGAGAATTAATTGGAGAGAGAAAAGGAAAGGGAGGGGGCCGACCAAGGGAGGAGGGAGAAAATGTGTCCACATTCGATGTATGTGGACCCTTGCATTAATTGTTGATTGGAGAATTAAATTTGAATTAATTTCAGATTTTAGGTGATTAAGGGATCCCCAAAATAGGTGTAGGCTACTTAGGAAGGAATTTAAAATTCAAATTCATTTGAATTTTGAATTTGGAAACTTTCCAAATAAGAGTTGGGCTAATTTAGGAAAGTGGTGATGATGTAATTGAAGGGGAATTAAGAGGGTGGGGATGGGTAGGCCGGCGGCTAGGGGTGAAGTTGGGCAAGCCGGCGGCTAGGGGAGACAAGGTGGGTCTTGGATTCAGTGGGAGAGGGCTCGGTGGTGGGGGGCTTGGGCCGTGAGTTAGGTGGGAGAGGGGAGGCCGACAATGGAGGAGATAGAGGGGGAATTTGACAGGCGGTTTGGGAAGGAGATGGGAGGATTGGCCGACGGGTTAGAAAGAAAAGGGGAGGGGCCGATGGTGGGGAAAGAGAGTACGAGGAGACAAAAATAACAACGGATACGAACAGCGAGACCGGCCTCTACCGGCGGCTAACGGGTGATGCTTGGCCCTCTCCTTGGGTTCTCTCTTCTCTCAAGAGCTCACAAGAAACTAAGGACCAAAAGCTGAAATTTTCATTAATCAATCATCATCCCTCATACAATAGTGAAGACATCTATATATAGGTCTCAAAATAAGAAAAATAAAAGACTCCAATGCCCTCGGAGCTACAACATAAAGAAATCCCTCACAGGGGTACAATGGTAAAAACTTAAATATATAAATAAAAGAAATACATAAATGCATCATAAATGGAGAATCTGAATCGTAGCCGTCGATCTACGATTCCTCCGATGGTAGACGCGTCGAAATCTCCTGTTGATGTCCTCATCATAAAGAGTTTTCGCCATACCCTAATAAAGTTCAAAATATATGGTTTCCAAAATAAGTTAGAACAAAGGCATGCTAAATGGTTAAATTTTTAAAAGAATATTATTTTAGTCTAAAACATTAAGTTGGAGCTGAAAATAAATTAGTTAATATTTTTGATAGAGTTTTTAATCATTCTACATATAATGCAAGTTTAGGTGACTATTTTAATCAGCTAAAAGAGGAATATCACTTGTAAGATTTTTTATGAGATTTATCAAGACTTAAAATAATGATTTATCTTATTTTAATGAAGACTACATGATTAAGGATAGTTATTTATTTAAAGATGCACGCCTATTTATTCTTTTTTTGGGAACGGGGGTATTTACCAGCTGCCACTCCAAAGGGAGCGCTTGGTAGCATAACTAATCCCCTGGCAAAACCTAGCGAGGCCACCCACCGGCATCGGGCCCACACTTGCTTTGCCCCACTGAAGAGGCAATGCCATAGTAGAGGGGATTCGAACCCGGGATAAAGGGTTCCCAACCATGCTCGCCCACCAACCACCCTAAGCATCGGTGGGTGTCTATTTATTCTTGATTTATCATTAAGAGATTTTTTGCTTTATGAATTAGATGCTTGGAGTGTTACTAAAAATTTTGAGAGAGAATACAATTGCAATGACTAAGGATAAATATTTCTAGCTAAGTCTAAAAAGAGAGATAGCACAAATATTATTTCGTAAAATATACATGTCAATCTGCTAAAGGTTGAGTTATATACATCTTTACAAATTCGACATAAACTATAGGAAGATATTAGTGTGGACTTTGAATTAGCTTTACTCTAGGCACTGTGAAAGCATGAATATATTTTAACAGAGGTATATTATTTTCGAAAATGACATATTTCATATCATGTCATCAAATTGTATGGTTTACCTAAAATAACTGTTTATAAATGAGAACTTAAATTCAGTGATTATTTATCGAAAAGTCTTTATAAGAAATGAGAATATTGACTTAAAATTTTAGCTATTTCCTGTCTAAAAACTGATGAGAAATTGCAGTAATAGAGTATTCCATAGATATCTTGTTTACTAGCAAAATAGACCTACCAGTGATGATTTATCGATTACATAGTAGGACATATGTAATTTATGTCCATATTTATTTGATGAGTATCAATTTTTACATTCACCGGAGCTTAATTTTCCCAAGCAAGGCAAATTTGATAGAAATATTCATGTTTATTCTCATTGGAAGTATAACATCAATCAATGATTTATGCAATATTTATTTGTTTCACTTAATTAGTTGGCTTATTATTATTTGTTATTTCTATAATTAAAAACATGCTAGTAGTGATGACCAAGAAATGAATATATTTTTATTTACTAGCTTTAGGTTACTTCATATAGTTTGACATGGTTGCATTCTTAATTCAATTTAGGTTAATTTCTAAACTGATTTATTTTTGTGGACCATGTTACAACTTTATTTGTTTATTGTAGTTGTGGTTAAATGAAAGGCGATAGAAATTTGCATTACTTCTGCGGGTGGTGGTAAGGCTTATTCCTTGTGATTTCTTTGACTGGTAGTAGTTGGACTCGTCAGTTGTGAATTATTTTGGGCAGTGGCTTATCCCTCTCCTGCATAGCCTATGGGTTTTGGGTTGTGACGTCTTTAGAAAGTTCTTTTGAGCTGTAAATTTATCTATAAATTTCTTACTGGAGATTGCGATTGTGACTTCTCCTGATATTGTAACTTGCGTGAAGCTGCGACTTTGGGAGATCAACATTCACAGCTTTCTACCGGTTACTTTGTTGAATCAAATGTGGATAAGAGTTCAGGTAGGTTTCAAAATTTTGGATGTAATTAATTTTGGATATAATTTAAACATAGATTTAGCTATTCACAAGTCAACAATATCCACAAGCCGAGGAGATGTGAAGCCCATCAACAGATTTATTTAGGCATGTAATGAACAACTTCAATTGAATATAATTTCTCTTTACAATCAGTCTTGTCTGTGGAAATTCAATGCATGATACATTTGCGTGGGATATAAGACTACTTAATTTGAGATAATTTATCTCCATGCATTGACCTGAGGCCTATTTTTCTTATTTAGGTACTTTTATTCATTGTCCTTACTTCATCTACATAATTTGATGTTTGCTTGTTAATACTTTTAATTTTATTCAAATATTGCACAATTGAAATTCTATCCATGGGAATTAAATTATAATTATTCATTAATTCTACAAGATTCAAAATTCTTGTTGATTTCGTTAGATTATTTCGATCATTTTATTATCATTTGAGTGCTAATTCTGGTATTAATTATTTACAATTAAAAATAAATTCATTGGTGGCTTGTGAACCATGTCTCAAATTTCTTTGAATGAATTCATATTACTTGACATATTAACTACATTATGAAACCCTAACCTTGAGTTTTCTTATAGCACCATAAATTTTTATATTGGTTGGAGTGCTACAAGGTTATTCATATTTTAGTACCTTATTATATATTTTTGGTAAATGACATAGTTCTAATAGATGAAATATACCTTAAAATAACTGAAAAAACTATAATAATGTAGTAAATATTTAGAAGATAGAGGGCATAGAATTATTCGAACAAAAACTTATTATATGATAAGAAATTTTAGTGATTTAATATTAACAATTATCAATTAATATCATTAGAAGATAAATAGAAATTTAAGTGTGATAAATTTAAATATTTTGGATCTATTATTTAAAAATGAGGATATAAATGAGAATATATGATGCAGGACTAATATGCTTTGAACAAAATTTAGGAGTTGCACGAATTATTTTAGGAGCAATTACTTGATTATATTACTAGCAAATTAGAACGATAAAATAAAACAAAGGAGAGGTGCTTGCGTTTAGGCCAAACCACATTAAAAGAGCTTGAATCAAACAAATAGCTTGAAAAATCAAATTAAAGCTAGCATAGTAAACGTTCATTCATAATCCCTTAATTAACAACGAGATTAATAGCAAAGAAAGTGCACTCAATAAAACCCTACGTTTACTAAGCTTTAGCAAGATTAAGCGGAGCAATCCCTTGCGTTTCTGTCACCACCTACAAGGTTAGAAAACAAGGAAGTAATTGAAAAAAGGGAAGAAAAGTCAACCCTTATGTGGAGAGGAATCGTCGATGAAAGAAGTCCTTTGGTTTGCTAATGGTGTCGGTGATGATTTGTAGAAGACGATTGATGCAGCCTTTGAAGGGAGACGGTGAAGTAGCCGGACAAATGGCGGGTGTGAAGCGACCGACGATAGTCCACCGTCCTTTGAATCTTTGATCGTCGATTGTATCAACCAAGGGGATGTGGATCCGCTCGAAGTATTCTTCGACGGTGGTTTCGTAGTCAAATCCTACGTCGAAGAATGGGGAGCGGAGTATGTCAATGTTGTCTTGATCGTCAAGCACCAAGCCCGAATCCCAAGGGCGGTCTTCCATTCATGCTTCTTGTGGAGTAGATGGGACGAAGAAGTCGTTTGCTTGCTGCCCTTGAAGGTTTCCCTCAAGAGAAAAATGATTTTCCTTAGGAGAAATAAGAAGGAGGGGCTAGGAGTGGTGGGCGGCCAAGGTAGAGGTGTTGGGAAATTTGGTTCAAATTTTGGAGAGGTAGGGTTAGGGTTTGGAGATGATTAGGGTTTATAAAATCTGAAATTATTCTCAGATTTTGTTGGAATTAGGAGGGAACTAGAAAGGAAACTAGGAATTAATGAGAGGGGGGGGAGATTTGTGAGAGAAATAGAGAGGAAGAGAGAGAGGGGCGGCGGTATGGGTAAGGGGGGGGCGGCGGCTAGGGTAGGGTAGGGAGGGCTTAGGAGCAATTAATTAGGTTTCCTATTTGATATTTAAGAAATAGGAAAGATTTGGATCAATCCAATTAAATTAAATTTAAATAGAATTCAAAATAGGAAACTTTTCTAAAATAAGAATTATAATTTAGGTAATGATTTTGAATTCAAATTGATTTGAATTCAATCATTAATTGGGTTTTCTAAAATATAAAACTAATTTAGGAAAGAATTAATTGCACGCAAGAGGGGAGGACCAAGGGGAGGGGGCCGGTGGTGGAGCTTGGCCGTGGGGTGGGGTGGTAGCCGAGAGGTGGTGGAGGGGAAGGGAGGGGGGTCGGTTTGGGAAGGGGAGAGAGGGGGAGGCCGTCGGGTAGGGGAAGAAAGAGAGGGGGAAAGGAAGTGGGGAAGGAGAAAGTAAGAGACCACGAACCCGGACTTCTTCCTAGGTTGGTGGGTGATCCGCTCTCCCTCTCCTAGGGATTTCTCTCCAATGCTCTCAAGCTCACACAAGAACACAATGTGCAGGAATTTTTTTGTAATAATTATTCATTAACTTCAAACGATACAATATGGGCCTATAAATAGCCTCAACAAGAGAAATAAATAGAAAAGACTCAAATGCCCACATTGGGCTTACAAACACTTCGCCCTTAAGTAAGGGTAAAACAGTAAACTAAAATAAAAACACACAAATAACATAATAAACTCAAAAATACAAAGACTCGATCGTGGCCGTAGATCGACGGCCACGTCTACGATAAACTTTCCAAGTGTGGATGTCCTCATCAATATAACCTCTAGAGTTAAGGCTCATCGGTTTAAATGGATAAGTATCTTGAAAGTATTATATGTTAAGATATTGCCATGTACAATTAAAGATGAGTTTTATAAACTATAATTAGGCCAGCAATATTGTAGGAATCCAAGTGCGGGTAGTTAAAAAAAATTAGTTGAAATATAAGTTAATTGTAACGAAAATAAGAATATTAAAATAGATAAGGCAAAACTAATAAAGATAAATCAAAGAATGATTATATAAGAGTAATCATCAGAGAGACATCTGAAGATAAAATTATTGAAAATAGTCTTGTGTTATTTGAACATATCAATGAATGATGAAATATTCACGATTATACAAAATAAAAATAAAAATAAAAATAAATAAATAAAAATGTTCACGATTATACAAGCAGATAAAATTAGTGTTAAAGGATTGGGACGGATAAGGGGTAGATCTAAGATAGCACAGAATAAAAAGTTTTAAAATAAATTGTGAAGAGTATATTTAACACCTCAAATATCAATTAACA
Organism: Dendrobium chrysotoxum; assembly: GCA_019925795.1. NCBI lineage: Eukaryota > Viridiplantae > Streptophyta > Magnoliopsida > Asparagales > Orchidaceae > Dendrobium > Dendrobium chrysotoxum. The sequence continues at coordinate 5,338,595 of CM034306.1, read as the reverse complement.
AGAATAAATAAAAAATAGAATTCATAAAGTCAGATCCAGATAGTTGAGATAAGAGAAATGATGAAGCGACAGTAAAAGCAACACAATGAATCAGTATAGAGCTGTCAACAGAACTAGAAAGGAAATTGCATCTGGTTACTCCTCGGAAATCACCCAATCAATTCTTAAGGCCTGCTATAGCATCTGAAGAATGAATACTTAAATTAGCAGACAGTGGAGGACAGTCTTTACCTTCCAAGCCAGTTAATTCCTTCAAAATTGTTGGTGTGACCTCTCTTGCTCCATCCAGAACTGTAGAGCAAAAAAATATAAAGAAAAAAAAATATGAAATTGAACTGTTTTAAAAGAAAACTGTCAGTAAACGGAATTGTATACAGTGCCAAGCTATTTTTAGAACCATTGATAAAATAGAAAATCTCCTGCAAACATAAATAGCATTACCATGCCAGCATGATCACATACGCCCATAATGAGGAATCATACAATCTAAGCATCCATGAGGAATGCATGAGCTCCACGAGGTTATATTGCAGATTTAAAAAGTAAATGCATTCATTGCGCTTCAGTGCAAATGAATATGGCTAAGAATAAAAAGAGATAATAACAACAAATGGCTGCTTAACAAGGGATCCTAAATAGGTTGTCAGGTCATTTTTCAAAACAGAAAATATCATAATGGGCAATTGCATTGACTCTGAAACTATCCTTTCTCCAACAAAGGACAGACTGACTTAGCGTAATATGGTTATTTGTCGCGAAGAAAAACATATTTAGTGGGAGTTAGAGCACACTTAAGTAGGTTAAACAGACTAAAGCAACATGAAAATGTTCCAGAGAACAAGCACACTATTCAAACGTATTGGAAACCTTAATACATCTAACTCAAGAGCAATCAACTGTTGCTCCAAGCATGAATATTCACAACAGAAAGCAACCTTTAGTTGTAGCAAAATCAATAAGAAGTTTAACTTTTGTTTGACAGACAAAATTTCTGATGAGGACATCCACACTTGGAAAGTCTACCGGAGACGTGGTCGTCGATCTACGGCCACGATCGAGTCTTTATATTTTTGAGTTTTATTATGTTATTGTTTTCGTTTATTTCGTTTACCGTTGTACCCTTACTTTAGGGTGGTTTGCTTGTAAGCCCAAGAGGGCATGTTTGTCTTTTCGTTTTGTCTTTTGTTTGAGGCTATTTAAAGGCCCCTATTGTATTGTTTTGATTAATGAATAATTATTAAAAAAAATTTCCTGCATACTACTTTTGTGAGAATTGGAAGCCAAAGAGAGAGCTCTCTAGGAGAGGGAGATCCAAGCATCATCCACCAACCTAGGAAGAGTCCGGGTTCGTGGCTTCTACATCCTTCTCCCCTAATCCCTCTCTCCCTACCCTCCTCCTAGCCGTCGGCCAAGGGCCTTCCCCACCTAGTGGCCGCCACCCCCTCCCCTCACACCCAAGCAAACCGGCCCCCCCCTCCTCTCCCCTTCTCTCCACCCCTCTCGGCCACCCATTCATCCCCACGGCCAAACCCCACCACCCACACCGCCGGCCCGTCCCCATTGGCTTTCCCCTTTTTTGTGTGTCATTAAACCTTTCCTAATTAAGTTTTACATTTTAGGTAACCCAATTAATGATAGAATTCAAATCTATTTGAATTCAAATTATTCCCTAAAATACAATCCTTATTTTAGGAAAGTTTCCTATTTTGAGTTCTATTTAAATTTTATTAAATAGGATTGCATCAAATCTTTCCTATTTCTTAAATCTCAAATTGGAAACCTAATTTAATTATTCCTAATCCCTCCCTACCCTACTAAAGCCGCCGGCCCCCCTTGCCTATGCCGCCGCCCCTCTCTCTCCTTCTCCCTATTTCTCTCTCCAATCTCCTCCCTCTCATTAATTCCTAATTTCCTATCCTAGTTCCCTCCTAAATTCCAAAATCTGAGAATAATTTCAGATTTTGGAAACTTTAATCCCTCCAAACCCTAACCCTAGGTCACAAAATCTGAACCAAACCCTCTCCCCCCTTATTCCTACCTTGGCCGGCCACTCTCCCTAGCCTTTCTACTTGATCCTCAAGAGGAAACCATTGCATCTTGGGAAGAAACTTCGAGGACAGCAAACTTCATCCCACATTACTAGTTATCCTTCCAACAACATGAATGGAAGTGCCTGCATGGGATTACGGATTCTTACTTGACGAAGACGACAACATTGACATCCTCCGGTCTCCCTTCTTCGACGTCGGTTTTGACTTCGACAACACCGTCGAAGAATACTTCGATCGGATCCACATTACTTTGGTGGATACGATTGACGATCAGAGGAAGAAAGGACGGTGGACCATCCTTGGCCGACTCACGACTGCTTCCCCTCCGGACGCTCCTCCGCTCAGAGAGTACTTCATCCACCTCCTACGCCGCCTCACCGTCGCTATCGTCAAGCAAGTGGCGGCTATCCGACAACGACTCCTCTCCGGTTAAGGTGAACCTTCCCATTCCGTCAATTACTTCATTTTCTCCTAACCTTGTAGGTGATGACGAAATCGTAAGGGATCTAAGCCGCTTCTCATGCTAAAAGCTTAGTAAATGTAGGACTACTTGAGTGCTCCTTTATATTTACTTGTCTTATTGTTAATCGAGGAATTATGCATGAACAACTACTATGCTAGCGTCATTTTGATTCTCTAAAATATTTGTTTGTACTAGCATTATTATATGTGGTTTAGCCTAAACGCAAGCATCTCTCCCTTGTTTTATTTTATCGTTCAAATGTTAGTAATTTAATCTACCAATTGCTCTTTAAAATAAACCGTGCAAAATCCAAGTTTCATTCAAGCATTTTAGTCCTGCATCAATTTCATTCTATCTTTTTTTTTTTAAAAGCAACCAATATGAGAACTCTCTCCATCCCCAAGGAAGTTCCAGCGACTTAAGCATGCATTTCTAAACTCTGAAAATGAAAAAAAAGATGCCCATCAAGTTTGAGAACTCTTAAGCTATAGCTGTCTACCATAACACATGTTATCGCCTATCGGCATAGACAACAATTTTTAAGCTTGTTTCTCTCTCAAAATCATATGTTCTTGATTAATGAATTCGTCTTATTTTTCAATTTTTTATAAATAAGTCCAGTTATAGTAATGTACATCCTTTCATGCATCAACTTCTCTTATACTAGCCACTTTTCTTAATGTAGAAATAAAAGGAAATCTAAGCAGAGCATAAATTCCCCCATTTATCAGCTCTATGTACAGTCAAATATACACCCATATCAAAGATTCTCAGGTAAAAAGGCATCTAACATATTAAGATATGAGCCATGCTAGACATGGAGTAACATGCAACAAGACTTTCTGGTCATAAAATAGCTTTTTTTATTTTAAGCTACCACACTCTTGCATATTTAGATATTAAAAGCTGTTTCTCATCACAAAACAATTTATGAAAAACTAAAAGAAAGTTGCAACCAAACATAAGTATGACAGCAGTTTGAAAAACAAAACAATGCAAAGGATGCCCCAAACAAACCCTACATCCAATGATATGAATCCACTTGCACATAGTTTAGTAGTTAACAGTTTATTAATTAGAAGGATTTAATTACCTTAAGATATTATATTCTATAAATACCCATATGGGGAGAACATTGATATGAGAATAATGAAAAAGTTTTCCCATTCTTTTTTTTTTTTTTTGCTTTACTTTTTTTTCTTTTAGAAGTGCTAAATAGCTCAAAATGTTCAATCATGATTGATGATCCAAATATTGGTGCTCTTGCTGAGAAAGCAGAATATCACAAATTCAAGAACCACAAAACATCATTTCGTTGCACGAACCGATTCAAGATCATGCAGGCGGCCATTTTGCTCTAGATCGCTCTGAACCAAGCTTCTTATGAATCTCATCGACAACATCATTCTCTAGCATTAAGAACATAAGATATTGTCGAACCCACGATTTCTTTATCCAATCTTAGGTTGCTAATTTCAAAGATCCTTTACCCACCTCATCTCCCATGGTTGTGAATCGTGGCAGCCATCTCCGTCCAACACCCACACCTTGTCGATCGCAAGCACGCTAATATCACTGTATTAACCCAATCCCATCAATCTTTGCATCTGCTTTCTTTTAGAATCCGCAAGGTGCTCCTTCCCACTTGGACAAATGTGCTGACATCTGAAGTTCCTAGAGAGGGCATCAACCCACTGATGTGATCTATTCAAGAACCATAACAACAAACACTATCGTTATTGCAAGATCCTTCTTGATCCTTTGCCTGTCCAATATCCTATCCTAACCTCGTCGACAACCCAATCCAAATTAGGCAACCAAAGTTCCACCTCTAACAACTCCATCCCCACTAAAAACACACACGCAATTGCAAACCTCATCAAGTGTTGTTGCGACTTTCATGTCAAGTCTGTGCCAATACTCATCATGCACAGCATCAGTTCAAGCTTTTTTGATCCAGTCGCCACTTCACCTTAAGAACCACACAATTTGTGGGAGCATATCCCAAACTCTTGGAGATTATAATCCAATGCAAGCATCTTCTTCCATTTTGGCATATTGATTGCTCGATCTCTTGCAAAAGAGAAACAAGAATGTGCCAATCAAATTTTCTTTCTCAAAACCACCGCATCTTCTACCTCATGACCATTTCTTTGATGCTTCTTGCAATAGTCGATCCTCACAACATAGTTGTAATATTTCATGGAGAACAATATCAATTCAATTGATGAGCATCTTGGCAAAAATAAGGAACAAATTCCTTCAAACACATTGATTTTCAATGACATGCTAAGATGTTTAATGCACATGAAGAACAATTTGGATCAACAATTACATCATAAATCAATAATGGACGAGAGTTTAGTCAGTCATTCAAGAACTTTAAAATAGACATTCCTCGTTTCAATGGAGATAATCAATAAAAATGAATTGGTAAGGCTGCTTAGTTTTTTTTCCCCCTTTTTTTACCACAATCTATCCAATGCATTGCATTTTATAATTGCCTCATTGCATACGGATGGACAAGCATTTTTTTGCTACCACTAAATGTATTTGAACAAACAATGAATTCTTGGAATTCGTTCAATTAAATTTTCTTCGATGTTTGATCATCCTCTTGAGATCATTGAACATATTCTTGAAGATCAACCTTTACATTGTGTTGAAAATGACATCGCAAGCCCGTGTGCTAATGAGATTATATAATAGTGGGATGTGCAAATGCTTATAACAACATAATTGTTGCACAATATTGATCAATTGGAATTTTGGCCAACCATTGGATGCCACATTCATGGTCCCAAGGGATGATGAACTCAAGGATTTCCTCAAGTGTCTATAGGTCAAGGGTTTCTCTGGCGATGTCATTGTTGTTCTAGCACACAAAATTAAACTGCTTGAGAGATTGTGGCTGAATGGATGGTTACCTCCTTCATTGGATTGACCTGATTGTTTGACATTGAGAACAAGTTCCTAATGATGCAAATATGCTTGTTATTTGTTTAGTAGTTAAAAGCGAATAAATTAAGAGGAGTTAATTAGCTTGAGACATTGTATCGTATAAATACCACGTTTGGGGAAGATAATGAGTGAATTCCTAACATCCAACTAAATGGTGGACCCAGTAAACTACACTGTCTTCAAAGCATGTTTCCTAACTTCAAGCAAGCAAATGAGCTCTTAAATCAAAATCAAATAGCAAAGGCAAATCATTCAGCATCCAAAGCAAAAAACCAAAAATCAACGTAAGAAGACAACCCAATATCCTCTTGAATGCCTCTAAACCTCTTCCCCAGTACATGAATAATACTGAAAACAGTAGAAGGAGATAGAATTTTACCAATATTTCTGCATTTTCCAAAATTCTCCAGCAAACCACGATCTTTCAAAAACGCATAAGCGCTTCCTACCAACCTCATATCATCGGCGTTAATGCACGTGTCTAACACCTCCCAGTCCTTTTCCAATCTGGGGAGGTCCAGCATATAAGACAACGAAGGGTTCGAGGGGGCATAAGGAAGAGAAGTGGATGCAGGAGTTTGGAGAGGATTGGAAACGGTTTCCATGGTTTTAAGAAACCGGAGGGCTCGAGCGAGGTCTTTCTCCCTCACAGCATCCTCGTACTCGCGCCATTCTCTTATAGCTCTTAAGACCAGTAACCGAGACGATTTCGCTGGAATTCCTCGATTTGGGATCGAAAATATAATTGGTTTAGCGATTTTGCAGCCGGGGAGCTGCAGGATTGCAGAGGGGGGAGCGCAGACAAGCCAGGAAGAAGCCATTAGGGCGGTTCAGTTGCTGAAGAAACAAAGCCGAGTGGCTGCGGATGAAATAAGAAGTTTGCTTCTCCCGAGTCCCGACCGGGTTCACGGAGTGTTTTTATTTGGTTCGAATTGGCACTACGAGAAGCCCCTAAAAGATTCTAAAATAGAAAAATCTGCCGACTATTTTGTTTAAAAGGAAAATATGTCTCAAATTTTTCTTCAGCACAAAATGTCCTTATTTTTAACTGAGGATTAATTATTTAAAGTCCATCACAGTTAAATTTGATTCAAAATAACATTTAAAATTTATTTAATTAAAATTTGATCAAGATTAAGAGCTATTGCAAGCTATAAAATTTATAATAATTGAGTATGAAATTAATATATTTGGTTTGTGTAAATAAAAGTTGTAAGAGATCATAATTTTTTTACATAAAAAACTCAGTTATTTCAACCCATATCAAATTAAATAGGAATTGTATGTTAACCCAAATGTAATTAGCCGCTATACAACTATATTTATAATAATCAACTCCTCTTCACAATTGAATAATATGTCATCACAAAATAAAAAATAACTATATTATGTCTCGTTATAGTGATTGCATAACTCTAGTGTTCGTAGGTGAAAACTTGAAGGGGTTGGATGTTATCATGTTTGATATGTCATCGAAAAATTATCTTGATTGGGCACGAATCTCAAAGCAAAAATATAAGTTGGAAACTTCAAAAATTAATTCGGAGATCATTTAAACTCCGATTTCAGCAAGCTTATAGTCGAACTGAGCGTCTCGGAAATACAAACCCAACGACACCAAATTCGACTCAATCCGAGCCCAAATGAGTCCAAATCAAGTACCCGAAGCGCTGTTGGAAACCTCGAACCACAATTTGAGTTACCAAACGGTCTCCGATTTTGACGAGCTTATAGTCGAATCGAGCGGCTCGACGAGACGAATCCAACAAGCCCAAGATCGCAGAATTCTGATACCATTAAGACCTTAAAATGCTCAATAAATGGTTCACGATCAAGGGATTCAATATCATCCGTTCATCCGGATCACTCCTTATTTGCCCCTGATCCTTCATATATTTACGGGCTATGCCACTCCAGAAAAACTATAAATAGCCCCTCTTTTCTCTTAAGAGGGGACCTAAGCCAAGAAGAGAAGAGAAGTGCAGGAGGGAATAGCTCCTCCTCGACCACCGCCGGAACACCGTCGGAACACCGCCGGAACTCCACCGGAACACCGCCGGAACTCCACCGAAACACCACCGGGACACCACCGGAATATTGCCGAAATACCGTTGGACGCCCGGAATACACCGGAGCTCGACCCGACGCCCGAATAAAGCCAAAATTCTGCCCAACTTCCAAGTGACACCAGAATTCTGCCGGACATCTGAGTGACATTGGAACTCTACCTGGCCTTATAACTGACTTTAATACTCATTGTAATCTGATCGTCCTGAATTTGAAGGACGAATCAGCCTCCTGTATTTCAAACAACACTAATGGAACTTTTTCAATTGGGCGTAGCCCTGTGGTTTTTTCCCTTTCTAGGGTTTTCCACATAAAAATCCTGGTGTTACTATTTCAATTCTGTTTGTGTGCTGGATATACGTACAACACTGAGACAGAAATTTAAAATCTATCGCCGCGTATATTCGAGTCCGCAATAATTTGGGGCCGTCTGTGGGAAACTTATCCCACAACTTTAAGTATTGCTATGATGGTCAACAGGCGCAGCAGCCGTATCATTAGAGCTTCTCGCTCCAACTCCCACCAGTCCAGAAATCAGTATATAAATCATAGACGCCCAATATCTACCTCTTTCTGCCCCGGGGGGCAAAACGCACTTGGAGAAGGGACCTTGGGACCCTCCCTAGAAGAGAGAATTCAAAAGATGGAAGAATCTCAAAACGAGATCCTACAACTCCTGTGAGAGACTCGACAACTGACCCTAGCACCTCAGGAGGAGGTTCTTCTCCCTCGAGATCCACCACGTGTTGAAGCTGTTCAAATTGAACATCTTCAAGCCGAGATTCCTCTTCCTCCACCCAGGAGGCATTCGCAGTCACATCAAGATAACTAACTGGCTGATACAGCAAGTTCTACCCATCCTTCGCACACAGGTCGGCAGTCTCGCCTTCCTCAAGACCTCCCTGAGGAGTTAGCCCGACCTCACATTGCTGAGCTCCCTCGCAATGCCCTACGCCACGAACTGCGACGATAGGTCCGAGAGGAGTTCCCTATAGGAGGCGTAAGGCAACCTCTTCGTCAATGGGACTTTCGGGAGTCGTCACCCCTGACGGAAGCCATTTTTCAACACCCTATTCTGGCTGGCTTTAAGCTGCCAAGCATCAAGCCCTACGATGGGACATCCGACCCGTACGAGCACATCGACCATTACAGGACCATCATGCATATTCAACGAGCCTCAGACGTACTCCTTTGCCAGGTTTTCCCTGCCACTCTTAAAGGACAAGCTCGAACATGGTTCTATTCACTTCCAACCGGAACGATCCCCACATTTGTCAAATTGGCCAAAGTACTTGTCGAACAGTTCGTAGCCAACCGAAGAATTGCTAAGGATTCTTCTCACCTTTTCGGGATCTGTCAAAATAAGGGAGAATCGTTGAAATAGTACTTTCAACGGTTTTCTATCAAGGCTCGACAAATCCCAGGAGTAGACCCAGAATTGCTCAGAGGGGTCTTTCTTTGAGGTCTTCGTCCTGGCCCCTTCTATTCAGCACTCATGCGCGATACTGTTCATTCATATGCCGATCTGATCCATCGTGTGGAAGCACAGATATCAGGAGATGAGGCAATAAACGCTCATAGAAAATAATTTGAGCAACCCACTGGGAAGCGCAAGGGAGCACCTGAGATGGATAATCCATCATTACAACGAAAAAAGCAAGGGAAGAGCAATCTACCTCCTAAACACCCATTGCCACGACGAAAACCTCGACAGGAGAAGGAGTACACTCCGCTCAACACATCTCGAGCAAATATGTTAATGGCGATTCAAGATCAAGACAAAGTGAAGTGGTTGCATCCTTTGAAGCCGAATACAGGAAACCAAGATCAGTACTGCCACTTTCATCGTAGTCGTGGCCACACTACTGAAGCCTGTAGGCAACTTAGGGAAGAGATTGAAAGACTCATCCCTCAGGGCTATCTTCGACAGTTTATTGGGAATCCACCTACCCGAGAAGAAGCTCGTCCCACTGGGGGGCAAAATCAACCACAAGACAACCAGTGAATAACCGGATAACGGTTGGCGACATTGAAATAATCACTGGAGGCCCCTTACTATCCGACCAAGTCTTTTTGACTGTGGAAGAAAACCCAACTCCAAAAAAGGCTCGTATCGATCATTCCATCATATTTGATGATTCTGACCTGAAAGGAGTAAAAACCCCCCATCAAGATCTGCTTGTCATTAAAGCAGGCATAGGTGACCCGTGTTACAATGTCAAAAGAATTCTTGTGGACAACGGAAGCTCCGTAGATATTCTGTTCTACTCTACTTTTTTCAACATGGGTCTCTAAAGAGAAAAACTTCAACTTGCTACAGGTCCTTTATATGGATTTGATAATCGACCTGTACGAGCGAAATGTATAATCAATCTCCCAGTAGTACTTGGAGAATTTCCTCGACAAACTGCACACTCCATTCAATTTATTGTGGTAAAGTCAGAATCGGCTTATAACGCTATCTTCGGGAGGTCGCCTCAGTCAATTTTTGGGATCATCGCCTCTATCCCTCACCTCAAGCTGAAGTTCCATACCCCATCAGGAGTCGGTGTAGTATGCGAAGATCAGCAAGTAGCACAAACCTGATATCTTAGGCAGGTCAAGCCTCGTCCAACAGTTACCCTGAGCATCGAGGACTTTGATCTACGGAGCGAAGATATCCTTCAGAGAGCTTCCCCTATAGAAGACCTTACTACTGTATCTATATCTGAAGAGCATCCTTCAAAGATAGTGCGAATTGGATCACTTCTCTCAGATGACGAGAAGAAAAACTTTACAGATTTTCTACGAGAAAATCAGGATATTTTTGCATGGAGTCCAGCAGATATGCCCGGAATTCTACAGGGGAAGCTTTTCAAGCAGATAAAGGATTGTACTGCTACCGGGTGATGCCCTTCGGGCTCAAAAATGCTGGAGCAACTTATCAACGCCTCATGAATAAGGTTTTCAAAAGCCTTATTAAACGTACTATGGAGGTGTACGTGGATGATATGTTAGTAAAAAGTCTTGAAAAATCTCAACATATCTCTGACCTAAAACAATGTTTTCACTTATTGAGACATTATAATATGCGACTCAACCCTGCTAAATGTGCTTTTGGAGTCGCTTCTGGAAAGTTTTTAGGGTTTATGGTAACACATAGAGGAATCGAAGCTAATCCAGAGAAGATCAAGGCACTAAGAGACATGGTGCCGCCAAAGAACATCAAGGAGGTCCAAAGGCTGAATGGGAGGATTGCGGCACTATCTCGTTTTCTGGCACGTTCAGGAGATAAATATTTTCCCTTCTTTAAGATACTTAGAGGCGCTCGTAGCTCTGGGTTCCAATGGACATGTGAATGTCAAGAAGCCTTCGAACAATTACAAAAGTATTTGGCATCCCCGCCACTACTTTCTAAACCAATACCAGGAGAGAGATTGTATTTGTATATGACTGTATCGGTCCAAGCCATTAGTTCGGTTCTGGTCCGAGAAGAAAATGCTATACAACGTCCTATCTACTATGTTAGTAAGATTTTATCTGAAGTAGAGGGATGTTATCCTTTGATAGATAAGATAGCATTGGCGTTAGTTTATTCTGCCAGAAAACTACGCCCTTACTTTCAAGCACATTCAATTGGGGTTTACACGAATCTGCCACTAAAAAATATTCTGCAGAAGCCAGAAGCATCGGGCAGGCTTGTTAAGTGGTCTGTAGAACTGGGAGAATTTGATATCCACTACTTGCCTAGGCCCGATATTAAATCTCAAGCACTGGCAGATTTCGTAGTTGAATGCACCGTTCCGGTATCTGATGTACAACCGAGTACTTCACCTTCTTCTTCATGCTGGATGTTGTATGTCAATGGAGCTTCAGGAAGTTCCGGGGCTGGGGCTGGAATTTTATTAATCTCTCCGCAGAAAGTTACCCTTGAGTACGGGCTCCGACTCAAGTTCCCAGCAACCAACAACATAGCCGAATACGAGGCCCTTATTGCTGGATTGAGACTAGCAATTGACTGTGAAGTCCAGAACCTAATAGCCCACACTGATTCCCAACTGGTCGCCTCTCAGGTGGAGGGGGAGTTTGATATTCACAATCCTCAACTGGCCTAGTATTGTAGCATTGTGAAGCTACTTTTAGCCCGCATAAGGGAGTATCGTATCATACATATTCCCCGAGAGCAAAATGTAAGAGCGGATGCTCTTTCAAAACTTGCTACATCAACAACAGTGGACATCTATAAGAGAAGATGTATCGAGGTGATCCACTTTCCAAGCATTCAGGGTCTGTGGGTTATACAGTCAATTGACGAGCCAAGAGAGATGTCTTGGATCGAACCCATCTTGTCTTTTCTGAAAGATGGGGTGCTATCTGAAGAACCCATAGCTGCAATACGACTTCGGAGACAAGCTGCAAATTTCACCATTATTGGCAACGAGTTGTATAAGCGCTCCTTCACTGGGCCGTACCTCAAGTGTCTCCCACCATCAGAAGCTGATTACGCACTTCGAGAAGTTCATTAAGGAGTATATGGAGAACATTTGGGAGGAAGAGCGTTGGCTTACAAGATTATGAGACAGGGATTCTATTGGCCTACAATGAAATAGGACGCACTTGAGTTTACACAAAAGTGCAAAAACTGTCAACTGCATTCCAACCTCACTCATATACCCACTCTGGAGCTTGCATCACTTCAAATCCTCTGGCCTTTTGCCCAATGGGGAATTAATATAATTGGACCTTTTCCTATAGCCACTAGACAGCGAAAATTCATTATTCTGACTGTAGATTACTTCACTAAATGGGTAGAGGCAGAACCTTTGGCAAAGATTACTAAAGCAAATACCAAGCAATTCTTATGGAAGAACATAATATGTCGTTTTGGCATTCCTGCAAAAATCGTCACTGATAACGGGACACAGTTCACCAGGAAGATCTTTACAAGGATTTTCATATTCAGCTCGTTCACACAGTTGTTGCCCATCCCCAAGCTAATGGGCAAATAGAGGTTACAAATCGAACAATTCTGAAAGGGCTGAAGACACGCCTGGGGAAGGCTGGAGGGCAATGGGTCGAAGAACTCCGCAATGTCATCTGGGCTTATCGGACCACCGCCAGAACTCCTACAGGGGAAACCCCATATAACCTTTGCTTTAGTACAGAAGCAGTCATACCGGTTGATATCAGAATTCCTAGCCTCTGAGTTCAGACTTTTGACTTCAGTAACAATGAGGAAAGGCTTAGAGCAAATTTAAATCTCCTCCCGGAAGTAAGAGATGAAGCCTCACTCAGAACCGCTGCATACCACCAAAGAATCGCCCGTCACTACAATCGAAGAGTGAAACCTCGCCCTATCACCATTGGGGACTTAGTACTACGAAGCATTGAAGCCGCTGGAAAAGGCCCTCAGCGTAATAAGCTCTCCCCCCTCTGGGAGGGTCCTTATTTGGTAGCAACTATGGTCAAGCCTGGAACCTTCAAACTGAAGGATGCTAGTGGAAAAATGCTTCCCCGAACTTGGAACGTGGGCAACCTTCGCAAATACTATCAGTAGGAGTTGATACTATTATCTGTTTATGTGTTATGTTTATCTTGCATCCTATCTTCTCCTGTAGTCGTGTTATGTATCTTTAAAATTTTTCATACATCTCTTATGTGTTGATTTTGTATCCCTAAGTTATTCTAGGTAACTGCTATCTTATATTATAAAGTAATGTGATATTCACTTTGTCGTGATATTGTCTCTTCTCTCCAAACTCTTTTTTTTTGTGATTCGAGAAATACACAGTTAATATTGTATCTCAATCACTGAATGATTAATCCCAGGGGGATTTGATTCGACCTCTTCCACACATGTTAATATCATTAAGCAAAGGCTTTGACTAACAACCTCGGATAGGTCGAATATCCTAGGAGGATATTTTGGATATCAAAATCATTTGATAATCAATCCCAAGGGGACTTGATTTGACCATTTCCAGATAGGTTGATGTCACCAAGCAAATGCTTTCACTAATAACCCTGGATAGGTCAAAACCTTTAAAAAATGCTATCTCATATTTGCTCAAGTCAAAAAGAGCTCATTAAAATACTCTCATCCAAACTGAAGTAAAACTAAGTGAATTTCATTTGCATGTGAGAAAAAAAACATCAACAACTTCTTTATATATCACTAAACATCGAGTACACCAAATAGAAACATCAACATCGAGCATACATACAATCACTAGAAAGAAAGCAAAGAGATACAAAACAACATCAAAGACATCCTACAGAATCTCAACATCATCCTCGTCCTCCTCCAAGGCAAAAGCTCACTGCAACTCACTCTCCAGCTCTTCACCACCAGAGTCTGAAGAAGCATCACCAGAAGCCTGGCTAGGAGTCAACCCCTCGATCTTCGCTCCAGTCTTGCGATATACTATACGTACGCCCTTCATAAAGCCCCTGATGAAGCCATTCTCTGCGCACTCTGCCTCCAAGGCCTTCACCTTCACATCATAAATATGACTGCGAGCTTCCTGAATGTGGTCCTCAATGATGATCTTGAAAGAATAAGATTTCTTGAACTCTTCAATAACTGCAGACGGCAACTGCTGGGCCTCCTTCTCGGATAGCACACTCTGAAGCCTCTCATTTTCAGCCTCAAGGACTTGCTGAGTCTTTTCCTGCTGCTTGATCGTCGCATGTGCCTCCACCAACTCTATATGCAAACGATCCATCCGTTCATTCTGAGAAGAGGATGAAGTGATCTTGTTGGCCAACTCTGCTCTACACCCCTCAAGCTGATCCTCCACCACCTTCATCTCCTTCACTTTGCTGTCATATTTCTTCTTGTACTCTCCCTGAAGGTATTTAACCTTCACAAACTCTTTGTTCCAATCATTCAGAGTTTTGGTCATCTCGAGCTTAAAATCAGAATACTGAGACAAGAGTATATCAGAAATATATTCTTTAAGAAATATAAAAAGAGGAAGAAGTAAAGGAGGACTCACCAACTCCTCAGCCCGCCGACGGCCAATGCACTGATGGTTCAACACATCTTCTAGAATGTATGACTTGGATGGAGAAACTCGAGGACCTTTGCTAACAACTGTCAAAACCTTGTTTGCCTTCTTCTTCATCGGTGCCTGCAAACCTTCCTCACTCCCTGGTCGCTTGGAGTGGCTCTTTTGGGGAATCACTTCTGGAACTCTAGCATACTTCTTCAACATTTGAGCATGTGACCTCCCTGCTTGAGTATATAATTCAACCTTGAACAAATACTCTTCATTTATGTATCTACTCAAGTAACGCACCTCGTAGTGTATAGCGTCTAAATCAGGGAGCTTGAGTATCCTCAACAAATCTTCTGCTCCAATGTGAAGGGGGACGAGTGACTCTTTCAACTTCTCTCATTTCTCCTGAAGACCCCAATCATTCTGTACATAAAAAAAATTGCTGATCCAACCTTTCGAGGGGTCTCGAGTGCGGATGTCCGACCACTTGGACCTGAAAGAAATACGTCCCTGTGCGTCGCTAAAGAGACGCCCCATCCGAGAAAGGCACTCTGAGAAAAGTACCACTCCACGGTCTCTAAAAAGCACGATCAGGCCCATCACGATCAATATGACTCTGTAGGAAAGCTGGGATAAGCACACCTCACAAATCGTCAGTATATCGATCAGTTCAGAAGAAGGAGGAAACCGCAGCCCCGCTCGTAAACTAAATTCGTACACCGTCACATATTCCGGGGGAGGGAAGCAGGCACGATCAGATCTAGCCGGCACCTTCATCACCAAATCATTAGGAAAATGAAATTTTTTCCTAAACGAGATGAAAGAGTCCTCAGTGATAATGGAAATCACATCGTCACTCTTCGGCGCCTTTTGAATCCTCTTTGAAACTTCAGATCGTTGCGCAGGACGATCTTCTGAAGGATTTTTAGAGGATGCATGATCACCCATTTTGCTTCCTTTACTAAAGAGGGGCGCAAATCTAAGTAGGGAAAATCACCGACGAAAGACTGCGGAAAGCCTCTAAAGTAGGAAGAAAAATGGGGAAAAACAGAGAGAGGTAGGGGGGAAGCCGCTAACTTCTGCGCAAAAAGAGGGGCGCCGAGTCAAGTAGGGAAAGTCACCTACTTAAAAATGGCGGAAAGCCTCAGAATGCCAAAAGCTAGAAAGCCAGAGGGAGAGGGAAATGTGGTGCAAATTTTCATTACCCCAAGAGGGGTATTTATAGGATAAAAATGGGGAGAAAAAGAGAGAAAAATATTGAAAAAGGAGAGGGGAAAAGTTTAATATTTGGAGGGAGAGAGTTTCTAGAAGGTTTTCGAAATTTTTCTGAATTTTTCAGAATTTTTTCGGCTCAAAATCAGTTATTTTCGTATTTTATAAAAAAAATAAAAAAAAAATATGTGGGCCCCACAGCAAAAAAAAGGCAGCCAACTGCCGCGCGCCCCAGGGGGCGCGCCCCTTGCCCGCGCGGGCGCCGCTGGCAGCGGCTGCCGGTGGCCGGCCGGCCGGCCGGTTCGGCCGCCTACGAGTTTCCGGGCTCCGATTTTTGGCCCAGACGGTCCAAATTGGACGTTTTTGGGGGCCCCCGGACACGTTTTTCGACGTTTCGGACTCAATTTTGACATTTTCGGAGCTCAACGAGGCCTCTACAATCGAGTTTGAGCAAAATTATATCTTTTTTAACACAATTTTTTGCGATTCGGCCAATGTAAAATGCCGGAACAAGTATTTTCGGACTCCTGGAGCTTCGACGTCCGAAAATAGGGGGGCAACTGATATGTCATCGAAAAATTGTCTTGATTGGGCACGAATCTCAAAGCAAAAACAAAAGTTGGAAACTTCAAATTTTAATTCGGAGACCATTTAAACTTCGATTTCAACAAGCTTATAGTCGAACTGAGCGTCTCGGAAATACGAACCCAACGACACCAAATTCGACTCAATCTGAGCCCAAATGAGTCCAAATCAAGTACCCGAAGCTCTGTTAGAAACCTCGAATAGCAATTTGAGTTACCAAACGGTATCCGATTTTGACGAGCTTATAGTCGAATCGAGCGGCTCGACGAGACAAATCCAACGAGCCCAAGATCGCAAAATTTTGATACCATTAAAACCTTAAAATGCTCAATGAATGGTTCACGATCAAGGGATTCAATATCAGCCGTTCATCCGGATCACTCCTTATTTGCCCCTGATCCTTCATCTATTTACGGGCTATGCCACTCCAGAAAAACTATAAATAACCCCTCTTTTCTCTTAAGAGGGGACCTAAGCCAAGAAGAGAAGAAGAGAAGAGAAGTGCAGGAGGGAATAGCTCCTCCTCGACCACCACCGGAACACCGCCTGAACTCCACCAGAACACCACCGGAACTCCGCCGGAATACCACCGGGACACCACCGGAATATTATCGAAATACCGTTGGATGCCCGGAATACACCGGAGCTCGGCGCGACGCCCGAATAATGCCAAAATTCTGCCCAACTTCCAAGTGACGCCGGAATTCTGCCGGACATCCGAGTGACGTTAGAACTCTACCTGGCCTTATAACTGACTTTCAATACTCATTATAATCTGATCGTCCTGAATTTGAAGGATGAATCAGCCTCCTGTATTTCAAACAACACTAGTGGAACTTTTTCAATTGGGCGTGGCCCCGTGGTTTTTTCCCTTTCTAGAGTTTTCCACGTAAAAATCCTGGTGTTGCTATTTCAATTCTGTTTGTGTGCTGGATATACGTACAACGCTGAGAAGGAAATTTAAAATATATCGCCGCGTATATTCGAGTCCGCAACAATGTTAATATTCAAACTATAATAATTGAATATCGAAAGTCAGATGATGATCATCATCAATGAGGATAACAGAAAGAATGTAATAGAATTTTTTAGCTCTTATAGCTCTTAAAGCTCATTCACATTAAAACTGGAGCCCTATTTATTTAAAATGAGCATTTTGATAAATTTGGCTCAACTGCAAAACATTTCGTCCAACAAGTTATATTGATCATCTTGATCATAGATTGTTAATCTAACATTTGAGTGCCTTAATGATGTTAAAATAAAATTATATTGGGCTCCTTACAATTCATCTTGCTGTGTTGCTTGATTTAACTATATACACATGTGATTTGGAGAACTTTTGGTCATTCATTTAATGTTCTATTTTTTTTGATATACTTCAAGTGCTTAGTTTGAACTCATTTGAATTCATATATTTGTGATGTCGATAGAGTTGCCTCGTTGAGAAGTTTAATTCAATAAAAAGTTTGTTAAAATTGGAACTTGGATGGTTAGGAGTTTGATTCTAAAAATTTTTAATTTAAATGTTGGCTTTGAGATTCATACTGATCAGTGTGAATTTCTTGGAGATGTATCATTTACTTTCCTATTTTTAGATGTAAAAAATTATGTCCTCCGAAAACATATATTAAACCTTAAAAAACTTTGCTTTGCAACTTTCAATTTTAAGAAAAGTATGAGATGGGATAGTTGGTGAATAAAATGAAATATTTTAATTTAAAATTTAACTTTTTATAAATTCAATTTGAATGGAAGCAAAAATTGAATTGTGCATAATGACTAATGAGGAATAGATTTTGTATCCCAATCCAAACAATTTATTCGAAAATGCCTCGGGGTGTCTGACCAGCCAACTACATTTAACTAGACATGCCAACAACTATAAATTGTACCATTCGTTTAATGGAAACAACATCTGCCCAAAGACCTAATGACATTTTCAATCGAATGACATTCATCCGTTTGCAACTCCGACAAGATCCTCCCAAACATCAAATGGAAACGCATTTTTGAATTTTATCTGACTGTAAAAATCGACACCCTAATATTAGCATCACACTATTCAGAATTTCATTCGTCCGTTCTCACTATTTAAAATAGAGATGATAAATAATATACTCATAATATTATTTTTTAATATTAGAAATGAAATTATGTTAGAGATAATTATTATTTTATAGACTTGATTTTTATTTAGAGATTTTTACATATATAACACTTCAAACTATCTTAAATACATATTTAACACTCAAAATTCTATATTTACTGATATAACATCTAAAACTCAACTTTTCATCTATCATAACACTGTTGCAACTCCGTCAAAAATCCCTTCTCCCGCCATGCAATCTCTGACCTGGACGAGAGCAGGGTATCTCCGATCAACACGAGAGACTCACCATCATAGCAGGCATACCATTAAAGAAAGAAGAAGAAATATTAATACCTTGTTTTCCACTATTACACGAACCAGCTAAAGCTTCTTTAAAAGATATAGGTAAAGAAATTTTATTAGAAATCTTAGGCAAAGAATATGCAGGCAAAGAACTGAATGATTTCGGAATTTCATCCCCTTCCATCAAAGCAATAGAGGGATAATCACAGAAACATAACATTTTTTCAATTCCTGAACTCCAATCTCCAAGATCCGAGAAGAATCCTCATCGGAACAACCATCCTTCGAAACCCTATACTGCTTCGATTACAAACCTCCAGGAAAAACAAAAACTCAAAAAAAAAAAAAAAAAAATTTAAGAAGAAAAATTCAAACCATAATATCTACACAACCTATTACACCATTCCTGATGAAGCTCGTTACCTTAGCCGCAAGCTCCGATCTGAACTTTCGATCTCGATAACAAATAAGAAATGGAGTAGACAAAAAACACGGCGAGCTCCATGATCCTCTCTGCACATGAACGACTGGGATTGGAGAAACGAATAGAGAGAAGCTCAAACTGAGCACCTGTTCGAGTGAGGAAGAGGCGAATGGAGATCTTCTTGATTGGGTTTTTGCGCGGCAAGGGCAAAGTCGGGTAGACGCTCCTGTGACGAAGAACAAGTGATTTCACACGCAAAAGGCAGAGTCGGGTGGGCTATTCAAGGCATTTAGAGGAAGTTGTAATTTAGATGAAATGGGTGTATTTGAGTGGTAGCTATGTAAATATAAAATTTTTGGATGTTTAATATATATTTAGAATAATTTGAAATGTTATGTATTTAAAAATTCCTTTTTATTTATTTTTGGGTCAGAGTTGCCTAAATCGCAGGAAGGGACGCGTACGTTAGCATTCCTGCTTTAAAGTACGCTATAGTTCACCTATAAAGCCTTCCTTCTTTTTTTTTTTCCCAACCTGTGTGGTTGTAGGCATTCCAAGTCCAGTTTTGCTTATCTATTTTCTTCGAATCAGATCCGTGTTTTAGCGAGCTAAGAATGACAAAGAAAAGGAGCGTTGGCGATCTGAAGGGAGCAGATCTGAAGGGGAAGAAGGTGTTTGTTAGGGTAGATCTGAACGTACCACTCGATGACAACCTCAAGATCACCGACGACACCAGGATCAGGGCCGCCGTTCCCACCATCAATTATTTGAGGGAGCACGGAGCCAAGGTGGTGCTCTGCAGTCATCTGGTGAGATTCCCTTATTGATAGGATTTGCTTACCTTGTTTTTTTTTTTTTCGGTGTTGTTCTTGGTTGTCTTTTTGAGTCCTTCGTGGTTTTGGCTGCAGCTTTGAGAGGATATTCTATGAAATGAACTATTAACAGGTGCATGTTATGGCTTGTTAGGACTTTTGATTTTATTTTGGATTTAGCCAGCGATCTATCATCTATGCCTTGGTTGATTAAGTTTTCGACTTATCTTCCATTTTGTCTTATGAATTATGTTTATTCTATGTTTTCTTGACCTATTACTATTTAGCTTTTCGTTGCGGTGAAAAATTGGGTAGAATTTGCACCTTAAATCTGATAAGGATGGTTTTCTACCCACTGAATTTGATTTGATCTAGGTGTAAGACAGGCTAATTAAGCAACTCTTATAACACACATCCCAAAACAATCAAATGGGTATAATAAACATAATTTTTGTGTTTTGATCGAATTTCTTATGCTTTGATTTCAGTTGGTCTCCAGTTGACAACAATTCGTCATTTCGTATATATTATTGCTTTGGTACACTAGGAAATAGGTTATGATGAAAATTGTGATGGAGTGGTATGCTTGGAGAAGTATGAATGGAATAATTAAGAAACAATACATTCAATCAAGCTGCAATGAGGTGTCATGTACTCAATTCAATATTTCAGTGTTGGAGTTTGTGTTGAAATGTCATGATCCTATGTTAAGATCCCTATCTTATCATTGCTAATTTATTTCACAGTTATTTCCATGGCTTGAGTTAATGATTGATCTTGCATCAGGTCCTGATTTTTTTACCTTTAGGAGTGTTTCAAGGGCTTTGAAAAATGATTAAATGAGAGATTATTGAGAAAATAAATTTGAAAGAGCATAAATAATAGAATAATGTATATTATAGAAAAATAAAAAAAGTGTAGTGAGCTAGGAAGAAGGTGCATAAAATTATTTTGGAGAGTTATGTGGTTATTGTAATGATTTGTTTAATAACACATTTTAGTAAAATTTTGAAGATTAAGATGATGCTAAATGATCAGAGAAGAAGCCTTTTGATATTAACATTTAAGAATAAAGGAGATGTTTGAGATTGTATTTACTATAGAATGATTAAACCTATGATTCATGCAATGAAGTTGGGAGAGAGTAATGTAATGTAGGCTTAGAAAAATTATAATAGTTTTGGAGAATCAATTTAGTTTCATAATAGGGAGATCTACCATGGAAGTGATTTTTTGTTGATAAAATTAATGGAGAAGCATGGAGAGAAAAAAAAAACCCTTCATACAATTTTTATTCATTTTGACAATGTATATTATTGAGTACGACCATAATTGAGTTGATGCATATCAAGGCAATAATACGTGTCAAAGGTAGGGGTGTAAACAAGTCGAGTTGAGCTTAAGTTGCAACAAACTCGAGCTTGACTCGTTGCTTAAAAAGTAGCTCAAACTCAAGCTCTAGCTCATATAATGAGCTTGAGCTCGACTGTTCATTCTTTCTCAGGCTTGAGAGCTTGACATGAGATGAAGTTGTGGTAGGAGCTCTACTTCGCCAAAGAAAGCCTTGTAGAAGTTGTAGACTCGCGGCTGGAGATTGCTGGGGAAGGAATGACGCAGCATCATCAACGCTTGTCCTGAAGAAGAAGAAGAGGTGAAATGACGTATTGATTGTTAGGGCTCGGGATTCAAAAATAATGATAAATAAATGTAAAAGAAATGAATGCTATAAAGATATATATATTTGGAAAGCTATACAACTGCATTGATACTTGTTTCCTTATGGATTTGGTGCTTTTTGTTGTTGCATTAAATACAATACCTTATTTTATTACAACAGAACAACAACAAGAACAACAACAACATCAAGCCTTTATCCCACTATGTGGGGTCGGCTACATGAATCTTTTTTCTCCATTGTGTCTTGTTAAGGGTCAAACTCTCATTTAATTCTAATAAAGAAAGGTCATTTCTAATATTTTCTAACCAAGTCTTTTTAGGTCTACCTCTATCTTTATTAACATAAGCCAAATCTAATACCTCTACTCTCCTAAACTGGGTCATCAGAACTCGGAAGGCCTTTGTTTTATGTGACCAAACCATCTAAGACGACTCTCTCTAATCTTATCTTCCACTGGAGCTACTCCAACCTTTTCACGTATATGCTTCGATGCTCGTTTCGAATCCTGTCTCTAAGAGCAAAGCCACTCATCCACCTGAGCATCCTCATCTCTACAACATTTAACTTAATATTATGCTTCTCTTTTAATGGCCAACATTTTGCACCATAAAGCATCGCAGGTCTCACTGCCATCTTATAGAATTTTTCCTTAAGTTTGAGGAGGACTTTTCTATCACACAACAAGCCCGATGCATTCCTATACTTCAACCATCAAACTTGAATTCTACTAATAATATCCCCATCTATTTCACCATCACTTTGAACAATAGATCCAAGATATCTAAAACATGTACTCTCATTAATGACCATGCATGCCAATGATGCAAAATGATGTGCACCATTTTGCACAGCGCAGCGCATCGAAATAGCGCGCGTTATTTGCGCCATGCATGGGCAATGGTGCATGGCATCAAATGACGCGCGATATTTTTTTAACATGGTATAAATTTCATATAAATTATAATTAAAAATTTTAAGGTTTATATATTAGTATCACAATTAATTATTAATTAATTAGACATTTAATTTATAAAATATAAAAAAATTTTAAAGGATTTACCTTTTTTGTAGGATTGTAAGCTATCATTTTTGCTATTTTGGTGGGATTTAGGCTAAAGTATTCTTAATTTATGCTAAAATTTATTATGTAAGTTTTCGTAGGATTTAAAATTATCATTTTTGTTATTTGACAGAATATTTTTGCTTGAATTATGCAAGTTTGCTATTTAATGGTATTTAATATAAAAAATATATATATATATATATATATATGTTTTAATTATTTTATATTGTGCGTCATATTTAAAATGGTGCATGCCGCACCATGCGCTATGCGCCATAGCTCCACGGGGAACTTTGCACCGTGCTGCGCCATTCGCTTTTGACAAGTATGTTAATGACTTGATCGCCCAAAGTCACAATCCCCTCACTAGATCTATTACTACTAAAATTATACTCCATATATTCAGTTTTATGTCTATTCTAATGAAACCTTTTAGACACTAAGGTTGACCAAAATAAATCTTACAATGTCGCCTGAGAGATTCGAATCCTTGCGGGGAAACCCCATGTACTTAGCAGGCACAAGCCTTAACCACTCGGCCAAAGTGACATTATTACCTTATTTTAATATATGAAAATTTTATAGTAGCTTTTATTCATTTGTGAGATTCTAAATATTTGCTTCATTTAAGTCGATTCGCGAGCCGACAAGCCGAGTTTCATCGAGTTTGAACTCCAACTCATTTAATATATGAGTCCTAGTTTGAGCTCGAGCTAATGCTCATGGCATGATAAGACCCTAACCTCAGTACACTCACGCTTTAGAAATCCCTTTCCAAAGATATATTTATGGGCAAAATATACTTTGGGACAACCCTCTCGTCAATACATTTCTCTTTAACACCACCAACAACATAGATGACAATTGTGAAACAAAGTCAGCCTGTTTGGGAATTTGAATTTAGGTGAGGTGAAGGGAACTCTGATGAGAGTAGAAATTATGTCTGCATTTTTTCTTTTCTCTTCCTTCATCTTGTTCAAGATTATTATTCCTCTTAAAACTTTTCTTTTCTTTTATTGTCTTCCCAAACCCTTTCTTTTGTTCCTTCAAATCTAAAATAGACGTGCCATGTTCTTCATGCTGTATTTACAGCCAAGAGAGTATGTATTTTATGGTTCACAAGTGGTTTTTGTTTGAAAAACCTGCAGTAACCTTAAGTATATGCAGAATAATTCTAAGAGAAAGGAAACAGAGAACCGGAAATTTATTTCTTCGTGCCCTTCATTACAGTAACCTCTATCCGTATGTAATATACCAAGTGTAAATAATAATTGCTATTGTAGAGGTAGGTAGTCATCTAAGGCTCTCATATAATGCCAGAAGTAATCAACGATCATGATCATTTTCAAAACCGTATAGCAGTTTTTTGCAACTCCACTTTCCTTTGTACGTTGCCTTTTTCATGCCCCCTCAAGCTGAATCTGATGTTGCTGATATCAGCTTGTTAGCAAGCATCCTAAAGCAATTAATAGATAATGCTTCGATAAAAATATTAGCAATCTGATCTTCAGTAGCAGTATGATGCATAATAATGTGTTGAGCTTTGATGCAATTACGGATGAAATGACAATTAACCTCTATATGTTAATCAACCTCTATATGTTTGGTGTGAGTAAAAATAATTGGGTTGTTGGTTAAGGCTATGGCTGAAGTATTACCACAGTATAGGGGAGCAGGAGATGTGGGAGATGCATTAAAATCCGAAAGAAGACGACACAACCATATAATTTTAGAGGCAGCAGCAACTAAAGCTCGATATTCAACTTCTGTGGAAGACCGGGTGTCTGTTGGCTACTTTTTAGCACCCCAGGAAATGAGAGAATTGCCTAAAAAATTACAATAGCCGGCTGTGGATTGGCAGTCATGGGGATCTCCAGCCCAATCAGAATCAACATAGGCTTGTAAGGTAAGAGAGTCAGTATATAAGGGCTGGCCAAAATGTTGTGTACCTTGAATGTATCGCAACAGCCTTTTGAGTGCTTCAAAATGGCAGTTAAGTGGCTTATACATGTGTTGGCAAACCTGATTAACAACAAATGTGATATAGGGTCTAGTGATCGTAAGATATTGCAAAGAACCAACTAATTGGCAATATAATGTAGGATTGGAAAATTCTGCTGTAGATTGTGTAGCTGTAGGCGGCTTGAGAGCACAAGGGATGGATACATCTTTGACATGCTGCATTCATGCTTGTGAAAGTAGCATTTGAGGATACTGGCTTTGATTTAAGTGCAGCCCATGAGAAGTAGTAACTACATGAATGCCAAGAAACTGGGAAAGAGATCTTAGATTTCGCATGCTGAATTTAGATTGTAAGTTGTCTGATAGGTGATGTAAGGCTGCTGGTCATTGTCAGTGAGTAATATATCATTAGCATATATGAGAATGTACATGGATATTGAACCAGAATGATAGACTAATGAAGAGGGATCAGAAGCTATAAATAAAAAAGACAGCCTTGCAAATGACCAGAAGGGGTGGCATATCATTGGCACGGCGCTTATTTAAGGCCATAAACGGCTTTCTTTAATCGACACACATGAGTAGGATGGAGCATGTCTTGAAAACCTTTAGGCTACTACATATAGACTGTTTCAGTCAAATGGCCATGAAGAAATGCATTAGGCCATTGGCGATGTAGAGCAATAACAATAAGCACTTGCATAATATGCATTTTGGCCACCTGATTAAAGGTTTTTTTGTAATAAAATATTCATATTCTTGTTTGTATCCTTGAGCCATCAAACGAGCTTTGTATCGAGCTATTGAACCATCTGAATTGAACTTCGTTTTATACATCTAGAGATCCCAAGTTCCTTGAGATTGTAAAACCTGAAATTCTTGAGTCATGGCAGTGTGCCAGTGTTCTTGTTTGACTACTTGACTGTAAGTTGTGGGATTAGCTGGCTGAATGAGATGTGAGAGGTTAAAAATCTATTTTGGTTTCAATTTGCCAGTTTTCAGCCTTGTTTGCATGGGATGGGATGGAACTGGTGGAGGAAGTATTGATTTATTGGGTGAATCTAAATAAGGGATTTGAGCGGAGGGTAGTAATTAGGAAGTGGTGATGGCGGGATGAGGAGGGGACGGGATATCTGAAGGAGTCAAAGATGGAGATGATACAGTTGGAGTAGAAGAGTGGTGAGATTTGGAAATTAAACTTGAGCTAGGAACCAACACCAAAGGTGGAGGATGATAAGGTTGCTGAAATGAGTATTTGGTGGAGTGTTGTTGCTGGAATGGATAGATGGTTTCATTAAAAATAACATGACGGGATGCGTATATTTTATTTGTAGTTGGATCAAGGTAGCGGTAACCTTGTTGAACTGGAGCATAACCTAGGAATACACATGATCGAGAGAATGGAGAAAGTTTGTTGGGATTGTATGGACAAAGCCACAAAGACAACAAAAAAATTTTAGATGAGTATAATTAGATGGTTTGCCATATAAGTGTTGATATGGGGATATATTTTGAGTAATTGGTGAAGATAAACGATTAATGAGATAAATGACAGTATGTAAGGTGCCAACCCATAGGAATTGTGGAAGATTAGCCTTAATAAGGAGAATGCATAGAGTTTCTGATGTAAAACCGTGCAAGGAGTTCATAAGAATTAAAATTTTTTGTTAATTGACAACGTATTCCAAGTTATGACTTATTATGATAACGTTCAAAGTGATTAAAGAACCCTAGTTTTTCATTTGCTTAGGCGAAAGAGTACATGTAGAATAACCAAATCTTGTGGATAAAGCAAAGGTAAAAGTAATACTACTTGCTCTTTAAACAACAATTCAAGATTTAATAATGAGAATTTCACCTTGAAGAACTAATCACTCGGCTAGACTAGGCTCGGTTTGGAGAAGATATTCCACACTAAAATCGAGATCACCACGAGGAAGACGGTACCGAAGATCTTTGCCAACGGAAAAGTAGCCAGTGGTGGAGGTGGTGGCGGATGGCCGACGATCGTCCACGGGTTCGGACGGATGTATGCTTCAAGTGACAACGCCAATTGATAGACGATGCGGTTAACGTAGTCTTCAACGTTGTCTTCGTTTCCAAAGTGCAACTCAAAGAAAGGTGACTCCAAGATAATCACCCTACCTTGTTCATCCACAACAAAACCATGATCATGGTCGGGATCCGCTATGCGGGAACATCGAAAATCCGTAGAGAAGATGTAGTGGAAGCGTTTCCGGTTGGAGAGGAGAGAGAGGGGGGCAGCGGTTTGAAGAAGGGGAAGGTAGCGGGGCGGCTAGGGTTAGAGGAGGGAGGAGGGATTATGGAATTTGAAGTAAATCTCAGATTTAGGGATTTTGGAGGGAAGTTTTAATTTGAAATAGAATTCAAATTATTTAGGGATTAGGGAGTTAATTGGGGAATTAATGGGGGAGAGCCCTTAGTGGGCCGGCGGCATGGAGAGAGGTAGAGGGGATTGGGGGGGAAGTTATGTGGGGTTTCCAATTTGAGATTTCTAATTTAGGAAGAGAATACTTCAATCCAAAATCAAATTGAAATTAGATTTAAGACTTTCCTAATTTAGCTTTGTTAATTTAGGAAACTATTTGAAATTCAAAATTTGAATTTCAAATGCATATGATTTATTTCCCAAACTATCTAAGTTAAATTAAGGAAGAATTAATGATGAATTAATTCATCATCCAAAGGATTGGAGCAAGGAGGGGGCCGGCGGTAGGGCTAGGGGAGGAAGTGGGCAGCCGGCCTAAGGGAGGAGGGGTGGAGGCCGACGGGTCTTGGGTGGGGACTCGGGTGGGGTGAGAGGGAGGTGGTGTTGGGGTGATGGGCTGGTGATAGAGGGTTAGGGGGGGAAGTCGGCGGGTGGAGGTAGTGAGGGGAAAGAAAACAAATGAACGAAATAAAATAAAAACCACGAACCGAGGACTCTTTCACCGGTTGATGGGTATTTCGATTGCTCTCACCTTGAGCTCTCTTTCTCTCCACTAGTGCTCACACAAGATGAAGAAGAAGACAAAGGAAAATTTTATAAATCATTCATCATCTCATACAATGCAAGGGGCCTCATATAAATAGGCAAAAAGAAAGAAAACAAAATACTAAAGTGCCCTCGGGCTACAACATTGACTCAACTCCTAGTAGGGGTACAATAGGAAAACTCAAAGCAAAATACATGAATAGAAAATTCATCAAAAATATAAACTCTGAATCGTGGCCATCGATCTACGATTCTTCCAACGGTACACATGTCGGAATCTCGGGTCGATGTCCCCATCAATTTCATTATAGAACGATGTTTGCATTCTGCAACCTCATTTTGTGTAGGAGTGTAGAGACAAGTAAATTGATGAATAATTCCCCAGTGCTTTAAAAGAGTTTGAAATTGAGTGTTAATATATTCTCCTCCACCATCAGATAGAAGAATGTGCAATTTTGCATTAATTTGACTTTCAACCATTCGTTTAAACTCAATGAATTTATGTGAGCGTTAGACTTCTTTTGTAAAGGATACACCCAACAAAATTTAGAATGATCATCAATAAAAGAAATATAATAACTAAATCCTTGTAACAAAGGAGTTGAGGAAGGTCCCAGTGTGTATAATATCAAAAAAAGTTGTACTATAGTTTTTGGATTTTACAAAAGGAAGTCGATGACTTTTAGCTAATTAACAAGCATTACAAAATTTAGTGTCTAATGTAGGACAAATATCAGAGTTTCGAGCTAAGAAAGATAAAGTTTGATAGGATGGTTGAACCAGCCGACAATGCTAGAGTGTCGGAACAGCTTGAAAGGATAGCAGGGCCAGCTTGAAAGTTGAAGTGGGTACGGGAGGCATGGCGTGAAGTGGATGAAGTCCATTAAGACACGGACCCCGTAGAAGAAGGCGGTGGGTCTTCAAATCCTTACTTTTATTGCCATGAGGCGAAAAAGAAACAACATAGTTGTTGTTAGTAGCTCGAAGTTGAGCAGAGATTAAATTTTAGGAATGATTGGTTGAGATAATTTGAAACTACCTGTAGGAGTAGGTTGTAATCCATTACCAGTATTTTGGATAGATAGTTGTTGTCCATTGCCAATAACAACTTGATTGGATCTGGTATAAGGCTTTGATGTGGGGAGTTGGGATGAATTTGAAGTGAGGTGAGAAGAGGCACCACTGTCAAGGTACCAATTAGAGGAAGTAGGTAAAATTGATGGCATAAACAGAGCATAAGAATGAGATTCTGCATTGTAGGTCTTATCATTTCGATGCGAACAACGAATGACAGAATGTCCTTGCTTGCTGCATATTTGGCAAGTGATAGAAGTTCGAGCAGATTTGCCTCTATGAGCAGTAAAACCTGTAGGTTGAGCAAATTTGTTGAGGGATGGTGGACAACCTCTATGATTGGAGAAATGTTTGTGACCACGCACACGAGAGGCAGCAAGAGCCATTGAATTTTCATATATTTGCAAGGAATGCAACTCATGAGTTACTTCGAGGGCCACATTTTGTTCTTGGCCGCAAATCATCCAAACTCAAGGGCTGAAGGTTTGTCTGAATTGCTATTTTAAATGCTTGATATTGAGCAGGAAGCCCATTCAATGTGTATAGAACTATATCTTCAAGATTGAGAGGGGAGCCAGCTGCTGCAATTACATCCACTGTGTCTTTAACAATTAATCAATACTATGTCATGGTTTGATCTTTCATAGGAAGATTGTGCTGTTCATTTTTAAGTTGAATAATTTGAGAACGAGTAGAAGATTGAAGTCTGCGTAATGGTAGCCCGAATGTCAGCACAATGACCCAATGACAACACATAGGGTAACAATGCGGGTGAAATGGCTGAATATAATGCAGCTGCTAGATTTTGATTAAGAAGAAGTCAATAATGATAATGTGCGTTAGGTGAGGGTACGCCTTCAGCATTGGTCAGATGTTTAGCTGGGCAGACACAAGAACCATCTTAAAAATCCTTCAAAGCCATTAACACGAAAAAGTTTCAAAACTTGAGATCGCCTGGTAGGATAGTTTTTAGATGTCAGCTGAGCAGAGATGACGTTTTTAACATTTGCAATAAAAAATTTCAGCTGAGAAGGGATATAACCATTTTCCAATGGACATCAGGCTCTAGTTTTTAGGGGCAGAAGCTCCATTGGTATTCATTGAGTTAGCAAAGTAAAAAGCAGAGAAGAAGCTACAGCTTGCTCTGATATTATGAAAAACCTGCAGAAACTTTAGTATATGTAGAAAATTCTAAGAGAAAGGAAACAGAGAACCGGAAATTCATTTCTTCATGCCCTTCATTACAGTAACCTCTATCTATATAAATATACCAAGTGTAAAATAATGATTGCTATTGCAGAGGTAGGTAGTCATCTAAGGCTCTCATAGGATGCCAGATGTAATCAACGATCAGGATCATTTTCAGAACCGTATAGCAGCTTTTTGCAACTCCACTATCCTCTGTACGCTTCCTTTTTCATTGTTTTCTATTTTTTTCCCCGGGTATTAAAATGCCCTATAATTGGCCAGCATTAACGGGGCTCTAAAAAGGGCTTGTGTGAAGTCTTATGAGAATTATATTACACCATTGTCTGCATTAAAATAGAGATACTTAACGCAAATCCTCTGTAAAAATTGTAGAATGTCAATTAAGAGTCCTGTCCCCGGTTATAATCCTTGTTGCGGACTCAAATATACGCGGTGATAGAGTTTAATTTTCCGTCTCAGCGTTATACGTATATCCAGCACACAAACAGAATTGAAATAGTAACACCAGGATTTTTATGTGGAAAACCCTGGAAAGGGAAAAAACCACGGGGCCATGCCCAGTTGAAAGAGTTCCACTAGTGTTGTTTGAAATACAGGAGACTGATTCGTCCTTGAAATTCAGGAAGATCAGATTACAATGAGTATTGAAAATTGATTACAAGGCCCAGCAGAGTTCTGCGTCACTCGGGTGTCCGGAAGAATTACGGCGTTACTTGGAAGTTGAGCAGAATTACGACGTTATTCTGGCGTCGGGCCGAGCTCCGACGTGCTTCGGGCGCCCAGCGGTGTTCCGGCGATGTTCTGGCGGTGGTCGAGGAGGAGCTATTCCCTCCTAGACTTCTCTTCTCTTCTCTTCTTCTTCCCTTCTTCTCTTCTTGGCTTCGGTCCCCCTCAAGAGAAAATGAGGGCTCTATTTATAGATTTTCTGGAGTGGCATAGCCCGTAAATAGATGAAGGATCAGGGGCAATTATGGAGTGATCCGGATGGACGGCTGATGTTCAATCCCTTGATCATGAACCGTTTATTGAGCATTTGAAGGTCTTAATGGTATCAGAATTCGACGATCTTGGGCTCGTTGGATTTGTCTCGTCGAGCCGCTCGATTTGACTATAAGCTCGTCAAAATCAGAGACCGTTTGGTAACTCAAATTGCTGTTTGAGGTTTCCAACAGCGCTTCGGGTCCTTGATTTGGACTCATTTGGGCTTGAATTGAGCCGAATTTGGTGTCGTTGGGTTCGTATTTCCGAGACGCTCAGTTCGACTATAAGTTTGCTGAAATCGGAGTTCAGATGGTTTCCGAATTAATTTTTGAAGTTTCCAACTTGATTTTTGCCTTGAGATTCGTGCCCGATCAAGATAATTTTTTGGTGATATATCAGTTGCCCCCCTATTTTCAGACATCAAAGCTTTAAAAGTCTGAAAATATATGTCATTGCCTATGATTGTTCGAATCGCAAAATTATAATTTTCAAAATTTTACGAGGTGCGGCTGCTCCCTGGACAACAACGTGGACCTCCCCTAGGGGCTTGAGGCCCCTCACAAAGTTCTTGTAATTAATGACTGCAAAAACAATTCCAATTTTCTCATTGAGTGGAGTGAGTTTAGCATAATTTGGCTTGTAGACATGAATGCAATCTATGTGAGGAGGTGTAAACTGTCTTTGGATTTATGATGGGATGGGTGCCAATATGCGTTTTGGTGCTCATAATAATGGCATTCCGTTCCTCTTTAATTGAGTTTTGCTTAGGATTCCTAGGCAAATTCGATAGAATCTTGTCCTTCATAATGAGCTATTTGCTCATTATATCCCATGTACAATTTTTCTCATTCATTTGCATTAGCTACCGTCGGCTTGTCCGAAAAGACGCGCCCGCGTATGGTTGGCAGCCGGTTATAACCGGCTTCGTATAATATGTTTTTTTTTCTTTTTTCTGAGGCCTCATGCATAAATTTTTCTTTTTCCCTTTTTTTTTGTGGGTCTCAAAACATTTCTAAAAAATTCTAGAAGAATTTTTGAAAATTTTCAAACATAATTAGAGGCAAATTTCCCCCCAATTTTTTCCTATAAATACCCCCTTGGGATATGATGAAAATTGCTCCTTCTCATTCCTTTCTTCTTCTAACTTTTGACATTTTGAGGCCTTCCGCCGTTTTTGAGTAGGTGACTTTCCCTACTTGACTCGGCGCCCCTCCCTTTGCGCAGAAGTTAGAGACTTCCCCTCTACCTCCCTCTGTTTCCCCCATTTTTTCCTACTTTAGAGGCTTTCCGCAGTCTTTCGTAGGTGATTTTCCCTACTTAGATTTGTGCCCCTCTTTAGTAAAGGAAGCGAAATAGGTGATCCTGCATCATCAAAAAATCCTTCGAAAGATCGTCCTGCGCAACGATCTGAAGTTTCAAAGAGGACCCAAAAGGCGCCGAAGGCTGACGATGTGATTTCCACCATCACTGAGGACTTTTTCATCTCATTTAGGAAAAAAAATTATTTTCCTAATGATTTGGTGATGAAGGTGCCGACCAGATCTGATCATGCCTGCTTCCCTCCCCCGGGATATGTGACAGTGTATGAATTTAGTTTGCGAGCGGGACTGCGGTTTCCTCCTTCCGAACTGATCGATATTCTGGTGATTTGTGGGGTATGCTTGTCTCAATTTTCCTACAGAGCATTGTCGATCGTGATGGGCATGATCGTGCTTTTTAGAGACCGTGGAGTGGTACTTTCCTCAGAATGTCTTTCTCGGATGGGGCGTCTCTTTAGCGACGCGTAGGGACGTATTTCTTTCAGGTCCAAGTGGTTGGAAATCCGCACTCGAGACCCCTCGAAAGGTTGGATCAGCAATTTCTTTTATGTGCAGAATGATTGGGGTCTTCAGGAGAAATGGGGGAAGTTGAAAGAGCCACATGTCCCCCTTCACATTGGAGCAGAAGATTTGTTGAGGATACTCAAGCTCCCTGATTTAGACGCTCTACACTACGAGGTGCGTTACTTGAGTAGATACATAGATGAAGAGTACTTGTTCAAGGTTGGATTATCTACTCAAGCAGGGAGATCACATGCTCAAATGTTGAAGAAGTCTGCTAGAGTTCCAGAAGTGGTTCCCCAAAAGAACCACTCCAAGCGACCAGGGAGTGAGGAAGGTTTGTAGGCACCGAGGAAGAAGAAGGCAAATGAGGTTTTGACAGTTGTTAGCAAAGGTCCTCGAGTTTCTCCATCCAAGTCATACATTCCAGAAGATGTGTTGAACCATCAGTGCATTGGCCGCCGGTGGGCTGAGGAGTTGGTGAGTTCTCTTTTACTTCTTCCTCTTTTTTATATTTCTTAAGGAATATATTTCTGATATACTCTTGTCTCAGTATTCTGATTTCAAGTTCGAGATGACCAAGACTCTGAATGATTGGAACAAAGAGTTTGTGAAGGTTAAATACCTTCAGGGAGAATACAAGAAGAAATATGACAGTAAAATGAAGGAGATGAAGGTGGTGGAGGATCAGCTTGAGGGGTGTAGAGCAGAGTTGGCCAACAAGATCACTTCAGCCTCTTCTCAGAATGAACGGATGGATCGTTTGCATATAGAGTTGGTGGAGGCACAGGCGACGATCAAGCAGCAGGAAAAGACTCAGCAAGTCCTTGAGGCTGAGAATGAGAGGCTTTAGAGTGTACTGTCCGAGAAGGAGGCCCAGTAGTTTCCGTCTGCAGTTATTAAAGAGTTCAAGAAATCTTATGCTTTCAAGATCATCATTGAAGACCACATTCAGGCAGCTCGCAGTCATATTTATGATGTGGAGGTGAAGGCCTTAGAGGCAGAGTGCGCAGAGGATGGCTTCATCACGGGCTTTATGAAGGGTGTACATACAGTACATCGCAAGACTGGAGCGGAGATCGAGGGGTTGACTCCTAGCCAGGCTTCTGGTGATGCTTCTTCAGACTCTTGTGGTGAAGAGCTGGAGAGCGAGTTGCAGCGAGCTTTTGCCTTGGAGGAGGACGATGATGATGTTGAGATTCTATAGGATGTCTTTGATGTTGTTTTGTATCACTTTATTTTCTTTCTAGTGATTGTATGTATGCTCGATGTTGTTGTTTCTATTTGGTGTACTCGATGTTCAGTGATATATAAAGAAGTTGTTGATGTTCTTTTCTCACATGCAAATGAAATTCACTTGGTTTTACTTTAATTTGGATGAGAGTATTTTAGTGAGCTCTTTTTGACTTGAGCTAATGTGAGATATCCTTTTTTAAAGGTTCTGACCTATCCGGGGTTATTAGTGAAAGCATTTGCTTGGTGACATTATCCTGTCCGAAAAAGGTCAGATCAAGTCCTTTTGGGATTGATCATCAAATAATTTTGATATTCAAGATATCCTCCTAGGATATTCGACCTATCCGAGGTTGTTAGTCAAAACTTTTGCTTGATGACATTAACCTGTGCGGAAGAGGTCGGATCAAATCCCCCTGGGATTGATCACTCAGTGATTGAGATACAATACAGATTGTGTATTTCTCGAATCACAAAAAAAGAGTTTGGAGAGAAGAGACAATATCACGACAAAGTGAATATCACGTTACTTCATAATATAAGATAGCAGTTCCTTAGAACAACTTAGGGATACAAGAAAAAAGTTCTTTTATAATCAACACATAAGGGATGTACGAAAAACTTTAAAGATACATAACACGACTACAGGAGAAGATAAGATGCAAGATAAACATAACACATAGACAGATAGTAGTATCAACTCCTACTGATAGTATTTGCGAAGGTTGCCCACATTCCAAGTTCGGGGAAGCATTTTTTCACCAGCATCCTTCAGTTTGAAAGTTCCAGGCTTGACCATAGCCGCTACCAAATAAGGACCCTCCCAGAGGGGGGAGAGCTTATTACGCTGAGGGCCTTTTCCAGCGGCTTCAATGCTTCGTAGTACTAAGTCTCCAATGGTGATAGGGCGAGGTTTCACCCTTCGATTGTAATGACGGGCGATTCTTTGGTAGTATGCAGCGGTTCTGAGTGAGGCTTCATCTCTTACTTCTGGGAGGAGATCCAAATTTGCTCTAGGCCTCTCCTTGTTGTTATTGAAGTCAAAAGTCTGAACTCTGTGGCTAGGAACTCCGATATCAATCGGTATGACTGCTTCTGTACCAAAGCAAAGGTTATGTGGGGTTTCCCCTGTAGGAGTTCTGGCGGTGGTCCGATAAGCCCAGAGGACATTGGGGAGTTCTTCGGCCCATTGCCCCCCAGCCTTCCCCAGGCGTGTCTTCAGCCCTTTCAGGATTATTCGATTTGTAACCTCTGTTTGCCCATTAGCTTGAGGATGGGCAACAGCTGTGTGAACGAGCTGAATATGAAGATCCTTACAAAAAGATGTAAAGATCTTCCCGGTGAACTGTGTCCCGTTATCAGTGACGACTTTCGCAGGAATGCCAAAGCGACATATTATGTTCTTCCATAAGAATTGCTTGGCATTTGCTTCAGTAATCTTCGCCAAAGGTTCTGCCTCCACCCACTTGGTGAAGTAATCTACAGCCATAATAATGAATTTTCGCTGTCCAGTGGCTATAGGAAAAGGTCCCATTATATCAATTCCCCATTGGGCAAAAGGCCAGGGGCTTTGAAGTGATGCAAGCTCCAGAGCGGGTGTATGAGTGAGGTTGGAATGCAGTTGATAGTTTTCGCACTTTTGTGTAAACTCAAGTGCGTCCTGTTTCATTGTAGGCCAATAGAATCCCTATCTCATAATCTTGTAAGCCAACGCTCTTCCTCCCAAATGTTCTTCACATACTCCTGAATGAACTTCTTGAAGTGCGTAATCAGCTTCTGATGGTGGGAGACACTTGAGGTACGGCCCAGTGAAGGAGTGCTTATACAACTCGTTGCCAATAATGGTGAAATTTGCGGCTTGTCTCCGAAGTCATATTGCAGCTATGGGTTCTTCAGGTAGCACCCCATCTTTCAGAAAAGACAAGATGGGTTCAATCCAAGACATCTCTCTTGGCTCGTCAATTGACTGTATGACCCACGGACCCTGAATGATTGGAAAGTGGATCTCCTCGATACATCTTCTCTTATAGATGTCCCCTGTTGTTGATGTAGCAAGTTTTGAAAGAGCGTCTGCTCTCGCATTTTGTTCTCGGAGGATATGTATGATTTGATGCTCTCCTATACGGGCTAAGAGTAGCTTCACAATGCTACAATATTGAGCCAGCTGAGGATTGTGAATATCAAACTCCCCCTCTACCTGAGAGGCGACTAATTGGGAATCAGTGTGGGCTATTAGGTTCTGGACTTAACAGTCAATTGCTAGTCTCAATCCAGCAATAAGGGCCTCGTATTCGGTTATGTTGTTGGTTGCTGGGAACTTGAGTCGGAGCCCGTACTCAAGGGTAACTTTCTGCAGAGAGATTAATAAAATTCCAGCCCCAGCCCCGGAACTTCCTGAAGCTCCATCGACATACAACGTCCAGCATGGAGAAGAAGGTGAAGCACTCGGTTGTACATCAGATACCGGAACGGTGCATTCAACTATGAAATCTGCTAGTGCTTGAGATTTAATATCGGGCCTAGGCAAGTAGTGGATATCAAATTCTCCCAGTTCTATAGACCACTTAACAAGCCTGCCCGATGCTTCTGGCTTCTGCAGAATGCTTTTTAGCGACAGATTCGTGTAAACCCCAATTGAATAGGCTTGAAAGTAAGGGCGTAGTTTTCTGGCAGAATAAACTAACGCCAATGCTGTCTTATCTGCCAAAGGATAACGTCCCTCTGCTTCAGATAAAATCTTACTAACATAGTAGATAGGACGTTGTATAGCATTTTCTTCTCGGACCAGAACCGAACTAATGGCTTGGACAGATACAGCCATATACAAATACAATCTCTCTCCTGGCATTGGTTTAGAAAGTTGTGGCGGGGATGCCAAATATTTTCGCAATTGTTCGAAGGCTTCTTGACATTCATCTGTCCATTGGAATCCAGAGCTACGAGCGCCTCTAAGTATCTTGAAGAAGGGTAAATATTTGTCTCCTGAACGTGCCAGGAAACGAGATAGTGCCGCAATTCTCCCATTCAGCCTTTGGACTTCCTTGATGTTCTTTGGCGTCACCATGTCTTTTAGTGCCTTGATCTTCTCTGGATTAGCCTAAATTCCTCTATGGGTTACCATAAACTCCAAAAACTTTTCAGAAGCGACTCCAAAAGCATATTTAGCAAGGTTGAGTCGCATATTGTAATGCCTCAATAAGTGAAAACATTGTTTCAGGTCAGAGATATGTTGAGATTTTTCAAGGCTTTTTACCAACATATCGTCCACATACACCTCCATAGTACGTCCAATAAGGCTTTTGAAAACCTTATTCATGAGGCGCTGATAAGTTGCTCCAGCATTTTTTAGCCCGAAGGGCATCACCCGGTAGCAGTACAATCCTTTGTCTGTTTGAAAAGCTGTTGCTTCTTCATCAGCAGGATTCATTTTTATTTGATTGTAGCCGGAGTAGGCATCCATAAAGCTCAATATTTGATGACCAGAGGTGGTATCAACTAACTGGTCGATGCGAGGGAGCGGAACATTATCTTTTGGGCAAGCTTTGTTGAGATCAGTGTAATCTATACACATTCTCCAAGCTCCACTCCCCTTCCGTACCATGACAATATTTGCTAACCAAGTAGGATAGTGCACCTCTCGTATGAATCCGGCTTCTAAAAGTTTATCTACTTCTTGTTTAATTGCTTGCTGGCGATCTAGTGCAAAGTTTCGTTTCTTCTGGATAATCGGTTTGCACGTTGGATTGACTTTGAGGGAGTGAACGATCACTTCGGGGTCAATTCCAGGCATATCTGCTGGACTCCATGCAAAAATATCCTGATTTTCTCGTAGAAAATCTGTAAAGTTTTTCTTCTCATCATCTGAGAGAAGTGATCCAATTCGCACTGTCTTTGAAGGATGCTCTTCAGATATAGATACAGTAGTAAGGTCTTCCACAGGGGAAGCTCTCTAAGGAATATCTTCGCTCCGTAGATCAAAGTCCTCGATGCTCAGGGTAATCGTTGGACGAGACTTGATCTGCCTAAGATAGCAGGTTTACGCTATTTGCTGATCTCCGCATACTACATCGACTCCTGATGGGGTATGGAACTTCAGCTTGAGGTGAGGGATGGAGGCGATGATCCCAAAAATTGACTGGAGCGGCCTCCCGAAGATAGCGTTATAAGCCGATTCTGACTTCACCACGATGAATTGAATGGAGTGTGTAGTCTGTCGAGGAAATTCTCCAAGTACTACCGGGAGATTGATTATACCTTCTGCTTGTACAGGTCGATTATCAAATTCATATAAAGGACCTGTAGCAGGTTGAAGTTTTTCTCTTGAGAGACCCATGTTGAGAAAAGTAGAGTATAACAGGACATCTACGGAGCTTCCGTTGTCCACAAGAATTCTTTTGACATTGTAACACGGGTCACCTATGCCTGCGTTTATGACAAGCAGATCTTGATGGGGGGTTTTTAATCCTTCCAGGTCGGAATCATCAAATGTGATGGAATGATTGATACGAGCCTTTTTTGGAGTTGGGTTTTCTTCCACAGTTAGAAAGACTTGGTCGGATAGTAAGGGGCCTCCGGCGATTGTTTCAATTTCGCCAACCGTTATCCGGTTATTCACTGGCTGTCTTTGTGGTTGATTCTGCCTCCCAGTGGGATGAGCTTCTTCTCGGGTAGGTGGATTCCCAATAAACTGTTGAAGATAGCCCTGACGGATGAGTCTTTCAATCTCTTCCCTAAGTTGCCTACAGGATTCAATAGTGTGGTCACGACTACGATGAAAGTGGCAGTACTGATCTTGGTTTCCTGTATTCGGCTTCAAAGGATGCGGCTACTTCACTTTGTCCTGATCTTGAATCGCCATTAACACATTTGCTCGAGATGTGTTGAGCAGAGTGTACTCCTTCTCCTGTCGAGGTTCTCGTCATGGCAATGGGGGTCTAGGAGGTAGATTGCTCTTCCCTTGCTTTTTCCGTTGTGATGATGGATTATCCATCTTAGGTGCTCTCTTGCGCTTCCCAGTGGGTTGCTCGAACTATTTTCTATGAGCGTTTATTGCCTCATCTGCTGATATCTGCGCTTCCACACGATGGATCAGATCGGCATATGAATGAACAGTATCGCGCATGAGTGCCGAATAGAAGGGGCCAGGACGAAGGCCTCCAAGAAAGACCCCTCTGAGCAATTCTGGGTCCACTCCTAGAATCTGTCGAGCCTCGATAGAAAACCGTTGAAAGTATTCTTTCAACGATTCTCCCTCATTTTGACGGATCCCGGAAAGGTGAGAAGAATCCTTAGCAATTCTTTGGTTGGCTACAAACTGTTCGACAAATACTTTGGCCAATTTGACAAATGTGGGGATCGTTCCGGCTGGAAGTGAATAGAACCATGTTCGAGCTTGTCCTTTAAGAGTGACAGGGAAAACCTGGCAAAGGAGTGCGTCTGAGGCTCGTTGAATATGCATGATGGTCCTGTAATGGTTGATGTGCTCGTATGGGTTAGATGTCCCATTGTAGGACTCGATGCTTGGCAGCTTAAAGCCAGCCGGAATAGGGTGTTGAAGAAAGGCTTCCGTCGGGGGTGACGACTCCTGGAAGTCCCACTGACGAAGAGGTTGCCTTACGCCTCCTGTAGGGAACTCCTCTCGGACCAATCGTCGCAGTTCGTGGCGTAGGGCATTGCGAGGGAGCTCAGCAGTGTGAGGTCGGGCTAACTCCTCAGGGAGGTCTTGTGGAAGGCGAGACCGCCGACCTGTGTGCGAAGGATGGGTAGAACTTGCTTTATCCGCTAGTTTGTTATCTTGATGTGACTGCGAATGCCTCCTGGGTGGAGGAAGTGGAATCTCGGCTTGAAGATGTTCGATTTGAACAGCTTCAACACGTGGTGGATCTCGAGGGAGAAGAACCTCATCCTGAGGTGCTAAGGTCGGTTGTCGAGTCTCTCGCAGGAGTTGTAGGATCTCGTTTTGAGATTCTTCCATCTTTCGAATTCTCTCTTCTAGGGAGGGTCCCGAGGTCCCTTCTCTAGGTGTGTTTTGCCCCCCAGGGCAGAAAGAGGTAGATATCGGACGTCTATGATTTATAGACTGATTTCTGGACTGGTGGGAGTTGGAGCGAGAAGCTCCAATGATACGGTTGCTGCGCCTGTTGACCATCGTAGCAATACTTGAAGTTGTGGGATAAATTTCCCACAGACGGCGCCATACTGTTGCGGACTCAAATATACGCGGCGATAGAATTTAATTTTTCGTCTCATCGTTATACGTATATCCAGCACACAAACAGAATTGAAATAGTAACACCAGGATTTTTACGTGGAAAACCCTGGAAAAGGAAAAAACCACGGGGCCATGCCCAGTTGAAAGAGTTCCACTAGTGTTGTTTGAAATACAGGAGACTGATTCGTCCTTGAAATTCAGGAAGATCAGATTACAATGAGTATTGAAAATTGATTACAAGGCCCAGCAGAGTTCTGACGTCACTCGGGTGTCCGGCAGAATTACGGCGTTACTTGGAAGTTGAGCAGAATTACGACGTTATTCTGGCGTCGGGCCGAGCTCCGGCGTGCTTCGGGCGCCCAGCGATGTTCCGGCGGTGGTCGAGGAGGAGCTATTCCCTCCTAGACTTTTCTTCTCTTCTCTTCTTCTTCCCTTCTTCTCTTCTTGGCTTCGGTCCCCCTCAAGAGAAAATGAGGGCTCTATTTATAGATTTTCTGGAGTGGCATAGCCCGTAAATAGATGAAGGATCAGGGGCAATTATGGAGTGATCCGGATGGACGGCTGATGTTCAATCCCGTGATCATGAACCGTTTATTGAGCATTTGAAGGTCTTAATGGTATCAGAATTCGACGATCTTGGGCTCGTTGGATTTGTCTCGTCGAGCCGCTCGATTTGACTATAAGCTCGTCAAAATCAGAGACCGTTTGGTAACTCAAATTGCTGTTTGAGGTTTCCAACAGCGCTTCAGGTCCTTGATTTGGACTCATTTGGGCTCGGATTGAGCCGAATTTGGTGTCGTTGGGTTCGTATTTCCCAGACGCTCAGTTCGACTATAAGTTTGCTGAAATCGGAGTTCAGATGGTTTCCGAATTAATTTTTGAAGTTTCCAACTTGATTTTTGCCTTGAGATTCGTGCCCGATCAAGATAATTTTTTGGTGATATATCAATCCTAAAGAAAAAAATAAATAGAAAACTATCCACATTATCATAGACATCCACAGATCCACTATCCTACACCAACTTTCTTATTTTTTTTATTCCCCACTGCACGACATCAGCCTTATCTTCATTGAGATCTTTTTTCCTGCGCTCTATTTAGGGAGTGAAGGTTTGTTCATCGGTTAATGTAAGTATGTAACTATCTTACTTCAGTATTAAAGAATCATATTTTACAGTTTTTGGGGCTTTTTTGTCTCTACGCCATGAATATGTAGTTTATAAGACCTTCAAGTATTACCATGTCATTCAAATTCTTTCCTGGTCTTGGAAGCTTGCTTAAAATTTTTCTACCCTCTAGTTTATTTTTTATTTTTATTTTATATTTGCGTGATCTTCTTGGAGATTTTCTTTTATTTTTTTTAATGTTTCCTTACACAGACTGTTTTTTTGAAACTTTCAGCAGATCAATATTATCATTTATTGAATTTTGTCAAGTATGGTTGTAGAACTGAAGCAGAATCATATCTTTCGTGTATGGCAGTAGAGGTTCTTGGAGGAAAAATGTATGTTGTTTTGATTTAGTTGTTGACTTTAAAACTACAGTATATGAAGCTTCATCTGTCACTCGCCTACTTAATCCTTAGTGAGTTTTTCTTACTTGGAATATGATAACATTTATATGCTTGTTTTAAAGTTTAATTGAATTCACTCTTTCATCTGGCATTGGCACAGGCATGGTTTAGTTGCTTTGCTAGTTTTCTTGATTTTTTTTAATTTGTGAAATGAATGAAACCTTTAAGCAGAACACTTTCGAACATTACTTAACTGATTGGAACTTGAAATTCAGGGTCGCCCTAAAGGTGTCACTCCAAAGTACAGCTTGAAGCCTCTTGTGCCTAGGATATCAGAACTTCTTGGAGTTGATGTAAGCCTTTCAATTTGTACTTAATTTCAGTGGTAGCAATTTTTTATTTCAGGGTGTTTCTTTTCTCAAGTTTCACTGTAATAACATAGGTTGAGATGGCCAATGATTCCATTGGTGAGGAAGTGGAGAAAATCATTGCTGCTTTGCCCGATGGAGGCGTTGTCCTCCTTGAAAACGTGAGGTTCTATAAGGAAGAAGAGAAGAATGATCCAGAGTTCGCAAAGAAACTTGCTTCTCTTGCTGATCTCTATGTTAATGATGCCTTTGGAACTGCTCACAGAGCTCATGCTTCAACAGAGGGTGTAACAAAGTACTTGAAGCCTGCTGTTGCTGGCTTCCTCATGCAGAAGGTATGATGCAGTTTTCTTGTTGATATTTGCACTGTAAAATAAATTCCCTTTAAGCTTTGATTAATTAAAATGGTTTAACCAATGCCTTTCTTTGGGCTTGTAAAAGACAAAAGAAATGTAAAAAGTGGATTGAGTTATCACGTACGGGAGTATGCGTAGGAATGAAAATATATGAAAATTTTTTATCTGTTAGCTGCTAGCTTTTGTTTGCTTAGTTTATCATGGTTTCCAGGAACTTGATTACCTTGTTGGAGCAGTTGGAAATCCTAAGCGACCTTTTGCTGCCATTGTTGGTGGCTCAAAAGTTTCAACTAAGATTGGGGTGATGGAGTCACTCTTAGAGAAAGTTGATATCCTCCTTCTTGGAGGAGGAATGATATTCACATTCTACAAGGCACAAGGGCATGGTGTTGGATCCTCTCTTGTTGAGGAAGATAGGCTTGGTCTAGCAACAGCTCTTATTGAGAAGGCAAAGTTGAAAGGAGTGTCACTCCTATTACCTACTGATGTCGTTGCTGCAGACAAGTTTGCTGCAGATGCCAACAGCAAGGTTTGTTCTCTACTTTTTGGTTGTCAATTATATTTTAGTTAAGTAGCATTAAAGAATGTCAACATGCTCAATATTTGTATTTAATAGAGAAGGAATAGAAAGTTCTTTAAAGTGATTTTATCTTAGATTTGCTTCATCTCCAGCTAAAATTTGCATGAAAAATTTTAGTTCAGAATACTCTAACCAAAAAGTGGTCGGGATGGGCTCAAAGTCTTTAGAATTGTTTAAAATTTGTGTAATATTACTTACGTATTGCACTAGTTTTAAAGTATATATAAGGGCTGTAAGGCTCATCCCTGACCAAAATTTTAGTCAAGATATTCTGACAATTTTTTTTTCAAATTGGTATGCACTTATTACTCATAATGTTGAAGGCTATATGCGGATCAAATTAGGCCTAGTTGAAGTTTGTGCTATTTGTAAAATAGTTGTGATTGTTGTTTGAAAACTTGATTGTTTTGAAATCCAATATTGGGTATGATAGATTCTTATCTTTTTTTGAAAAAAAAATTGAACATCAACTTTCTTGTAGTTATC
Organism: Dendrobium chrysotoxum; assembly: GCA_019925795.1. Classification (NCBI taxonomy): domain Eukaryota; kingdom Viridiplantae; phylum Streptophyta; class Magnoliopsida; order Asparagales; family Orchidaceae; genus Dendrobium; species Dendrobium chrysotoxum. The sequence continues at coordinate 5,295,113 of CM034306.1, read as the reverse complement.
TTAGGATTTATTTGGCGTATTTTTTTATAGTTTTATTTTACAAACAATTATCTCGTTTTTATTTGGCTACTATATTTTTTTTAAATTTCCATGGTGAGAAGTAGCATTTTGTCATATTTGTGTGGATGTTGTTGTAGCTATAAGGAAAATATTGTTGGACTTTTTCAAATGGGAAGAAGTATATGATACCCATAACATCTTTCAAAAAATTATTTTTTTCGACAATATTTCTACAATTATTTTTACAGATAGATGCAATTAGTCCAGTCAGGCCTAACTCTATTATATATGATTATAAAAAATTATTTTTCACTATAGAAATTTTTTAAAAGTAGCAAAAAAGTTATAGTTATATAAAATTGTGGCAATTATTTGGAAAGCAAGACTATGAAAAAGTTGCCCTAAATGGGGGACTCTTATAGTCCATTAGGGTAGATTTTCTTTTGTTTAGATTTCCATAGTTATGTATGACTATAACATTTGATTGCCTTTTGAAAATTTTTTGCGGTGAGTAGCTTATATATGAATATGCTAAACACCTGGCTCGATGAAACTCAATTTGCCTTCAAGCGAGGAAGGTTAAAGGTGCCCCCCTCGTTGAAGGTCAATGTGCACTTGCTAAGGATTAAGTATCATTCATCAAAGGCTACTCGTCACTCGATAGACTCGCTCGACTAATGATTGTTTGCATGTTAATTGTCCATGTATATTTTTATATTTTAGCTACATATTTTTTGGGCGGGCTACACACCTTATGAAAAAGAATATCTTCTCTTATATAATTTTTTATGTAGACTCATAATCCTATAAATAAAAGGTCGTAGGGCTATTTCAAAGAAAATGGAAGTCATTTGGGAGAACTTGGATTCAATATAATCTTTAGGGGTTGTTTGGTAGTGGGATTTAAGAAGGATTTATGCCAGATTTGGTGTAAATCCTGCCAAACGATTTGATAGCACACAATAAATCTAAATCGATTATAAATCATGGATTTACGGATTTACAGCATAAATATGAGATTTTCTAAATCCCGTTGTTCGAAGGATTTAACAGGATTTACGGATTTGCAAAGTTCTTCTACGACAAGCGAGCGAGCTCTCGTCTTGAAGGAGAAGGCGAAGATGGTTACCTATGCAGCGAGCGAGCTCCCATCATGACTTTTGATTTGACGTGACGCTTTCGAAGGAGGCGAAGAAGCTGCTTTAGCAACTCTAGAAAAAACAATTTGATAGGAAGTAGATGCGATTTCAGCAAAATCAGCCAACGATGATATGAAATTTCAGAAGAAATATAGGAAAAACTCTTTTTATTGCAAGATATGTGAAGCAAAATAAACAAGATACAATGGATCTTCAATTGGAGAGGAAGATCCGGCTCTCCCAATTCTCTAGCCGCCGGTTAAAGCCTAATCAACCTAAGAACATTCTAAATTCAACAAACAACACATAATCCTAACCCTAGGAAAAACACCCTACTTAAAGCATACAAAAATATCCCAAATCCCCAAACAACCTTTTGCATTTGAATTCTTTCCCTCCTAGCAGTCGCCCACCTTAATTGGATTTTAATGCCCTAGGCTTCACTGCAAAAGGGGCGGGCAATTAAGCAGGCGGAAGCCTATTCCACTCAAAACAGTTAGTCAAGGATCGTTGGACCGATCTAACACAATTTCATGCGAAGTGGAAGTAGCAATGAAGAAATGGTGATGAGGAAAAGCGACAAAAACGAATCAAGGGAAGAAGTCAAAAGTGAACTCTAGATGACCTCCTAAATTAGAAATTAATCTAAATTAACATTATTAATATAATTTAAATATTAATAATTAATTAGATTAATTAAATAAGTTGTAGTATAATTAGTAGTGTAATTAAGTAATCTAATTTGGCCTAATTAAATAATTAATAGTATAATTGGTCATTAAATTAGTTTAATTAATATAATTTAAAATAGAAGTAGTTAATTTAATACTTATTATTATAAATAATAATTAAATAATTAATTTGTTGTTGAATATTTAAGTGATCAATGAGATAATTAATAATATAATTAATAATTAAAAGTAATTAAATAATATTTAAATAATTAATTAAATCATTAATATGAGTATTAGCTAAATAATTTGTAATTTCAAAAAAGAATCAACTAATTAATTAAGGTTTAGGAATATAATTAGATAATTAGTAATATAATAAGTAATTTGATAATTAACATCTAAATAACTAATTTGATAACTAGTAATAATTAAGGTAAATTATAATTATATTATTTACATTAGAACTTATTACAACAACAACAACAACAACAAGCCTTTGTCCCACTACGTGGGGTCGGCAACATGAATCCTTTTTCTCCATTGTGTCTGGTTCAAAGTCAAATTCTCGTTTAAATCTAATAGAGAAAGGTCATTTCTAATATTTTCTAACCAAGTCTTTTTAGGTCTACCTCTACCTTTCTTAACATAAGTCAAATCTAATACCTCTACTTTCCTAACTGGGTCATCGGAAGGCCGCCGTTTTATGTGACCAAACCATCTAAGGCGACTCTCTCTAATCTTATCCTCCACTGGAGCTACTCCAACCTTTTCACGTATATGCTCATTTCGTATCCTGTCTCTAAGAGTAAATCCACTCATCCACCTAAGCATCCTCATCTCCGCAACACATAACTTAGTATTGTGCTTCTCTTTTAATGGCCAACATTCTGCACCATAAAGCATTGCAGGTCTCACCACCATCTTATAGAATTTTCTCTTAAGTTTAAGGGGGACTTTTCTATCACACAACAAGCCCGATGCATTCCTCCACTTCAACCATCCAACTTGAATTCTACTGATAACATCCCCATCTATTTCACCATCACTCTGAACAATAGATCCAAGATATCTAAAACGTGTACTCTTATTAATGACTCGATCGCCCAAAGTCACAATCCCCTCACTAGGTCTATTACTGCTAAAATTACACTCAATATATTCAGTTTTAGATCTACTCAAGCGAAAACCTTTAGACTCTAAGGTTGATCTCCAGACTTCAAGTTTACCTTCAACTCCCTCTTTAGTCTTGTCAACAAGAAGAATATCATCAGCAAAAAGCATACACCAGGGTAAATCCTCTTGTAAATGTCTAGTGAGAACATCCATGACTAACGCGAAAAGATATGGGCTTAAAGCTGATCCTTGATGTAATCCAACCGAAATAGGGAAATACTTGGTCAAACCACCTTGTGTTTGAACACAAGTAGTAGCTCCTTCATACATATCTTTAATGATTTGAATATAAGCATTATTAACTCCTTTCTTTTCAAGAACTCTCCATAGCACTTCTCTTGGAACTTTATCATATGCTTTCTCTAAATCAATAAATATCATATGTAGATCCTCCTTATTCTCCCTATATTTCTCAATCAAATCTCTCAATAAATGTATGGCTTCCATAGTAGACCTACCAGGCATGAATCCAAATTGATTTTGAGAAACATTAGTATCACGCCGCAGCCTACGCTCCATAACTCGCTCCCATAGTTTTAAAGTGTGACACATTAACTTAATTCCTCTATAATTCGCACAATCTTGTGCATCACCTTTATTCTTATAAATAGGAATCAATACACTCATTCTCCACGCATCTGACATCTTTTTAGTCTTCAAAATATTATTAAAAAGTTTAGTTAGCCAAGAAATTCCTTCATCTCCTAAGCATTTCCACATCTCTATTGGGATATCATCAGGTCCAACAGCTTTTCCACACTTCATTTTCTTTAAAGCCTCTCTAACTTCGGTTTTACTAATACGCCGATAAAAACAGAAATCTTTATTATCATTTAGGATGCTAAGGTCACTAAAGTCAATTGTATTCCTACAATCTTCATTAAAAAGTTTATCAAAATATCTCATCCACCTTTGTTGAATATCATCTTCTAAGAAAAGTACTTTTTGATCTTCATCTTTAATACACTTCACTTGAATTAAATCCTTACTACTCCTATCTCTTTGTTTGGCTAGCTTATACATATATCTTTCTCCCTCCTTAGTATCTAATCTATTATATAAATCATTTAAAGCTAAGATCTTTGCATCACATATTGTTTTCTTAGAATCCTTACATGCCTCTTTATATCTTTCCCAATTATCAGAATTTTTACATCTAAACCAATTTTTATAACAAATCTTCTTATTTTTTATCTTTTCTTGCACAATTGGATTCCACCACCAGCTATATTTACTATTAGGGGCTTTTCCCTTTGATACTCCAAACACTCTTTTTGCAATATTTTTAATATCACTAGCCACTTTTTCCCACATAACATTAGAATCCTCATGCACAAATAAAATCTTAGAATCTAAAATATTACTCTCAAAAATATTTTTATTACTATTCTTTAAATGCCCCGATCTAATCCTAGAAAATCGCTTTACTTTATTTTTAATTTTCTGTCCTTTCATCTTAAAGTCTAAAACTAATAAGCGATGTTGGGTACATAAACTTTCACTCGGAATAACTTTACAATCTTTGCAATCTAAACGATCTACTTTTCTTATAAGAAAATAATCAATCTGAGTTTTACTATAACCATTCTTATAAGTGATGAGATGCTCATCTCTTTTCTTAAATAAGGTATTAGCAATTAAAAAATCATAACAACAACAACAACAACAACAACATCAAGCCTTTATCCCACTACGTGGGGTCGGCTACATGAATCCTTTTTCTCCATTGTGTCCTATTAAAAGTCAAATTCTCGTTTAAATCTAATAAAGAAAGATCATTTCTAATATTTTCTAACCAAGTCTTTTTAGGTCTACCTCTACCTTTCTTAACATAAGTCAAATCTAAGACCTCTACTTTCCTAACCGGGTCATCGGGAGGCCGCCGTTTTACGTGACCAAACCATCTAAGGCGACTCTCTCTAATCTTATCTTCCACTGGAGCTACTCCAACCTTTTCACGAATATGCTCATTTCGTATCCTATCTCTAAGGGTAAAGCCACTCATCCACCTGAGCATCCTCATCTCTGCAACACTTAACTTAGAATTATGCTTCTCTTTTAATGGCCAACATTCAGCACCATAAAGCATTGCAGGTCTCACCACCATCTTATAGAATTTTCCCTTAAGTTTGAGGGGTACTTTTCTATCACACAATAAGCCCGATGCATTCCTCCACTTCAACCATCCAACTTGGATTCTGTTGATAATATCCCCATCTATATCACCATCACTCTGAACAATAGATCCAAGATATCTAAAACGTGTAATAAAAATTTTCCCTTAAGTTAGAACTTATTAAATGTAATAAAAATTAAAGTTAATAAGTAACTCATATTTAACATATAAATTAAATTTAAAACACATTAAATTTAATTTCTAAATGAACTAACCATCATAAATCCTGGATTATGTTGCCAAACTGATTCACAAGATTTAACTGGATTTAACAACTTTGTTGCTAAACAGTTTTCAAAATTTAACATACCCAAGATTTATTAAATTCGAATTTACAAGATTTATTACTAAAGTTAAATTCTACTTGTTGCCAAACAACCCCTTAGAATCTCTCTTTTTCTCACTCTTACTTTTTCTCTCTTTTCTCTCCGCGAGCCTTCTAAGTCTTAGAAGTAAGGTTCGGGTATCATTTACACATACATTTGGATCTAACAAATGACTTTTTAAAGTTAGATTCATTAGATTGTGATGGTTGTAAGAAAGGCATAAAGCTGTCTGATTATTTTGAAATTAAAATGTCTATTATACACACAAGCCATTGCAACTGTTAAAAATTTATTTTACACACAAGTCATAGCTGCAGCTGCCTCAAAGGCCCGCTGAACAGCAATATAAATTAACTAAATCTTTGAAGCCTTCATATGTGTTGCTAATCTAACTCTTTACATTTCAGGTTGTCCCCGCATCTGCTATCCCTGATGGCTGGATGGGACTTGACATTGGGCCAGATTCCATTGATACATTCAGTGAGGCTCTTGAGAGTGCTAACACCATAATCTGGAATGGGCCTATGGGTGTTTTTGAGTTTGAGAAGTTCGCAGTTGGAACAGATGTGAGTTATATGGATAATAAAACTTTTATCTTCAGAAAAAAATAATTATTATGAAGCCTAATTCTCACCCTACTGCTTAATTATCTCAGGCTATTGCCAAGAAATTGGCTGATCTTAGTGGAAAAGGTGTCACGACTATCATTGGCGGTGGCGACTCCGTTGCTGCTGTAGAGAAAGCTGGGCTTGCTGATAAGATGAGCCATATCTCTACAGGCGGTGGTGCGAGCTTGGAGCTTTTGGAAGGAAAATCACTGCCTGGTGTTCTCGCCCTTGATGACGCCTGAAACCTCGGCTAGCCATTAATGGCTTTTATTGAGAGAATTTTGTGGGTTATTAACCAAACTTTTTTTGCAGCTGCGCTCCTCCTTTTATCTGTTGACGTTTTGTAGAAATAAGTGGAGGTATTTGAAGTTCTTGGAACCATTGCGCTTTTGTTTTTATATTGAAGGATTTTGTTGTTGATGGCTACTATCTAAGAAGTATTATGTGGAAGCGGCATTTAAAACTTTCCAATTTTCCATTTTTTTTTTAAATAAAGTACTTAGATTTGATCGTTGATTTGTTCTTGGATAGTTGGTTTGCATCAATATTTTGGATTTTAATTTTATACAATTGTGTTATACTTAACAAATTATAGAAATAAATGGGATCAAATTAAACCTTTTTTTTTATTTTACAGTTAAAAGTCGATGTGATAATCTCATTGTGACTTATCCAATGACATGAAGATTGTATGAAATCGTCCTTAAATAAACCCAAACAACAAAATGAGTGATTTTATGTGGGTCTCCCCCTTTCTTTCGAGAGATTATTATGTGTGGTGTTCGGACACATAGAACCGTTCGGTTTTTGTGATTGTGAACAGTAAAAATATAATAAAAGTGCATGTGTGAACAGTAATTGTGCTTTCACTGTTCACGGTCATAAAATTGAACTACTATTCTCTCTGTCCGGATTTCGCACGTAATAATCTCTCCTTCCCTTCATATATATATATATATATATATATATATATATATATATCTCTCTCTCTTAAAGTTTGTTTGAGAAAATTTTGTGACTTTTATTTTTTAGCTATTAGTCATAATTTTATTTGATTATTATTATTTGTTACTTATTATTTTTAAAATTTTTTTGTGACGAAAAAATTATTTCTATATCGAGATAGTTAAATTATTTTTCTCGCAATAATTTTATAAAATGTTACCGTTGTCCTAAATAAACTCGAAAAGCTAGGCATCTATATTTCTGGATTTATGATTTTTTCCTATGATAATCTACATCTTTGCTACTCTTTTTATTCATTAAAGCTCATTTAAAAGGGTCGGTTGGCTATGTATGCCACACACATCTTCTAATTGATGGGCGCTATATGGTTATCAAGACATATGCTCTACATAATTTATGAATGATATAGGATAGGTTTGCTTGGCTAACCCTTTTTAAAATAATTAAAAAAAGCTCATTTGATTTCTTGAAAATGAAAGTATATATTAAAAAATGAGGATTTTCTTTTAAATTATTTTAAATGTGAATTAAAATTGGTATTTTTGTTAGAGTTTTAAGGAGATTTGTTGAATTTGAAATCAAACATTAATGTCTAATCACATATAATAAAACGATAAATTTAATATAACTTATTATTTTACTGAATATTATTTATAGCAACACTTAAGCTTCGTTTGGGACGGCTTTCTTCCTGCTTCTTAAAGCGGCTTTCTAGTATAAAAATTTTAATTTTTGTACTAGAAAGCTGCTTTAAGAAGCAGGAAGAAAGCCGCCCCAAACGAAGCCTTACACGCGTGAGTTTTCTCTTTATATAAGATAATATTTTAATTTAATTATAACTTATTTTTTATTAAGTTAATTAAAATCAAGTTTATTTAGTAATATTAAATAAAATAATATCAAATTATTTAAATTAAGTATATTTAATATACTAATATTAATTATTAATACTAATTCAATTATGTGAGTTAATATACTTATATCTAATTTCTTTTATTTGAATATTTAAAATTTTAATAAATATTTTTAATTCCAATTATATTAATTAAGTTATAATTTACATTGCATAATAATATAATATCTCAATTAATTATTAATTAAAGCTTATAAAATAAATAAACATAGATTTTTTATTTAATTAAATTAAATAAAAAATAACATTAATTTATTGAACTCTATATTTTTATATAATTAATATGAAATATTAAATCCCGACCAAAAACTATGAAAATCGCGATCGGAGCTCGCCAGCCTACCCGAAACCCTCGACGAGGCCAGGAAGTCGAGACGGGCGCTCGCTGGAGAAGCAAGGGAGCTTGCGTTTCTGTTCGTCTCAATCCCGTAAATCTGCTGTGGAGGTAAAGCTGGATTTAAAAAAAAGAAGGATTTATTTTTTTTCAGTGGAACCATTTGGCAGGATATCGCGTAAATCCTGCTGCCCAAGAGCCCTAGTATTAGATCGATGATACGGGTTTTTTAATTACACTGAACCAGACATCACCTCTATTGCTTTTGGAAAAAAAAATTCTTTTTTTCGTGATCACTTTATGCTCATCTTGTGAAGAAATTCGGGACAGTTGCTATACTGACTCGTTTGAATGAATGGACGACTACTTTCTGTGTTGCTGCAGTTAAACCACTGTCAGGTCTTTGAGAAGGAGTTGCCAAGGAGGACATAAAAAGGGAATTCAGTGGTCTAGTAAGTATCTTTTTGTTGATTCTGATGATTTTTCATTCATTCTCATTGTACATCTTCTGCAATTTTGGTGAAGTTGTATTTTTTTTTTTTTTTTTGATCGGGTAAGCCATATAAGTAAAATACAGGCTTCGACAGCTATTAGGGGGATGCCTATTTGTGAACTGTATGCCGTAAAGGCTATGTTTGGTATTTAGCGGCATATTTTTTTCGCTGTCTTTTGTTTCTCAAATGTAACTTTGACTGCAATTGTAGTTGAACAAGACAAATTATGGTTATTGATGCCTGCTTTTAATTTCATAGAGTGTTTTCAATGAACATGCTTCTTGGAGCGTGATTGGTTGCTATTTTCAAGCAGGAAATGGCAGATATAACAGCAACCACTAGCGCTTTGATTGAAGAAGTCGGAAGTTCTGGCTGGATGCCAACTGTTAATATGCTGTTTGATAGTGAAAATGATGCATATGATTTCTATGGTACTTATGCCGAGAATGTTGGCTTCTTTGTTAGAAGATCAACTCTATGGACGACCTCAAAGAATATTGTGACAAGAAGGACCTTTGTTTGCTCAAGAGAGGGTTTTCGTGAGAAGAAAAAGGGAGCCAAGGAAGTGAAGTCTCCAAGGCCCGAAACAAGGATTGGTTGCGAGGCTTGCATGACAATCAGGCTTACAACTAATGGAAAATACCGTGTGACAGAATTTGTACCAAATCATAACCATCCTCTTGCGACTGCAGCCTCAATCCAGATGTTGAAGGCGAAGAAGCTGAGGCGTAAGGCTCGTGCTGCAAGAGTTGATTTGGTGGATGATTCAGTGAAGACTCCAGAGTTTGAAACTGAAGATGAGGCTTATGAGTTCTATAACATGTATGCTGGAAGGATGGGCTTCACAGTTAGACGAGCAAGCATGACAGTAACAGCTGATGACGTTATTACAAGAAGGATGTTTGTGTGCTCCAAAGAGGGTTTTCGAGAGAGGAAGAAAGGTGCTAAAAGGGTGAAGAAGCCTCGCCCAGAAACAAGAACTGGGTGCCCTGCATGTATGATCATCAGAATAACACCCAGTGGCAAATATCATGTCTCAGAGTTTGTTACCTACCATAATCATCCACTCTCGGCCCCTTCAGCTAATGATTTGTTGGTTTCACAAAATTCTGAAACAGGTGTTCTTGATGATGAATCAGGCATGACAGATGTCTTAATGATGACCCCAATGTCCACTGATAATTCTGGGAATATACAAGCTCGAGGTGCTCAGGATTTTAGCATGCATTCTGTTGACAGCAAGTCTTGTTTAAGGTCCAAACTTTGTAAATCTGTGCTGGTTGGAGACGTAGGAGCTACACTTGAGTATCTACAAAAGATGCAAGATGAAAACCCATCATTCTTTTATGCAGTTCAAGTTGATGAGGTGGGTAGCTTGATCAACTTTTTCTGGGCTGATGCAAAGTCTGTGATGGATTTTAAGTACTTTGGTGATGTGGTTTGTTTTGACTCAACTTATAAATATTTTGGTTATGGTAGGCCATTTTCACAGTTTATTGGTGTGAATCATCATAAGCAGGCTGTTATTTTTGGTTCTGCATTATTGCATGATGAAAGCAAAAAATCATACAAGTGGTTGTTTGACACTTTCAAGACTGCAATGAGTGGAAAACAATCTAAGACGATTTTGACTGATCGGAGCACATTAATGACTGAAGCAATAGCTGAGATGTGGCCTGGTACCTTTCATCGATATTGCGTGTGGCATATTTACCAGAATGCTCTTGAGCAGCTAACCCAGGCATTTCATGGCTCAAAAACTTTAGCCAGTGACTTTAGCCGATGTCTCTTTGATTATGAAGATGAGGAGGAGTTCCTCATGGCGTGGAAAACAATGTTAGAAACTTATGATCTCAAAGATAACCAATGGTTGGCCAATCTATTTGAAGAGAGGGGAAAATGGGCATTGGTTTATGGTCGAGAAGCATTTTATGCTGATATGAAAAGCGTTCAGCTTAAGGATAACTTGAGTGGTGAGCTAAAAAAATATCTTTCCCCTGAAACAGAGCTTTTAAACTTTTATGAGCATTACAACAAACTTCTTGATGAAAGACGATTTTTAGAACTACAAGCTGATGCCCATGCTAGTCAAAGTGCTCGAAAATTGCCTTCAATGAGAGTGCTGAGACAAGCTGCAGATTCCTATACACCTGCTGCATTTAAAATGTTTGAAAAGGAATTTGAGCTTTACATGGATTGTATGCTATATAGTTGTGGTGAGATTGGGACAATATCAGACTATAAGGTAACCATGGATGAAAAGCCTAAAGATCATTTTGTTAAGTTTGATTCATTAGATGGAAGTATCACTTGTAGCTGCAAAAAGTTTGATTTTATCGGTATTCCATGCCATCACATGCTAAAAGTACTCGATTCTAGAAATATCAAAGATCTCCCTCCGGAGTATGTACTCAAAAGGTGGAGAAAGGATGCAAAGGTTGTACCTTTTAGTGGCATCTATGATTTTCCTTTTGATGGGAACCCCCAAACATTATCTGCAAAGCGCTACAACTATTTATGCCGCATCTTTAGTATTGCTGCTTCTAGAGCTTCAAAATCTTTTGATACTTGTGTATTTATTGAGAACCAATCAGATTTGCTTATGGAGCAAGTTGAGCACATTTTGAGAGTACGATCTATTGATATGCCTTCTCTTATTACTGCTCCATGTGATCGAGCTCAAAACCCGGTTGAATCCATTGTTACTGGGGGCTTCCGACATGACAGGATCAACCAAGGAAGTTTTGTAGGTGCCAATGTGAATGGTATGTTATTGCTATAATGCACATTTATTTTTTATATTTATAGTATTTGTGTATAAAAAGTTAAGAGCTTGTCAGACATCATCTTTTGTTTTTATTTTTTTATTTTTAATAATTTTGACATGACATGTTTGATTAGTATTTTGTAAGTGTTTTTATTTTTTGTTTTTAATAATTTTGACATAAGATGTTTGATTAGCGTTTTGTAAGTGTTTTTATTTATTTTTTAAATAATTAACATTATTTAAAAAAACTCAAAACAACTTGAAGTAATAGTACCTTTTTTAAAAATTATTAAATATTTCTTTAATAAAAAAATTATTAATAATTCTAGTATGTGATGATCTTAAATTAAAACTAGAATTATTAATTAATTTTCTATTAAAGAAATATTTAATATATATTTTTAAAAATTATTATTACTAAAAAATTACATTTAATAAATAATTTCATTTAAAAAGGATTAAAATACCCCTTGATTTATCATCATTAACCCTAAAAAATTTAGTATTATGACTAAAAAGACCCTTTTTTAAGGAGTTGAGAGACAAAATTGATCCTTCAAAAAAATTGTGGATCATTTTGATCTTTTTCTGTATTCTTTTTTTTCTTCATTTCAGGTTCTAATCTTATGTTCATTTTTTTTGGGTTTCAAAACAGGTTTTCTTGGCTCTCGGCTTTCACACCCAACTATGTGTTGGGGGCAGTTCCCAGCTGGTCCGCCTGAGCAATGAGAAGATGCACATTTGTAATAAATATTCCGGATATTCTGCTTCCAGTGTAATCCTGAAAACGCTCTTTTTTTGTTGAAACTTATGTCCAAGAAAACAATAAGCTCTAGGTTTTCTTGTCTATAAAAAATCAAGATGTTTTATTTTATTTTGTAAACTTTTTGGTTTAGTTAATGATGTTACTGAACATTTGTATATATATCTGAAATGCATTTAAAAGTTATGACAGCCAGGATTTGTTTACTTGAGAGGATATTAAAATGTTGTTTGACTCAGTCTGCACTCTTCTAAAGTGCAACTCTTGTATGCTGCGAGGAGCAAATTAGCAATTTTTTATAGTTTGAAGACTATCTTCTTTCAAAAATTTTTTTTAAAGTTTTTTTTTTTAAACATGTTAATTTATTTGTAAACATGTTTCTTGTTAGTGTTTAGGAAAGTTTATAAGTGGACCACTTCAGTTTAGCGTACTTTATTTGTTACCTTATTATAGACAAATGCCCATTATACTGAATAAAACACACAACATTTCTTTTTCTTCAATATGTAATTCGGGTGATGTTAGTAACCTTAGTCGTCACCCCCCGCTACTCTTGTCAAGCCTGTGAGTCCATGCGACTTCTTTTGCCGATCTTATAATGCATTGTCAGGGTTGAAGTTGTGAGGTATTTTGATAGCGGCGAAATTACCATATGGAGAGATCTCTAACATACTTCTCACCTCTGCACAGGTAACGTTGAGGTAAGAACCTAGATAAGCCAGTGAAAATTTTGGTTTACATTAGCAAAACAACACAACTATACCTTGGGAAGCTCCTTTGAATCTACTTCCATAGGAGCCAAACTCTAGTCACTCTTCTCTAGGGGTGTAAACGAGTCAAATAGTTGCTAAGCTTGAACTCGACTAACTCGACTCGAGCTTATTTAATGAGCTCGAACTCGGCTTGCTAAAAAAATTTTAGGCTCTAGTTCGGTTTGATTGTTCAAACTCATTTAAAAAGCTTGAGCTTAACTCGTTTGTTGAGATCAATTTCTTATTTTTTTTCAGAATTTTACAAATAAAAATCGTGATACAACTGCTATAACTGGATGACTAGTAGCATGCAGTATAATTCATTATTCCATACACATTACATGAATATGCAAATCTGAACCTTGTAGTATCAACTTTCGAATCAGTTTTATAGATCTCCATCACAACTATCAATTTCGTCATGTGGCATGACAATAATTGCAGGATTGGCATCTTTAGGAACCTCTTTTTTCTTGAACTTAAAATGCTTTTTGTTCAGATTTTATGTATGACCCTAATATGATCTATTCCACTTGTTCCTAGTATTTTAAACTTTGAACCAGTTTTACTTTTTGTTTTTTGAGCTTGGGATAAGAATGTGGACGTGCGTGATTATTATGTGATTCTATCTTTTTAGTTAGATCCGGCTCATCTCCTCTTGCACCATTGACTTGAGCATCAAAGACTTCTTATTTGTGCGAACAACATTCTTGCATGCTACCATCATTTCCTTGGATGATTTTGTGTAAGGTCAGACCCCTGGAACTTGTTCATGACATCATGTACAACTCTATTGGCATATGACGTGTATTTGGCAAGTAACCAGTAATGTTCATTTTTTCCTTTGCACCTTGTTGTTTGGATAGTACCATGATTTATGATTTATGCATATGTTTCATGGACTTGCTTATGCTAAATTGGATTGATTGCATACATAGCCGTGAGACTCGCCATATTTATCTGTGCTTTACCATCTCCAGGACTGTAGCAGTCCTTTGTTATGATTTTTTTTGTCACCTAGCTCTGACTATTTCTGCAGGTTGTTTAGTTACCTTTGTGGGTTTCTTTATACGAATGAAATGCTACCAAGTTATTTTACAAGATTTTGAAGTTAATTGATGCACGTATGGAATCCTGGTAAGGTTTAACGTGATTTAAAATTTTGGGTAAAATATTGCTTAAATTGTGAGATTAACTTGAATTTGTATTGGGCTTATTTTGTGTCGATCATATCTACTAAGCTATGGATGAATAGTCTATAAATAGATGTTTTAAGGCATGTAATTTATGGGCTTTGATTAAATTAAATTTCTACACACAGTGACAACCAAATTTCTAGTGAAATTATTTCGTTGTACTGGCTTGAAGCCAGGATTTCTTATTTGGTAACTTCTTTCATTGACCCAATTTCTTTTACATATTTTGTTATTGGCCTGCTAGTGATTTTAATTTTGTTTCAATGTGATGCAACAGAATTCTTATTGTGTTGAATAGTTAGTAATTGTTTGTTAATTTTATATGATTTATTTATAATTGATTTATTGAAATTTTTTCGATCTTTGTATTATCATTTTTTTGGGTTTGTATTTATTGTTTGCATTAAAAAAAAAATAAGACGTGGATTTATTTAGTAGTTTGTGATATACAAATTCTAAGTTCCCTTGTGTATTTACGTACACTGCAACATTTTAGTTGCATTAAGAAATCGTAACCCTAATCAATCTTACATCACTGATAATCTGTTATGCTTCTTAAGTTTGAATGATTTTTTTTTTCCTTGAGAGTCCTTATTTGTTTAGATGTCCATTTGTTGCTTTTTTCAGAGTTTGTCGTCCTATTGTAAAGAATAGCCAGTTAGTTCCTCTTGCACAATAACACAAAATTGTTTTTATTCGAATAGTGTGGATTGACTGCAGAAGAAATACATTTTTTTTTTACTTCTAATATTCTGGTATTCATTTGAATGCTACACTGCAGTGTGTACAGGTCATGGCGTATGGAGGAGCTTACAAATTTAATGTCTTATGCCTGCATGTGTAAGTGAGCCTGCTCATGCTTACATGTGAAGAGTATATTTCTGGCCAACCCAAATAATTTTGAATTTCTCAAATTGACACTGCCGTTGCCAGGTCCCAAGTCCTGGATGAGAAAAGTGGAGGGTTGCGTTAGGTAGTCGACAGCCAGCGTAAAACTTGTCGAATAATTATGACATGAATCCTTTAAGAAATTGTGTTAATGCTAGGGCGTCCCCTGGAAGCGACGCGTTGTATGGCCTGAATACAGCGACAAGTGTGCAAGGGCCGCTGCACCGCCGCCCGGGTGCAGTGTTAAATAGGCAAGGGTTACCACATCAAGGACGGATGTGGGCAAAGAAGCTAGTCCATGAAACTAAAATTAGGATAGGAACTTCGAATATAGGTTCCCTTACAGGAAAATTAATGGAATTAATAGATATTATGATTCATAGGAAGATAAATATTCTGTGCATTCAGGAAACTAAATGGGTTGGAGAGAAGGCTAAGGAGATTGATAGTTTAGGATTTAAACTTTGGTATTCGGGTAGGAGTCGTACTAGAAATGGTGTAGGTGTGATTTTAGATAAGAGTTTGAAGGATAATGTTATAAATATTAATAGAATTGGAGATAGAATTATAGCTTTAAAGATTGTTGTTGATGCTAAGATTGTTAACATTATAAGTGCTTATGCTCCTCAAGTGGGTTTGGATATGGATTCAAAATTAAAATTTTGGAATGACTTAGAAGAATTAATACAAAAGATACCTCTTGAAGAAAGAGTTTTTATTGGAGGAGATTTAAATGGACATGTTGGTAGAGAGGTAGATGATTTTAAAAGCATTCATGGTGGCCATGGGTTTGGAACGACAAATGAAGGTGGTAAGTCCATATTAGATTTTTGTTTAGCTTATGATTTTTTAATTGCTAATACATTATTTAAGAAAAGGAATGAGCATCTCATTACTTATAAAAATGGATATAGTACAACTCAGATTGATTATTTTCTTATAAGGAAATTAGATCGTTTAGATTGCAAAGATTGTAAAGTTATTCCGAGTGAAAACTTATGTACCCAACATCGTTTATTAGTTTTGGACTTGAAGATAATGTGGAAGAAATTAAAAAATAAAGTAAAACATTTTCCTAGGATTAGATGGGGGCATTTAAAGAATATTAACAAAAATTTTTTTGAGAGTAAGATTTTAGATCTTAAGATTTTGTCTGTGCATGAGGATGCTAATGTTATGTGGGAAAAAGTGGCTAGTAATATTAAGAATATTGCAAAAGATGTGCTTGGAGTTTCAAAGGGAAAAGCTCCTAATAGTAAAAATAGTTGGTGGTGGAATCCAAATGTACAAGAAAAGATTAAAAATAAGAAGATTTGTTATAAAAATTAGTTTAATTGTAAAAATTCTGATAATTGGAAATTATATAAAGAGGCACGTAAGGAATCTAAGAAAGCAATATGTGATGCAAAGAGTTTAGCTTTTAGTGATTTATATAATAGATTAGATACTAAGGAGGGAGAAAGATATATGTATAAGCTAGCCAAACAAAGAGATAGGAGTAGTAAGGATTTAGTTCAAGTGAAGTGTATTAAGGATGAAGATCAAAAAGTACTTTTTTTAGAAGATGATATTCAACAAAGGTGGATGAGATATTTTGCTAAACTTTTTAATGAAGAATGTGAAAATAAAATTGACTGTAGTGACCTTAGCACTTTAAATGAAAATAAAGATTTCTGTTTTTATCGGCGTATTAGTAAAACCGAAGTTAGAGAGGCTTTAAAGAAAATGAAGGGTGGAAAAGCTGTTGGACCTGATGATATTCCAATAGAGGTGTGGAAATGCTTAGGAGATGAAGGAATTTCTTGGCTTACTAAACTTTTTAATACTGTTTTGAAGACTAAAAAGATGCCAGATGAGTGGAGAATGAGTGTGTTAATCTCTATTTTTAAGAATAAAGGTGATGCACAAGATTGTGCGAATTATAGAGGAATTAAGTTAATGTGTCATACTTTAAAACTATGGGAACGAGTTATGGAGCATAGGTTGCGGCGTGATACTAATGTTTCTCAAAATCAATTTGGATTTATGCCGGGTAGGTCTACTATGGAAGCCATACATTTATTAAGAGGTTTGATGGAGAAATATAGAGAGAATAAGGAGGATTTACATATGATATTTATTGATTTAGAAAAAGCATATGATAAAGTTCCAAGAGAAGTGCTATGGAGAGTTCTTGAAAAGAAAGAAGTTAATAACGATTATATTCAAATCATTAAAGATATGTATGCAGGAGCTATTACTTGTGTTCAAACACAAGGTGGTTTGACCAAGTATTTTCCTATTTCGGTTGGATTACACCAAGGATCAGCCTTAAGCCCATATATTTTTGCTTTAGTCATCGATGTTCTCACTAGACATTTGCAAGAGGATGTACCTTGGTGTATGCTTTTTGCTGATGATATTCTTCTTGTTGATAAGACTAGAGAGGGAGTTGAAGGTAAACTAGAATTGTGGAGGTCAACCTTAGAGTCTAAAGGTTTTCGCTTGAGTAGATCTAAAACGGAATATATGGAGTGTAATTTTAGTAATAATAGACCTAGTGAGGGCATTGTGACTTTGGCCGATCAAGTCATTAATAAGAGTACACGTTTTAGATATCTTGGATCTATTGTTCAGAGTGATGGTGATATAGATGGGGATATTATCAGCAGAATCCAAGTTGGATGGTTGAAGTGGAGGAATGCATCGGGCTTATTGTGTGATAGAAAAGTACCCCTCAAACTTAAGGGAAAATTCTATAAGATGGTGGTGAGACCTGCAATGCTTTATGGTGCTGAATGTTGGCCATTAAAAGAGAAGCATAATTCTAAGTTAAGTGTTGCAGAGATGAGGATGCTCAGGTGGATGAGTGGCTTTACCCTTAGAGATAGGATACGAAATGAGCATATTCGTGAAAAGGTTGGAGTAGCTCCAGTGGAAGATAAGATTAGAGAGAGTCGCCTTAGATGGTTTGGTCACGTAAAACGGCGGCCTCCCGATGATCCGGTTAGGAAAGTAGAAGTCTTAGATTTGACTTATGTTAAGAAAGGTAGAGGTAGACCTAAAAAGACTTGGTTAGAAAATATTAGAAATGATCTTTCTTTATTAGATTTAAACGAGAATTTGACTTTTAATAGGACACAATGGAGAAAAAGAATTCATGTAGCCGACCCCACGTAGTGGGATAAAGGCTTGATGTTGTTGTTGTTGTTGTTGTCAAATTGAGAACAAATTAAATGTTGAACGTAACTTATTGTAGTTCTAATTTCACATGAAGAAGCACAACTATAAAATGAGCTGCTTGATTACTTTCTTTCATCTTGTATGGAGTTGAAAGAAGCTGAATGAAACTTTTTTTACTCTTTAAATTGTGCACAAAGAGTTAATATAGGATAAATGATTTGAACTTTATGACCTCACCTATCTATTTATACAGCAAGATTTCATATTAAAATTGATAATTTCTACATAGGAGAACTATTAATTATATTGGAAATAAACAAAGATATTCTATAACCTAGATTTATTATCGCATAATATTGTAGAGGGATTTTTGCCCTTTAGGCACGTAGATTGCCAATAATGGATGAAAAGAGGGATGACCAGCTTTGCAATCTCATGAATTGCCAAGTTGGCCACTTCAACCGCCAAGACTCAAGCTATAGAGTAAATATTTTTCTTGCCTAACTTGGAGATGATATTATGAAATATGGAGCTATGTAGTCTTTTGGTTTGAATGGTCCAAATGCTTGTGCGCTCAAATTTCATTTAAGAAACTCTGCAGTTAAGCATGCTCATTATGGAGCAATTCCGGGATGGGTGGTCTATTGGGAAGTTACACCAAAAGGATAAAACCGTGAGGCTCTTAGGTCAAAGCGGACAATATCTCGATAGTTAAGAGTTTGGACTGTTACAAATGGTATCAGAATAATACACCAGCCAGAAGATGGGAACTAAGTGTAATACAAGACAAAGTGCTACATTATGGGAGCCACCTCTTGAACCTTGTATAAGACAAAGTGTTATATGATAGGAGCCACCACTTGAACTTTAGGGGCCACCACTATAATCATATCTGCATGGTGGATGATTTTGGAATAAATATGTTGACGAGGATGTCAGTTACTTAAGTGGGAGAGATTGTGAAACCCCTTAAGTAAAAGAAGCTAAATTCTTAAATATCGAGGCGCCTTTTGGTGTAATGGTTGGAATTTCATTTTAGAAACTCCGCAGTTAAGCGTGCTCATCTCGGAATAATTCTGGGATGGGTGACATATTGGTAAGTTATACCAAAAAGACAAAACCGTGAGGCTCTTAGGTCAAAGCGGACAATATCTCAATAATTAAGAGTTTGAGCTGTTACAAATGGTATCAGAATCATACACCAGCCGGAAGATGGGAACTAAGTGTCATACAAGACAAAGTGTTACGCCATGGGAGTCACCTCTTGAATCCTGTGTGGGGACAAAGTGCTACATGGCAGGAGCCACCACTTGAACTTATAGGGGCCACCTTTAGAATCCTATCTGCCTAGTGCATGATTCTGGGAAAAGATGCTGACGATGACGTCAGTTACTTAAGTGGAGGAGATTGTGAAACCCCTTTAGTAAAAGAAGCTAAATTTAAACATTGAGACGTCTTTTAGTGTAATAGTTAGGATTTCATTAAGTAACTCTGTAGTTAAGCATGCTCATCCCGGGGCAATTCTAGGATGGGCAACCTACTGAGAAGTTACACTAAAAGAACAAACCCTTGAGGCTCTTAGGTCTAAGCGGATAATATCTCGATAGTTAAGAGTTTAGGCTGTTACATACATATTAGGCAACTGTATTTTTTAATGAAGTGTCAGTCAATTTCTATATGTTTGGTTCAGTCATGTTGAACTGTCTTCTGTGCGACGTTGATGGTTGATTTGTTGTCATTGTATAACATAAATGCATCTTTCAATTTTATTTCTAAGTCATCCAAGATAATTTTGATCCATAAAATTCATACATCCATTGGGTCGTTATCTAGAATTCGGCTTTGGTGCTAGATCTAGCGATCATTAATTGTTTCTTGCTTCTTCAAGTGATTAGATTCTAACATAGAAAAATGCGATAACATGTAATAGACCCTATGTATGAAAGGGATCTCACCCAATCAACATTAATGTAGGCTGCAAGATTGAGCTTTCAAATTTTTGTTGTGTTTCTTTAAGGTATCGATGAATTTTGTATGATTCTTGTAGACGAGTTTCTCTAGGATTATGCATAAATTGACTTAGAACACTTATAACAAAGGTTATCTAGTCTTATGTTGGTAAGGTAAATAAGCTTTCCGATTTGCCTTTGATACCTTATTTTGTCAACTTTTGGGCTATCAATTTCCTCTCCAAGTTTATAGTAGTAGTCAATTGGCCCTTCTTAGGGCTTGCATCCAATCATACATGGCCTTTGAGTGCACCATGTCAATTCTAAGGAAATATTTTTTGAATAACCGATCTTTCAATTTTTTTTATAATTTCTTTGAGATAATAACATATGACAATCGCGTCATCTTTATATATTATAAAAATTAAAATTTTGCCCTTGTTAGGTTTTTTTTTTAAATGAATAGAGTGTGATGGTGATGAGACCTGCAATGTGTTATGGCGTAGAATGTTGGCCATTAAAAGAGAAGCATAAAGTTAAGTATTGCAGAGATGAGGATGCTCAGGTGGATGAGTGTCTTTTCTCTTAGAGACAGAATGTGAAACGAGCATGCATGTGAAAAGGTTGGAGTAGCTCTAGTGGCAGATAAGATTAGAGAGAGTCGTGTTAGATGGTTTGGTCACATAAAATGTCGGCCTTTCGATGATCCGATTAGGAGAGTAGATATATTGGATTTGACCTATGTTAAGAAATGTAGAGGTAGACCTAAAAAGACTTGACTAGAAAATATTAGAAATGATTTTTTTTATTAAATTTAAATGAAAATTCGATTCTTTACAAGACAATTGAG
Source organism: Dendrobium chrysotoxum (assembly GCA_019925795.1). Taxonomy (NCBI): domain Eukaryota; kingdom Viridiplantae; phylum Streptophyta; class Magnoliopsida; order Asparagales; family Orchidaceae; genus Dendrobium; species Dendrobium chrysotoxum. The sequence goes on along the minus strand of CM034306.1, from coordinate 5,273,983 downwards.
AAAAAGGATTCATGTAGTTGACCCCACATAGTGGGATAAAGGTTTGATGTTGTCATTATAATGAATAGTGTGATGTCAAGGTTTTGCTTCAATTGGTCACATAAAACGTTGGCCTTCCGATGACCTGATTAGGAGAGTAGATATATTGGATTTGACCTATGTTGAAATATAGAGGTAGACCTAAAAAGACTTAACTAGAAAATGTTAGAAATGACATTTTTTATTAAATTTAAATGAAAATTCGATTCTTTACAAGACAATTGAGAAAAAGGATTCATGTAGTCGACCCCACGTAGTGGGATAAAGGTTTGATGTTGTTATTATAATGAATAGAGTGTGATGTCAAGGTTTTGCTTCAATTTTATCCTTTCATGGCTTTGGCATGCCTCCCCCGACATCCTTTTTGGGATTGCATGAGCCTGCATAAAGTTTTGTTCAACGTGCATATAGATTAGTATTGAAATCTTGATTAAAATTCGATGGAAATTCAATGAAGGCTTCTTCTTCTATTTCACCTTATATGAGTTTTTTTTCTCATCCACCTATAGCGAAGATCAAATGCAGTTGACCGCGAAGGATAACAATATCTAATTAGCATTTAGCTTTGCAATCGGTACAAAGGTGTAAAATTTGGAAAGTCAGAGTACCATTCAACCTGTTCAGACTTGACTAGATTCAAGGTTTTTTTTTTTTCTAAATTTTGGTATTCGAACTCTTCTGCATGTGTCTAGGAATGTTTTGTGTGCATGTGAGAGTCTGCATTTATTTTGAAATGAGTTCTGGGGTTTTTTTTTTGCCTTTGAGCAAGTTTGAATTTTTCCCCTGGGGCGCCGTGGCGCTTGGGCTAGAGCCGCTTCGGCGCCAGTGCTCTCGGGTTTTTGGCAAATTAATTCAGCGCGACGATATTGGAGGTGGCACTACGGCACTATGGGCTATCCAAGGGAGCGTCGTGTGGTGCTAGGCCGAATTTTAATAATATAATTTTCCACTAAAATCCCATTCATTTTTCTCTTAAGGTGGCCGGTTAGTGAGAGAGAGGAATTCTTAAATAGAGAAAGCCGAATTTGGGTTGCTTTGGGTCATTTTCAGCTGATGGCCCAATTTTGAAAGTTGCTCGGATCAAGATTGGTGACATTTTGCCTATTTTCAAAAATACGAAGATTTTTAGAATTTTTTTATTTAATTTATATTTTCGTAGTCGAAAAATGAGGATAACTTTATACCTGTAAAACTTTCACCGCATAATTTTAATTGTTGTAGAGATGAGGATGCTCATGTGGATGAGTGGCTTTACTCGTAGAGATAGAAATGTGAAATGAGCATATACATGAAATGGTTGTAGTAGCTCCAGTGGTAGATAAGATTAGAGATTTGCCTTAGATGATTTGGTCACATAAAACGTCGGCTTTCTGATGAACTGATTAGGAAGAGTAGATGTATTAGATTTCGCCTATGTTAATAAAGGTAGGGGTAGACCTAAAAAGATTTGGTTAAAAAATATTAGAAATGACTTTTTTTTATTAGAGTTAAATGAGAATTTGACTCTTAACAGGACATAATGTAGAAAAAGGATTCATATAGCCGACCCCACGAAGTAGGATAAAGGCTTAATATTGTTGTTGTAGATGACTGTTAGTCAATGGAGGAAGAATGTGCCTTTATTATATAGAAAAACTCTTTATATATAAGGCCTTTCTCTTAACTCATGTTGCTAGTGAAGTGGGATTCTGCACTGCTAAAAATATTTGGGATATGGCTACTTCCTCTTAACCGCTGGTGAGGAAGTATTCTGCACAGTTAAACATGGTGACCTGTAGACGATTTAGGTTTCGTTTGGGACAACTTTCTTACTGTTTTATGAAGCAGTTTTCTAGTACAAAATTTTCAAATTAAAAACTTTTTTTACTAAGAAACTCTTTCATAATGCAGTAAGAAAGCTGTCCCAAATGAAGCCTTAATCTCTAACAAATCAAAACACAATCAACACTTTAAATGCATAGAGCTTTTGAACTGAACTAAATTTTTATTTTTTTTTCTGTTATTTTCTGCTTTTGAACTGATATTCAGATGTATAGAATATTACTGGTATTCCTGTTACACAATAAGTTTCACGCATCATTATTTGAGTGATTCTAAGCAAACAATGTTAAATAATTTTATGCTGCTTCTTGTTCATCATAATCATTATCGGGAACCTTGCCTGCAAATGATCTAGCAAGATTCTCCTGGTAATCTGTTAAAAGCACGGTTGATATGAATTGTTTATGAAGTGTGTGGTGAAAATTGCTTAAATTAACATTAGCGATCTCATCTATAAGATTAGAACTGTGTGAGAGAATCTACAAAAGTTAGAACCAAATAGATTGGAATGGATGCCAGCAGTTATAGCAACAAAATAATGCCTTTGTTTCCCCGTTGCACTCAACATCACCGTACAAGTGTAGGTCAGTCCAAACTTTTACTTTTATGTCAGTTGATCTAGGAAAAACAATTATGCTTAGAAGATTTTCTCGTTAATTAGTATGCTTGACAAATCTTGATTTTGATGCGACTCTTTTTATTCAGAACTTCCATGGCTCATAGCCTCTCTACCACTCTGCCGTTTATTATAGAACGTTGGAAGAAAAACTTAGAACATACTTAATCTAATATGTTAGTAAAGGCTATGCCTTCATCACACATTCCCATCATAAGGCACATATCAGTGGGTTTCAACTTCTCCAGCTTAGTCAAGACTGTAGGAATATACTTCTTGACTGTTCGCTTGCACTGCAGAAGAATAAAATGGAATTCAAAATCTGTATCATTATCTAATGATTTACAATCTGATTTTTAAGATGATGTGAACTTACTTGCTCCTCGTTATCCTCTGCTTCTTCACAGTAATCTATAAGTGCCTCAATGATCTTTGTCTGAAGAAGAAAAGCCAACGTAATAAATGAAGCAAATATCTTTCTCTTTACTTTGGACGATAAATTAATCATATATATAAGGAAATTATCAAGAAAGTGCAACTTACCTTCATCTTAGGTTGATTCATCTTCATGAGTAGTTCCCTGACAGCCCTTCGGCATGCTATACAACCTCTTTCATCTTGCAACTGGAAGATTTTAAAATTAAATTGTTAAAGCTAGATACGTATGAAGGGCTATATAAATAGGCCATGCTGGCTTAATATTCTCTTTAAAATATTCTGCATTGGCTCAAGTGTCTATAGTCTTGTATGCGCCAAAAAAGGACTTAGAATTATCATAATATCATAATCAATTTGCAATTGATAGATTTTAATATCTTATTTTTTGGGAAGTCGAAAGGGAACTGGAAAGTCCTTTGAATTGGCTAGTTGGAAAAGCTGAAGCAATTACTGAATGCAATTGAAAAGAATTTTGCATAAACAATGAATATCAACAACTCTGATTCTTTGGAGTTTATCATTAGTGAATTTCATTTGCTGGTGATTATCAAGGACTTCTTTTCTCTGCTAATTGTTTGGTTATGGTTTACAGTTTTATGCTTCAGTAACGCATGGGTCCAATATGTTTGTGGCGCTAGCAGGTAACATGTAATTTTTCTTTTTAAATCGTTATTCATCATAGAAATTAATTTGTCCTTCGACAAGTCTGGCCTGTTGTCTGATTTTAGCTTTTGATTATGCAAAACAGTTATGCTTGACTTTCAGTTTTAGATGGAATGAATTAGATGTGCTTAAGTCGTGTGTATCTAAACTTAGTAACATTTATTTCGCATGATGCTACTACCACCAGTTTGGAATGTAATTCAAAGCCAGGGACTATGGATAAGCTTGAATAAAATCAGAAGTCATGCAGATGAAATGTTATCCGCACAGTTAAGTAGCTTTCACTTATTCTCTTACCTTTAAAGGCTTTTTGTTCTCTCCTGTAATTTTGATTTCTTCTTGCAGAATCAGCTGGTCCGTGCATAGGCCTCTGCTGTTGCAAAGGTTTTTCTCATGAAAGAGTTCTTGCAATGATAACGTGGTATGGTGAATTTGCTTCTTTGTTTTCTCTAAACACTGCTATGACAAACATGTTTTATTATTATGAGAAAGGGGCGAACGAGATGGAGAGGAAGAAGTTATTACGGTTGGATCACTTGAATTCAAACGCTCACCTGAATTTCATAATTTGCTGGTAGTACATGACATACTTCACTGGAAAGCATATCAAATTCTTTGAAAAGTTCCATGTCCCTCAGGGCTCCTTTGGCTTTCCTTGAAGCTTCCAAACATGAATTACATATGGAGTCTCCTGCCAATGGTATAATGGAAGGTACAAGATACTTAAAAACTCTTGCCTTGATTTTACGCTTATGTATATTAGCTTGTAACGTATTTTTTTTTTTTTTTTTAAATGAGAATATGCATTACTTAAAGGGCCTGAGGAAATTATCGTAAATTTTTTTTTGCTGTGCAATATTATTTCTTTCTTTGCCTTATTACATATCTCGAAATCACCTCTAGGTTTGAAGAGAGCCGTATTTATTCTTCTCTAGAATTGATCAGCTTATGACACCATAGAATACAAAATTTCAGGAATGTACATTAAAATATGATTCATAGTGTGGTTACCTTCTGGATTGAGCTGAGGTTCTTTGCTGTAACTTGCATCAGCAAACATAAGTGAAACAATAAGAATGACAATGGATGATGCCACCATTTTCATTTCCATCCTTAAACCTGAAAGAAATCAAATTTGATCAAAAGACTAAAATAACTTGGAAACCTAGTGAGGATAGGGATGTGTTCTACAAACAACTAACAAAATAGACTGCTAAACCCTAAATCTGAATGAAAGGGGGAGAGAACAATACCAGTAGGTGCTTCTGATCCAAGAGAATAATATCTGGAGTGAAGCTGTGGTAGGGGAGTTGAATGGGGAAGAATACTATTAATAAACCTAATTATTGCATCGTGATTTGAGATCCTTCCTGCTATTATTGCAATATTTTTCTCTTTTCATTCTTTTCATGCGCAGAGCACCGGAGAATACTAGGCACAAGAATAACCAGAAATGCATGTGCGGTTTCGGGTTAGGGTTCATGCCCTGAGCCCTTCGCATTTGCTCATTTTTTTCTTTAAATTTTCTTGGATATATCTTTGGGCCTGTGGTTTTAATATTCAGACCGATCTTTTGTTCTGTCATACATTAATCCTTTATGGTGGTATATTGAGCTTCAATTTCTCTTAAAAAAAGGGTGCAAGAATTATAAATTTTTTTGTATTAGCAAATTCATATATCTTCAAATATGTTGAGCTTGCATCGATAGATAGGTGCCGTGCTAGGAATCCTGATGGGAGTTGCTAGGGGCACACATTGATGAGATCAGTGGTGTGTAAAGGAGAGGAGGAAATAAGGACAAGTGGTTGCTATGGAAATGATCAATGGCATGTGAAGGAGAAAATCATTAGGGGATCTTGCTAAGGGAGAAGATGTCATGGCGGTAGTTTGTTAGAGAAATTATTAAATGCGGAGTCCAGACAGGAGAACTATCCGGATTTGTTGAGTATTTGGTAAGTATTTGTTGAGCATTTGTAAATACTCAATAAATACTCAGCAAATATTCGCTTGTGAGTATTTACTGAGTATTTGATAAGTATACTCACGAATTTTGAGTATTTACTGAGTATTTGCTCATTTGTTGAGTATTTAGAAATATTCTATAAATACTCAATAAATATAAATGGTTCTCCCATCTAGACTCTACACGTAATAATTTCTCAATTTGTTGGAGGCAATTCGTGGTTTATTCTGAAATTACCCAAGTAGAGTGGTTTCGGAACTCCAAAAACATTATGGGCGAATTTCAAATTAAAAAAAAAAAAAGATTTATTTTTTAGCAAACAAAATATCTGAGTTCTCAAAACTCTCACCTTTGATATGCGGCACACTCAGGTTTTATTTGAGATAATTTTTTTATTGTTTTATAAAAAAAATTTTAATACAAAAAATTATAATTAAAAAATTATATTAAAAAATTACTTTATTAAAATAATGAAAAAGCCGTTCCAAACGGCTCCGCATCGTTCTAACCAAACATACCTCCAAACTAAAATGGCCTCAAGTGTTACTTTGAAGTTTGCAGTTATAGAGTGCTAGGCACTTCATTTGTCTCCCTGGCTCAATTCAGTTTCAACAAACCAATTTCAACAATATTTGCTTTACAAAGATGGAATAAGTTCATCAATTTGTCAACTATGTAAATTCTGAGTTGCAGTGTTGGTGCAATTTAAGGTTTTGTTTGGGGCAGCTTTTTTACTACTTTTTAAAAAGCAGCATTTTAGTAAAAAAAGTTTTTAAATTAAATTTTTTTTATACTAAAAAGTTAATTTAAACAGCAGTAAGAAAGAAGTTGAAACTAATGATTGTTTGTTCTATTTAGGTTTTGTTTGAAACGGTTTTTTTAATTGCTTCTTAAAATAGCTTTTAAAATTTTTGTACCAAAAAATTATTTTAAGAAGTAGTCAGAAAGCCATTCCAAACAAAGCCTTACTCGATGAATATGTGAGGTAAATGCCTAAGAAATTTTGCATGTGAAAGGGCAGTGCTTTACTCACCTATTATACTGGCATTTGGTTAACACTTAGCTAATTAAAAAAATTGTTGTATTTTAATACAATATGTGTTTAGTGTTATTTTTATTAGGTTTTTTTGTTCTGTTGAGAATTTTGGGTTAGAAAAGTAAAAAGATATCTATCAAATTGATTTTGAGCTCTTATAACTCCATACTCGAAATTGATTTTTAATTTTTCTGTCTCTTTCATATATAATTTGAGGGTATGTTTGAGGCAATTTTCTCTCTATTTTATTTTTTGAATTGAGATCAAAGTTTTTGTTTGGCTATTATTTTTTTATTGATTTTATAAAATTTTTGTATTAGGATGTTGCTTTTATACCATATGGATCATGAGTCAATGAGTACTTTCATAAAATAACTATAATGTACCATGTTATGTTTATATTTATGTTTTTCATTATTTAAAAGTTAATCTAAAGTTTCTTTGAAATTAAGGCTTCGTTTGGGACTAGGGGTGTAAACGAGTCAAGTCGAGTTGAGTGATGGTATTATTGAGTTGAGCTCGTTTAGCTCATACGCTTGAACTCGAGCTCAAGCTTGTTTAATGAGCTTGAATTTAACTCGTTGTATAAAATTAAGCTCGAGCTTGGCTCGATTATTTGAGCTCGTTTAAAAAGCTCGAGTTCGGTTCGATTGAAAAGCTCGTACTTGACTCGTTTATGAAGTTTGAATTTTTGTTATCTTAAAAAAATTTTAAGAAAAGTGTATATTGAAAATTTTTAAATATATATTTTAAAATCAAGTAGCTCAACGGATTAACGAGTCGAGTCGGACTGAGCTCGAACTCGAGCTCCTTTAATAAACGAGCTTTGCATATAGGCTCGAACTCGAAACTCGATAAAATCGACTCGCAAGCTCATTAGTGAGTCGAGTTCGAGCTGGCTCAGCTCACTTGTCCCCTTAATCGAGATAATTTTTGACCATTGCTTTTTCATTGCTTTTAAGAAATTTTTATAATAAAATTATTACAGAAATCAATAAGAAAGCTAGTCTAAATGAAGTCTAAATCCTTTTAATTCTACTCAAATAACTTTTGAGTTGTTAAAATTAAAATTTTATTTTAAGCTATATGTAAACTCACTCGGTAGTTGCCCTAATTCTATCTCAAGTTTTATTTGGATAGTTTTTATAGTAAGAAAGATGAAATATAAAATTTGATTGATAAATCCTATATTATAATTAAGTAGCATTGCATAGCCTATTTTCATAGAAAGTGAATTTGTTCACTACATACCATATAAATATAAATATAACACTCAAATATTTGATTTACTTTAAGAAATAATTAATATTAATTTATTTAAATAAAATATATTTTCCATGTATATATTTTTAAGATATTTAGATATTAAAATGTATATAAGTGAATATAAATATAACACTCAATTTGATTTACATTTGAGGATTATGAACTGAATAAAATCAAGCCAAACTAAGTAAAATATTACCATCAAAATGTAGGGTTTAATCTTAATTAATGTTTAATATAATAGAATCAAACTAAATCATGTATAAAAATTAAAACAATTGAAATCATAAATTTTGATTTATAAATAAAAAATTTAAAAATAAAATTGAATCAAAATCGAGCGAAATCGAACAAAATGATTTTGGTTTGACTCGATTTCGCTTTTGGTTAGTTTCATTCTTGATTAATAACTTGAATTTGAATTGCAAACTTTGATTGAGGTGTTGATAACTTTATTTCTTTTTTTTTTTATTGCAAATTATAGAATCTATTTTAAGGCTTCAAATTTCCTTTGAAGTTAGTTATAGAGATTGTAGGATGTATCAAACAAAGACCAATAGTGCAACCATTTTGAAAGAGTTAAAATAATCAAAAAAAGAAAATATTTAGATTGTGTTTTATGAAATTATGAGAATATTTGGTGATAATATTTTCCTTTATTTGCATACAAAATTTTGAATAACCCTAAATGCTTTAAATTATTTTTTTTCAATCTTTTCTTAATCTTATGTATGATAAATGAGATATTTTGACCGTCTTAATTTCAAATGGAGGTGATAATATTTTTATGTGAAAATTTCTTTTGAAGATGGTTGGATTAATCATTCTTTAGAGATGAATATGGTATGACTAGAAGATGATAACGGAGGGAGCGATTGTTGAACTTCATGATATGAAGATAATTAGATTAGTCTACCAAAAGGTGATATCTAAATGAAATTGGAGGTGCTATTGTGGATAACAAAGAAGCACAATGGAGAGAGTCTCTCTCCTTTAGGGGAATTGAATAACTTGGTGATTGAGAAATTATTGGAGGTTGGCATGTTTCATCTTATGGAAGGGGTAAGAGACAAAAAATGAGAGTCAAGAGGAGAGTAAAAGGTGTGGGAATTATTCACTTTCTAAATAGAGAGGTAAATTCAATGACCGAAAGTTAACAAGTGATTAAGTATGATTATAATTATCCATCTACTAAAAATATGAGGGGATTGAGAGAGTCATAATAGATAAGTGATTAAAAATGATTGGGACTATCCCTCTCTTATAGGAGAGAGGAATTGAATGATCCAGAGTCAACGGGGGACTAGAGTGATCATAATATCTCTCTAAGCTATTGTGATAGTCTCTCGCTTTAAAGGAGGGACACTAAATGACCCAAAGTCAAAGGGTGATTGAAGGAAATTTAATTCTCCCTCTTAAAATATGGAGGACATTCAATGATTTGAAGTTAATAAACAATTAAATATAGTTGGGATTATCCCTCTTTGCAGGGGGAAACTCAAGACCCCGAGTTAATGAGCAAGTGAGAATGGTCGAGACAATCGTTGTCTTGGAAGGAGAAAATTTTATAATTATTATCAACAAATGGCTATATGGTTGTTGAAACATCCTTATCTTAGATGCATCAAGGCGGTTTCTGAGTGAATAATCTTCAAATCAAGGCACATGAATTTTACTTTAATGTTGATTAGATTCAAATTATTTTCAAAAGTCTTAATTTTGAGCATTATCGCCACCCTATTTAGGGTAAAGCTTTATTCTTTTTTCATACTGAAGAGAACAATGTTTAATTCACCAAAAATTTTAATATAAATTCAACTCTCTAATAGAGAAAAGATTATATATATAGTGCATTGGGATGCTTCTAATTTCAATTTTTTTAATAAATTGATATAATATTGAAACTTGGGGAGAATAAAATATTATCCTATTGACAGTAGAGATATTTTACTCGCAAAAAAATACATCATCATATTTACACATAACTAATATAAAAATGATGTATTTATTTTCATAACTCTAATTTTTTATTATTTTTATACTAGTCATGCAAAAAAAATTCAACTAGTTTAATCATATCATTTTATAAAGTTCTATGCTTGGTCCATACTTTAGTCCTAATTCATGAAAACTTAATTTATTTAATTATTTGAATAATTTATTGAACCGGCTAGTTCAAAGGAATCGGAACTGATTCACCGATTAGATTGTTGAACCGGTAGTTTTAACCTATTCAGTCTGGTTCAATGCGAAATGAGTTTTAATAATAGACCGAGCCAGCCTTATGACTCGTTCATAATTGAACTGGCCGGTCCTATTTTTAAAAGCTTGATTTTTAATACTTTCTAATCAAATTACTTTTAGTCTACATCTATCTTTCTCTACAGAAGCTGAAAATCTAATGCATCAATTCTCCGAACAAGATCATCGAAAGACCATTGTTTTATGCAAAATATTCAAAAAACATATTTTAATGCTTCATATTCAAAATAAATAAATAAATCATTATATATATATATATATATATATATATATATATATATATACACATCACATTTTTAAGGTTTTAAATTTATGTACATAACACTTATAAAATAATAACTTATTCATTTATCTAAGAATAATAATAGTTTTAGCATTATATCAAACAATATCATTATAATAGCTAAATATACTTAATTGCTAAGAGAAAATATATGATATTCAAGAAAATGACTACAAGCACTTGCCAAGGAATCAAGTCAATATATCACATAAAGATGGATTAAAAAGATTTTATCGTCAAATGGTACAACCCAGAGCATGAGATTAGCAACTGTAACAGCTCATTTTTTAAACCAATCAAATATTTTTTAGGAGTCATTATAAGTCTGATTTGAGAACTGTCTTCACCATAATATTTATATTATTATGCTTTAATTATAATAATTTTCTCCTAATTTTATGAATAATAAAGAAAATTAACACATAGAGATATAAGTGGGGTTTCAGAGACTGTTAGATATACGTTTTGCAAATCAATTTCATCTAAGTTTTTTAAATATGATAGACTATTTTATGAATATTTTTTATAATTTTTAAAGATTCAGATTTGAAAATATAAAAGAATTTATAAAAATTTTATACTAAAAAAATTGAATAATTAATTTAATTATATTTATATCCTAAGATTATTTTATTATAAATATTTATTTCCATTACCATTAACATAATATCCATTTTTATTTACTTAATTCGTTTAAGAGGGAGCAAGAAATGAAAATTTAAGAGGAGAGAGAGAGAGAGAGAGAGAGAGAGAGAGAGAGAGGGAAAGTTAGGATTTAAAGGTAAAACGTAAAATTGTGATAGTTCGTCCTGTTGGTAAAATTGCTTGTCTCGTTGTAAGGTACCATTACTTTATATCTAATTTCAATAATTTTGTGTATTATAAATTTTAATTTAATCAAAACTTACAACAGTTGCGATATCTTGATTGCAACTTTTTTATTCCATAACTTTTAATTAAATTTTCACCAGGTAAATTAAAAGCTATGATTTTTTAAGTAAATGCATAGTAAACAAATTGGTAGGTTTTCCTGCATTTTATGAATTATTATATTTCATATATGATATTGACTTATATTGCACAGAAAAATATATCATTTACATGTAAGCAAGGAATGCTAGTTGTTGATACTATAATTAATACGTGTTAACTGTTAAAACATAATACTCTGAGCAGGAGGGTGAGCTAATAGAATTTTCTTTAAATAAAAAGTTGGTAGTGTAATCCTAATTATAGCCTATAATTGATTGGCCGAATTACGCCGACGAATAGAAGGTGATGACTCTTAAATGATTATTGAAAGTCACCTATGAGAATAAATTATTAATAAAAATAAATAAAAAATAAGAGGAGATTAACAGATAGATAGATATGATAGATAACAAACGTAAGGATGAAAGCACCACATTAAAGTTGAATGTCATGCCTTAATTTTCATAATTATATTAATGATTATATTGTCATGACTGTACATTAAATTGATTAATAGATAATTGAAATCACAGTGACATTAATATTGATATAACATAGCATAGAATATTGACATAGCTCATTAAGTGATAGTCTTCTTTACTTTTTTTTTTATAATTTGATAGTCATATTGATTTTATTATGATTTCATGTAAATATAAAGAGCCTACAATATGAGGCTAGATAGTGATGATCGTTTTGATTTTATTTAAGTTCTTTGGTTTATATGTATTTTTTATAGTCAATGATGACTATTATATATATATATATATATATATATATATATATATATATATATATATATATATATATATATATATGAGTTTGATGCTTATAGTAGAATATAAATTTTATAGTAGTAATGTAATTATATATTTTTTATTTAATTATTTTCTTCAATGAAATTAATCAGCTTTCAATGTGAAATTGAGCTGATTCTAAATGAATGATTATTGATTGTTTACCCAAAAAAAAGAATAAAATGAAAAGAAAAGATACTTTAAAAAAAAATAATAAATTCTTTCACTTTAATTCTTGAGGTGTTACTGCAACCTTTCTCATCTCTTCATCTACAAAATTAACAACAACAGCAATATCAATCATTTCACAAGGTAGACTATGTAAATCCTTTTTCTCCATTGTCTTTGTCAACAAAATTCAATGAAATAAATTTATCAGAATAAAACTGAGTCAAAATGGGACTCAAAATTATTGAATTTATTATTAGTATAATTTATAAGTAATTAATATTATTTATCTATAAATAAATTTAAGGACTTTGAAACTCATACCGATTATATATTTTTTTCAAAAATAATTCTACAACTAATTTTACAAATAATTATAGCATCCCCACCATACATGTACAAAAAACAAAAAACACATACATTATGAGTAACATCTTCTCCATGGTATATTACATGATATGATACATATTTTTCTAATACCCTTATTCACATGAAATATTTTTGCCAAAAAGAAATGTTTTTAATTTTTTTATTCCAATAAAACTCACAGCAAAATATACTTCTATATCCCTATGTTCAAAGTAGAAATCTTTTTGATAAATTCATCATAGCTAGCATTGAAATCATCTAAACTGAAATCCTTAGGCAGCATACCTTGGTAAGCCAGATGATCAACATGAAGTCTCACATTTGATGAAGCTGCAAACCACAATCTGACGCTTACATCTGCATAAACATCGGCAACAATATCATACAAAGTTTTTGCTCCATTTTCAATGGCTTTTAGAATTTTTGATTCTCTCTCTCTTCTATGCTTTAGATATCCACAGAGCATCCTTTGAGGCCATAAATTGATTCTTCCATGCATGGGGATCAAAACGCTTGGTTTAAGCTCCAAGAAATTGTAAGTTGTTTGAAAATAATCCTTCATATTTCCACCACTTGTGATATCAAGAACAGCACTCCCTTGACCAACACAATGATCACCTACTATGAGAGATTTTGAATTCAAATGGAGAAGGGCATTGTGGCCATCAGTATGTCCAGGTGAAAAAACGGCTTCCAGTTTTTGATTGCCTATCTGTATCTTCTCACCACCAGAAATCGCAAGAGATTCATGAGACCAATTTGCTTTATCAATTCGCCTCAAAGTATTCTCATGAGCCAACAAAACAGCATCAGGATTGCATTTATTGATAACTGAAAGACCATCAACATGATCATAGTGATGATGTGTAAGAAAAACAAGTAGTTTTCTGGGAAGTGCTTTAACAAGATCTTCCAGATCAGGGTGGTATTGAATAGAGCATCCAGGATCCACTAGAAGAGCATCTCCATATTTAATAATGCCAGAGTCTTCAGATTCGCTTGTTCTATCGTCAGCTACAATTAGAACTAGATTTGTTGTTGAGAATGGTTTTTGTGTTCTACTCTTCATTGGTATAACCATGATGCCTATAGGGTACTCTTGAATGGAATGGCTGAGAAAGACGTGAGGCCGCTGCGGCTTTCTAGATTCATCTGAACTATCAAGAAGCCCAATGATTGTGAGAAGTCCAATTCGATCATCACTTGGCGTCAACTGCAAATGAAAATTAGCAGCAAGGTCTTTGGATATCCACTTACAAGAGTCTGAAAAATCGTCATCTCCCTGTGCCAAGGTTCCTAGAATAAAGAGTGTTTTAACAGGGGCGTCAGGTCCAAACTCACCTTCTTCTACATATTTCAACAAAGACCAGCTTCTGCAGATTGTTGCTACTCTTCCTACTTGAGATGCAATCTGAGCTAAAGCTGAGTCAATATTGAACATTCTAAGATCGAGCTCATCGAGCAGAGCATCACCTCCAACAATCACTTCTTTTGACTGGTGTTCTCCTTCCAAAGGCTTCAGCGGGGCAGAAGGTAAGTCCCAGAGATTGGAATCTACATAGTGTTGGTACTCATCCTCCTCCAATGCTGGTGGAGGGGCTTGCTGGACCAAGAGGAATTCCTCACCGAAGGAGCGCTTGATGGCAGTGGCAATCCGATAAGTGGCCATGGCGTTTGAGTTCTATGGTAAACCAACATAAATGAGATGGCAAACATGATATATGACAATATAGAATAGTCAGACTCTGTGTTTACAAAGAAAGATAGAAGATAACATCGATTTTTTAACACCAATAAAATTGATAGATGAAATTCAAATAGAATGATTATAAAGTATAACAAGACCAAAGGTAATATACATAGAAGACGTGAAAAAAAACTTTGAATATAATAGAACTAAAACCTCATAGGCCCATACAGCGCCCAACAGGATTAAATGAAGAATGAGGATTCATAAATCTACTCACAAATAATTATGCTAAGACTAAGAATAATGATAGCAATACAAACACAAGTATAAATTATGATGATCGCTAGAATTAGCTGGAGTAAAACCAAAATGCAAAAAAATGAAAACAAGTTTTTGAGAGAAAAGTTTTAGAAATATAATAATGTAAGCATCCAAATGATCAGAGTATAAAAATTCAAAAAACTGAAACTTAATTGAAATGTTGAATGTCATTCCAAAATGTTTATTTAGAGCAATTCTAGCTTCTTGCAGAAAGAATCAAATATTGGTAGATAGAGGAAAAGTTGCATTTGCCAATATCATGAACTGTGATCATAATGTCATGTCTATCCATTATCATAATATCATAACAATATAAGAAAGAGTGAAACTACACTCCTCAAACAACTTCAGAGTTTTTTTTTAAGTAATTTATATGATCCAGATAAAAAATCTATATTCACATTACTTTTGGATACAAAAAAAGAGTAAATTTACTTGACGAGTGAAGCATCACTTTAAAAAAAATTATGTGAACTAAGCCATCTAAAACATGTGATAAGAATACTTTGTAATTTAGAAAGGATATGCTTTATAAAATGATGATTTCACCAAGCCTAAAATTACTCTAATGACCCATATGGTTGCTTGTAGCAAAAAACAAGCTTTATAACATGATGATTTCCTCTTTACTCATTTTACATGTATGACGGAATCATTAGAGGACAGTTTGAGGGATCTGTGGAACTTAAAAATCAACGTCGATTTCTAATTACATCCAACAAACTTATAGATCAAACACATATATTGATTTTCCAAGACATATTCTCTAATTTCAAGCAACAAAATTAGCCCTAAGAGCCTTCATTAATAAACATCTCTACTCATTCAATGTCTATTTGATCTCCAATAAAACAATACGCTTTCTTGACTATGACGCCGTTGGTGAGTTCTTCAAATCAAAACATCATATGACTGAACAGTCCCCAAAAAATCCAAAAACAAAAAACCGACTACTTTTAAAGTTAAAAAAAAGGCAGAATTAAGTTGAAATCCAGCTAAAAAAAATATCAAACAAATCTAGAACGCGAGGTGCAGCAGATCGTGATGCCCTATTTCTGATCGGAGTCCAACTGATCGACGAAAATAAGTGAAAAAAAAAAAATTAAAATTAGGAAGAACATCGCGAAGAGCTTACCCGCTGAACCCTGGAGATTTTCGCGCTGGGGTTAGTACTTAGAAGTTTGATTTGGGAAGTAGGTGGTCGAATTTTATATTACCGAAGTCGCCTTTTGGTTGGTCATAATGGACTTTTCCCCTGTCATACGAGAAAGGGTGATTTATATTTATTTATATTATATTCCAGATTAACTTATATAAATATAAAAAATAAATTCTTTTAGATAATTTAATATTAATGATATTTTTAATAGAATTTAAATGTTAAGATATTATATAAATAATTATAAATTTTAAATATAAATGAATAAATACATAAAAATTATATGATGTATAAAAAAACTCTTTTATTTTTTCGATCATGCCACCAACAGCAGATTAATATCTTCGTCGTCATTATCATTACCTGTCGGCCATCAGCCACTATTATACAAGCAAATAAATAATAAAAATAATTTGAATTTTTTTATAAATAAAATTAATTAATTAACTATTCACTATTTCTAAGATAACTAATGGAGTTATTATAAACCCTTTATATTATTCATATTATGCCAATATTAATAATCAAATTCCATAACAAAATTTATTAGTAATATCAAATTCTCAAAAAACTAAAAATATAGCTTAGGATCTTAAGCATATATGCCATTACTGTTGCCTACATTTATAAAACAAGCTAAATTATTACAAAATTTATTATTTTTTTGAGGAAAATAAGCTATAAGGAGTTTTTTGTAAAAAAAACTACTCAAAATTTATGATATTTTAGAATATGTCGAGTTTGTGAGTGTGGGAAATTTTGACTTTTTTTTAAGCTGAAAATAATTTTTTTCTCATCTGTTTATTTATGATTTGAGATCTTGAGCTATATGGTTATTGAGGAAAAGCAAGAAATTAAAGTTTTATGTATGATTTTTTTGAAGAGTCTCAACTTTCAACATCATTTTGCAATTTCTGAAGTAGAGAGGAAAGTGGTAAAATTTATTATTTTATTTACTTAAAAAGTTCAATTTCAAGAACAAACATAAGGCACAAATAAAAATATTGAAGAATCATAAAAAAAATTCATTTGATCAAACACAAATCTCGATACATATTAAAACTAAAATTATTTTAATTCAAATTTGGGGATCATTTAAAGTCCAATGATAGCAAATTTATAGTTGAATTGAACGTCTCAATGAGACAAATTCAGCGATAAAAAAAGTAATCATATACAAGTCTGAAACTCTAAATGAGCCAAAATCATGTACTTAAAGCATAATGAGAAATTTCATGACTTTAATTGAGGAACCAAAGGATCTCTCGGCTTGACAAATCTAACGAGCATAAGATCAATTATTTAAGATATTATTAAGGCACATAACTATTGAAAGAATGATATATAATCACTTTTGATGGTGTATGAATTAACCGAAGGCAACTAACTATGGACTCTTTACTACAGCCTATTGATCACCATCGTCTAAATGTGATCCTTCAACCATCATCACTTATTAATAGTCCTCGAATCATCATTGCTCGATTATAGTCATCTAACCACCATCGCACAACTATGATCCCCAATCATCATTGTGATTACGATCTTCTAATCATTGTAACCCTACTTCAATTCCTCCAACTATTACTGCTTGACTATGATCCTCTAATCACAATGGCCCTATTATAGCCCTTTGATCACAACTACTTGATTATGGATTTTTTTGCGTCATGTCCCAACTATAGTCCTCTGACCACCATCTCTCAATTATAATCATCCATCATGGTCACTCAACTTCGATCTTCCAACAACTATAATCAAACTTTATCAAACTTTGGTCATTTGATTATCATTGTCTGACTACGATATTCTAAGAACCATTTCCTAATTATAGTTTTGCAATCATTGTCTCCCAACTACATTCCTATAACACGGCAGCCTTACTACACTGGCACTCTATGTTCTAGTCACCAACCATCACTAACAACATCCATGCATGTCATCACGCTATAAAGCTGATGCACTCCATTGACAACATCAATTATTCATGACTTCTTCGTGTCATGCCCCAGAATTTAATTTAGAAGAATTCTTTTTTATCTTTTATTAGATAATAATAAGAGATATCTAATTTTATTTAATATAAACTAGCCGCAAAAATCATTCCATTGATCAAAACATCAATAATATATGCGTTCAATTCTCAAAAATCATAAACAATATTCATGAATTATAATCATGACATATCTTTCCAATCATGAGTACATAAGAGTCACTACAAAATAAAAAGAAATAAAATAACAGTAAATATGGAGAATTCTGATCAATCTCATACTCTTGATCTTCTATCCTGACCTGAAATCATTGAAACTACATATAATGAGCTTAAAAGCCCAACATGTCACTAAATCCAAGAACTAAATTTAAAGCACGGTAAAGAAGCAGTATGCATGTCGTCGGTTAATTCATAATAACAGCAATTATTACAATCATGAGTCTGTGTAGTGCATAAATGGTAAAATATGTAAAATAGTAGAAAAATCTAGCATGCAAACCACTAAAATTGGCAACAATAAACTAGTAAATCGGTGAGCTAATAAATCAACAACTCAGTACAGAGATCAAATCGAATAAATAAGGGGGAAATCATGTAAATCAATAACCAGAAATATCTATAAAATTGCTAGAATTCATAACCGTGTAGTATAATCAAATCAATATATACATTAAATTCAATTATTCTATATTAGTATCCAATCAATATATTATATCACATGCTCAATATCACTTACTCAATATAGGAATAACATGCTCATTATCAGTAGATTAGTAAATAGTGAATCAATAGTAGCAACAATAACATTGAATTAGTAACAATAACAATATCAATACCGTAAAATCGGTGACAGTAATAATAAACAATAACGTGGCAATAGAATAACAATATGTAGAATGGTAAATTAGTATGGTGATAGCAATGTAGTAACAATAAAGCAATTCAGTAACTATCAGGTCAAACAATAATAATGAATTAATAACATGTATTTCAGTAATCATATATTCATTAATAACATGCATTTCAATTTTTAGTTCATAGTGCTGAAGCGCCACTACCCAGCACCGTATTGTTGCATGTTGAAACCAACATCATTATAGAACATAGGCTCCAATGCTGCGACCATATTTTTTGGAGCTGCTGTGCTGTCGACCTAGGGCTGCGGTGCTCGAAGGCAGAACGACGCTGCGCTTTAGTTCAAACAGGAATTCATGTTTTCATTTTAAAATTATTTTAAAAAATTGTGAGTTATTACACATCACTTGTTGTCACCAATAATATTGACGCATGTCATCAACAATAATGTTATGCACGAAGTTGTCATAAACAGTCAACTTCATCAACTTCTTTGGCACCAACATCTTATAAAATTAATGCATGCCACTAACACAAGCTCTAACTTAAAGACGTCGACAACAAGATTTGTGGTAAACTTCTTAGTTTATAGCCATCTTTCCTAAAAAAATGATGAATTATATAAGAAACAATCTCTTGAAGACAGTTCGTATGTCATAAGACTCTTTCAACTTCTACCACAAAATCAATTTAATATAATTTATATCTACTATATTATATACACACTCCTTCTCCATTTATAGAGAAGTGCATCATTTATAATTAATGATATAAGCTAGTTGAATTATTACAACATCATCAAAGCTTATGATTTTTCTAATTCTAAATTTTTTCATATAAAAATTTTGATATTTCTTGCAACTCTCTTATGTATGCTAATATAAAAATATTTTTGTATAAAATTAAGTTGTTAAATATTTTCTTGGTCATCATTGTGAATCTACTTACACTCAACAAACATAAACACATATCGTATTGAATTATGTGAATTTTGTCTTGATGTATTAATTTAATCACTTGAAGCTAAATAGGCTAAATAGCAACATAGATGAGATGAAATTTGATGAATTGCAAAATTACCCATAATGTTTAACATTGACCAAAAAGTTTGTTTTTTTAAGTAAATTTAAATTTTTTAGGAATATTTAGATTAATTAAATCAAATTCATACATATATCATATACTTAAAATTTAAACTCAAAAATTTTTAATTGATAATTAAAATTTTCAACCGACAGATCAAAAAGGGCTGCTTAGTCACAGTCATTCATGCAAACCCATAATGCGGGCGGCGTGCATGCCACGGACACGGAGTACAAAATAAGGGTTTTGTTTAAATTTTTAAATTCGTCTAGTCGAATACGATGCCTCTGCTGCTCTCGCTCCCGCCCGCCGCCGCCGTTTCTACCGTTTTTGCCGCTTCATCGGTCACAAAAGTCGGCCACCTCCACTGCTCTCAAAGCCGGCGCCTTTACTGCCGCCGTCCAGTTAGTCTTCCTTTTCCGCCTCTCGCCCAACCTCCCCTTCCGTTCCCGTTCCATTACTTTTTCTTACCCACCTTCTCTGTCAGGACGGTGTTTCCTTACCCCGCTTTCGCAGTCTTTTTTCCTTCGCTGGGAGAAGAATCATAAGGCCCATGGCAACGGCCGACCCTGATACTCAGACTCAGACTTCCAGTCTGTCAACTGGTATAAACTCTGATTCCTTGTCCCTCGCTCTTAATAGTGAGAAAAAGATTACAATTTGATGATAAAGTTGCCATCTTTACGGCTCGTTAGAGTTTATTTTTTTATTTTTTATATTTGGTAGCTCGGAAGCAGGCATTGTTATCTCTTTCGGACAAGAAAGACCTCGATTTTCTTGGAAGAGGGCTACAAGAACTAGGGTGAGCTCGTTTGTTATTGTTGGCATTGTAACGATTGCTCTGTGGAATCCCTTATGTGGTAGTGTTCTTCTTTCTTTTATTTACTTGTAAATATGTTACTGAGGTAGCATCGGAAGGGAATAAATATAGTTTTTTCACTATTTTCATTATTGGATGGTAGAATTGTATGCTAAAGTGTGGAGTTGTTTGGACACATTTAGAACTCTGACATCTAAGTCATAATATGTTGTCTAGTTGTTGGCACTTTATATGTATTTTTGCTTTTTTTGTGTATCAATCGTTCTTACTTCATGTTTCTTGCTAGGATTGCTCACTTAATTTTTATTGGTAAGATTTGACAAACTAAGAGTATACTGCTTATCGTTCTGGATTTGGCTTCATGAGGATTACATGATTTCAGGTATGCTATTATTTCGACTGGTGGAACAGCAAAAGCTCTGGAGCAAGCTGGGATTACAGTGACTAAAGTTGAAGAAATTACTTCCTTTCCAGAGATGGTGATTTTCTTTGAACACTCTTTGTGTTATCTTTTCTATCCAAAAAAACTAATTGCAAAAATTGTTTAAAATGTTGGGACAACTAAGTGATGGGAAAGAATTTGTACTGTTATAACCATCGTCACCAATACATTCTTCAGCTTCTTATTGACTTTATGGGCTGGGTTTCTCAATCCTTTTTTTAGATCATTTCATTTTCAAGTCACGTATATCTAGCATAGAAAGATGTCATTCACTAAGAACTTCTAACAATATTAACTTTGTTTGGGTCCCATACTTTCCTAGCCTTTTTTATGAATTCTAGATATCTTCTTTTATTGAAAGTGATCAAATCATCTCAAGCTAAGGACTTATTTTGTTTTACCAAAAAAATATAAATTTAAGCGCAATAAAAGCATATGGCACTAATAGTATATAGTCTTCAAAGCTGCAGAAAGCGCCACTAGTAGTATATAGTCTTCAAAACGGCGCACCTGCTTTCCAACTAAAAATTATGAACTTTAGTACTACTTTTAATCACCAGTCATGCAAAATGGTAGAAGGTATAAAACTTGGATTATTTTTTGTAATAATGGAAAAAAAAAAAGCTGATATAGGAGTATATTTTTCTTGCATAATCTATTGTGTATTTTGGCAAGAAAACTAATCATTGTAACCTTGTCGTCATAGACAGTTTTTTTTTGTGTGTAAAATTCACTTTAAGAGTCTCTTTTCACCTTTCTGACAAAACATATCCAGTAAATTTGTTCGTAAAATTTGAAATTCATAAACATAATAATGTCAGAATGAGGAATTTTCTTTTTCTATCTGCATAGGTGCTTTTCATGCAATTAACATACTTGAAATCTTGTGATTGTGGTCAATGATTATATCTATCATCAAGCAAACAACAGGTCTTATGGATGTAAATAAATTACCTTCTAAACGCTTCAGTAAATGAAATTCTGAAGTTCATGTTTTGCAAGGATCTAGATGCAAAAATCTGTATGCTGACTTTCTCTTGCTGTACAAATAAAAGTAGGAGTGCTACTCTTGGAGTTCATATTAGAAAATTTTGAGTTGCTTGCTGAGATCAAGTAGCAGGATGCCGAGAAACTTTTCAGAACCAAGTCTGTTAAATTTACTTTTTATAAATAGTTTTTGATAGAATTTTTGGTTTATGTAGCTTGATGGTAGAGTAAAGACTTTACATCCAAACATACATGGTGGAATTCTTGCTAGAAGGAACCATGATCACCACATGGAAGCTTTAAATGAGCATGGGATTGGTGAGTTTCAACATGAAGGAGCATTATTTTGTTCACCTACTGCATTCTCATAATTGTTTGAACGTCATGATGCATGTGATCGTAATTAGTGCGATAGCAAATACACAGAGGATATAGTGTGTATTCATCTATTCATGTATATTTTCATTTCTATTTATGTATATTAAATTTATTTGGTACAGGGACATTTGATATTGTTGTCGTGAATCTTTATCCCTTTTATTCGAAAGTTACATCAGCAAGTGGAGTAACATTTGAGGATGGCATTGAGAATATTGACATTGGTGGACCAACATTAATCCGTGCTGCTGCCAAGGTCTTTATGTTGGATAGAATACCATCATGAAGTCATTTGAGTTTTACCTGTTTTATTGAATTTACTTGTTTGCACAGAATCACATGGATGTTTTGGTTGTAGTAGATCCTAAGGACTACCCTTCCCTTCTAGAATTTCTGCAAGGAAAAGAAGATAATCAGCAATTTCGCAGGCAACTTGCCTGGAAAGCTTTTCAATATGTTGCTTCCTATGATTCAGCTGTTTCAGAGTGGCTGTGGAAGCAATCTCCACAAGGTATCAACTGGAATAATTCTTCTTTTATTCTAATCTTCTGACATATTTGACAAACTTTCATTTGCATATTTCCTTGTTTAGGAAAATTTCCCCCCAGCCTTACAGTGCCACTTACAATGAAGTGCACGCTTCGGTATGGGGAAAATCCTCATCAAAAGGCTGTATTTTATGATGACAAGAGTCTCTCTCTGGTAAATGCTGGTGGTATTGGAATTGCTATCCAACATCATGGAAAGGTGAAACATCTTTAAGTTACATGTTTTGTTGATTTTCTGATGATTTTAATATCACAAGTTTTGTAAATGTTCTATGTTTTCATTTGTGTTGGACCACTATTTTAAAAAGTATTGAGTGAAAAGGGTATTGTTAGTAATCAATGAAAAAGGAACAGGTGAAAGCAGCAGTAAATGGTCTAGAAGGATATGATGGTGGTCGTGATTGATGATGTAGTTAAAGGCAACTATTGGGGAGGAAATAGTTGGTTTTCGTAGTTTTGTTGTTGTAGAGAGGCCATGGTATCAATTAGGGAAGGGTGGATGTGTTGGAAAGTGGCAGTGGTTGCTTTAAACTGATTTTTAGATAGAAAAAGTACCTAAATGGTTTTTTTAAGGAATTTTTTCCTCATCATTTAGAGATTTCATTAATCGAAGGGACTAAAATGCCAGTTTAAAGAAGATAGATGAGCTATAAAACTGATTTCTGAAATCAGGGAATTCGATTTTAGATCTGAAAAACTTGCTAGGGGTCGTCAGGCCAAAATAAAAATTATATTAAACATTTATTTGGAAATAATAACCTTGATGGAATTTATATGCTGGATAAGATGAGTGAAAAAATTGGAGTTGATTGAGGAAGTGTAGGCTCTTATTTTGAGAAAACTAGGTTTTTGAGTTTTGGATGGGTTAGAGTTACTGTAACTTTGTTAGAAATAGTTTAGATGTATGGCTTCAGCTTGTTGATCTCCTGAAATTACTTCTTTGTTCATTGCAAATAATTATTGAAATTTATTGAGGTTTTGTTTGGGACAGGTTTTTTTGACCGCTTTTGAGGTTGAAAGTAAACAACAAGAAATAATGGCCATTTGGATTACTACAACTTTTTTAAAATGTTCCAAAATTTTGTCTAAGGAAAGCTGCCTTTGAGAAAGCATAATTGAAATTATGATTGAGAAAGTAGATTTCCTGTTAAGTGCATTTTAAGTGAAAACAATTAATAATTAGTATTTCAACAGGTTGCAGCTGAAGATGCATCTACATACTCTGTGTTTCATGTTGCATATTGTGCATGAAGGGATTACTTTCTTGTGTATTCTCTTTGTAAGCAGATCTAATTGATAACTTCGCTAACTGCGAGGAGAAATTATTACGTGCAGAGTTCGGACGTAGAGCTATGTCCGGACTTCAATCAAATGATGACACGCAGATAATACATACTGTGTATTAGCTGTATATTAACTGTGTGTTGATGTGTATTAGTTGTGTATTAGCTAGGACACACTGTGTACGATAATACACACTGTATACTAGCTATGTATTAGCTGTGTATTGGTGTATATTAGCTTTGTATTAACTGTGTATTGGTGTGTACTAGCTGTGTATTATAGTACACTGTGTGTACTAGCCAATACATGGCTAATACACACCAATGCACCGCTAATACAGAGTGTGTATTAGCCACGTGTCGTCATTTAATTTGAGTCCGGATGTAGCTCTATATCTAGACTCCGCACGTAATAATTTCTCCACTGGGAGATACCCATGTTCTATATCATTTGTTATTGCAAGTAATTTGGGTTAAAATTTCT
This sequence comes from Dendrobium chrysotoxum, assembly GCA_019925795.1. Lineage (NCBI taxonomy): Eukaryota > Viridiplantae > Streptophyta > Magnoliopsida > Asparagales > Orchidaceae > Dendrobium > Dendrobium chrysotoxum. The sequence continues at coordinate 5,249,243 of CM034306.1, read as the reverse complement.
GTTTTCATTTTTAATGCTATTTGCTACTTGATGTGAATCAGATTACCAGTGATGGTCGAAATTGACTTTATAGAGTTATTTTGATATAGGAAATGTCATACAATAATTACTTAGATGCGGATGCTGCTTGGAACTGTGTCTCAGATTTCCAAAGGCCTACATGTGTGATTGTAAAGCATACAAATCCATGTGGTGTAGCATCACGGGAAGACATCCTCGAAGCTTATAGACTAGCCGTGAAAGCAGATCCAATTAGTGCATTTGGTGGAATAGTTGCCTTCAACACAATCATAGATGAGGTATTCAGTCCTTTTGAAACCTATATGATCATCTTCACCATCATCAACAGATTGTTACCCTTATCTCTACTATTTGGGGTTGTTTTTATGTATCGTCATTCTCCATTTATTTGTGTTTAGCGTTGTATTAGGAGTTAAACTTATTCTACATAATTCTTTTTGCACACTATTCATGTTACCTTTAGCCACTGCATCCTAATAATTCAATATTAATTTTATCTAGTCGTATTTTTTTTATTGTTTCTCATGCACGTCCAAACCATCCAAGCTTATGTTTTATATCTCATCTTTAGTAGATGTTGCTCCTTCCATCTTTTCAGCACAATCATTTCCCAATCTAACATTCTAAATTTCCTACATATTTATCTAATCATTCTCATTTTTTTGTCATGCTTAATTTGTCTATTAGTGACTTTTTAACCACCCAACTCAGTCCATACAATATAGATAATCTAATTGCTATTTTATAAAATTTATCTTTAATTCTTGATGATATTCTCTTATTTCATGGTACTTTAAGGCACTTCTCCTTTATAATCTTCCAAACTTAACTCAAGAAGTTGAGGATTAACATTAGTTGATAGCCAGGAAACAAAATTTTTATCAAGATTCTTCATCATAATCATCAGTGGCCTTATCACAAGTGTATGGGGATGACTATTTAAACCTTTTTAAAGTATTTTTATTTGTCTAACTGTAGTTTGTTATGCTGCTAGGATCTTGCAAAGGAAATCAGAGAGTTCAGAAGCCCAACAGATGGTCAAACAAGAATGTTTTATGAGATAGTAATTGCACCAAACTATACAGAAAAAGGGCTTGAGATCTTACGTGGCAAGTCCAAGAATCTGAGGATACTGGAGGCAAAAAGGACACAGAAGGGAATGCTCTCGTTCAGACAAGTTAGTGGGGGGTGGTTAGCTCAAGATTCTGATGATTTAACGCCAGGAGAAATTGAATTTAAGGTTATGTCAGATAGGCCTCCCCAAGCAAATGAGTTGTCTGATGCACAGTTTGCCTGGCTCTGTGTAAAGCATGTGAAGAGCAATGCCATTGTCATAGCCAAGGTTGGTACATTACTTCGTAGCTCATTATCTATTTCTACTATAATTTCATATGGTTCTGAGCTTTGTATGGACCAGCTAACAATGCCAGAAAGTATTACAGGTTAGCTTTAACAAGCATTTAAATTATTTTTTGCTAGTTGTTCATTATATGTAGATGAGAAATACCTTCCTGGTTGAATTCAGTTTGTTCGTATAATTCAGAGCGGCAAATTTGAAAATATGCAAGTCGCCTCCTTTTGGCTAGGTTGAATTCATTAAGTTGGACTATACATTGATATGCTAATAAGATTTGGTTGACTTTTACCCACAAATGCAGGTAACAAGTGATTAATTCATACAAGTAAACATACCTAATAAATGAAAGATTAATATGTAATTACCATTATAATACTTGATGAAGAGCTTGATACTAATTATCCATTTGTGTTTGTTTAATCGCATGATTGAGATTTGAGAAATTCATTGTGGTAATGCTATAGTGAAATGAATGTACAAGCTAACTTAAGTTTTGACGGTTTGCTGGCTCCAAACAAAATGAATGATGAGTTTGGTCCTTTTCATTGCACATGTAAAGCAGTTCTTTTGTGCCCTCATTACCTTTTAGAGACCTTCAAACCATACCTCCCTCACTTTTTGAAAAACAAAGAAAAGCCTTTACCTCGTAAATGACATTTGGTAGATTCTGATTTGAAAAAAAAATCTAGGAAAGCCTGATTCCTTTTTAGTGCCAGGATTGACGGAGGGAGCTTTTAGGTAGTTAAATTTGAAACTGTGGCATTGCAAAAAATAAGTCAACGGCAATGGAAAAAGGTCTTTTCCTGGACCCTTCGCCAGCATGGTCTTCTTTGTATTTTTATATTTAATATTTTATTTATTTATTATAAGATTTGCATATGCTGTATCCGGTTCTGGTGCAACACCAAAAGCAACATCAGTATCTCTGGCAATGGGTAAATCCAATTTCATTCATGCAACTTTTGATCCAAGAATAAGTGAGCATAGCTTCCATGAGTAAGGAGGAATATGCTTATACCAGGAATCTAGTTGACCTCAAGAATAGAGTGGCGTGCCAATGTGTTTCTCTGTTATATTTGCAAACAATGGATTAACCAACGTAACACTGGAACTCTTGCATTTCTACAGAATAGTTGCATGTTGGGGATGGGGAGTGGTCAGCCCAACAGGTTGGAGAGCTTAAGAATTGCTTTCAGGAAAGCTGGAGATGAGGCAAAAGGAGCTGCTTTGGCTAGTGATGCTTTCTTCCCCTTTGGTAAGTATTCTGTGATTTATTTTTGAAATATATGTTACTTTGCTTCAATTACACCATCATAGCAATTGCCTAAATACCAAATTGTTATCTTTTGCAAATTACTGCATGTTTTTTCACTTCATTTCTTGTTTTGGTTGATTACTTCTTATTTCATAATAATTATATTGATGGTTTCATGTGACATCAAGTATATTGCGGCATGCAACAAGACCTATCCAGTAGCTCATCATCTGATGATGCTTCTGTGAAGGATAGAAGTAAAGCTGTGGGCTCCGAAAATTCGGCCCTGGCCTTTGCCTGATTTTGCTTTCTTTGGGGGAAGTTTTAACGGAATTAAGTTTCGGGGTAAATTTTGGAAAGCAGATGGGTTTGTAGATAAGACACTACCCAGAGATTTCGCCCTCATTTTGTGAGGGCTTTATGATCTGAGTTCTGGTTTCCTATAGGCGCAAGCCCCTATAGTTAATTACCCCTCCCGCTTACGAGAGAGAATTTTCGATTAAGGCTAGTCGTCAATCAGATATGTTGTATCCGTAGATACGTAGTATCGTGCGTATAGTAGCAGCGTGGGTTGGATATTGGAGAATTGAGAGAATTTAATATTTAAAATTAGAAATTTCACCATCTTGCACTTAAAGAGGATGGTGGGGGAATAGATGATGGACCCGATCAAGATCCCATGGTTCCGTCGTCCCGGGCCATCGTGGTCCCTGGTCTACTTAGTCAGAGGAGGTAGTCGACCCAACCTGACAGAAAGATCCTTATCGGCAGCCATGGGTTGCGTCGTCCAAGGAAACCTTGTAGACCCGGGGTGTGTATTTCTCTAAGGGGACAAATTTGAATCCACCTTAGCTAACAGAGGGCTTTGTGCCCTATCGATCATACCCTATTGATTCACATCTCAAGGATTTGATGTCAATAAGGAATATACTGGCTCTGGCCATAACCGATATCACGTGGTGCCATTTGGCGGCAAAAAATCACTCGGTTCAGAGGGCCCCGGGTCATAACCGTTTATCCTGTAGTGCCATTTGGCGGCAAAACTGCCGGTTAGAGGACACGTACCATGTCCTTACTGATAGGAGATTGCTTGAAAATGGATCCTAGTGGTATTCTCGACTAGGCACTAGCTCTATGTGAGCTGAAGTTATTTTAATTTGTCCACCTCGACAAACTGTTGCGGAGAGTGGATGGTTTTTTTTTTTGCTTTAAGCGTTGAATGGTTGAATTTTGATTTTTGAATATTTGGAATTTTGGAATATCTGGAATTTGAATTTTGTGAGAAATTTGGGAATTTGGGAGGTATTTGAAAGTGTTTGTGAACCCCTCCGGTTGAGATTAACGTTCAACATGGCCATCATCGGGGTGATGGGGTCATTGAGAAATGTTTGTATTTTGGTGGGAGTTTAAACTTTTTGTGAGTTTGGGACGTATTTAAAATGGTTGAAGTTAACCCCTCTGATTTAGATATGCATTCAACACGGCCATCATCGGGGTGTGGGGGCATTTGAAAACATTCGTGTTTTGTGAGAACTTAAACTTTGTGGGAGTTTGCATGCATTTGAAATGGTCAGAGTTAACCCCTCCGGTTGAGATCTACATTCAACACGGCCATCATCGGGGTGTTCGGGGTCATTTGGAATGATGGAGGTTAACATCTCCGGTTGAGATTTGCATTTAACACGGCCATCATCGGGGTGGAATGGGATTATTTGTATTTATGGATTGAACCCTGTCGACTCTATCGAGTTGTCGACAGAGGATCAGGTTTCGTAAGGTTTATGTCTTTGTAAGTGAATTCTATTGATTATAGGCATGGTTTAAAATTGCGCAATGTGAGGCGCGCCTCTGCACAATTTGGATCCATATAGCCTCAATGCCTAAGCAATTCTGTTGATTTGTGAGGCTTACGCCTCACTGGCATTGAGGCGTGCCTCAAGGCGCTATTGCGCAATAAAATTAGAGGCGTACGCCTCATGGTTTTCGTTTTTTTGCATTAGGAAGCATGATTAGAGCCTTAGAGGAAAGGAAAAGACATCCATTTTTGATGAAATTTATTTCTTTAGGGTTTATGGAACATTGATTCATTTGATTGAATGGTAGCCATTGATAGTGCAAGAAAATGAAAATAATATAACTTTTTTATTTATGTAATATTTAGATATCTTTTTGTTAGACTTATGTGTATGTTGGTTTGGACAATAAAGAAGCATTGATAGTCAAATTTTTACCATGACAAGAATGAGAACACTAAGATATGTGTTACTAAAACTCGGAAGGCTTAAGTAATAAATGATTTTATTAGAGAGATGATTGGAGTAACTCCGATTGAATATAAGCTAGTAGAAAATAGATGAAGATGGTCTAGGAATGTGCAACTCATCTATACATAAAATGCTTTGTAAATGTAAATTATATGTTAATGAAAAGAAAACTGTGATTTCGGAAAGATGGAGTTTGAGTTGAAGTTGAACTATATTTCATGTTCTCTTATTATTAGGATATTTTGATTTTACTTCATATCTTGTGCATTTTTATGTTTTATATATTATTTACTTATTAGAATATACAAATTTTTTCATTTTATGTTTACGCAATTCTTTGATTTTGAGGCTTACGCCTCAAAACGCCTTGAGGCTTACGCCTCGCCTCACGAACGAAAAACGCCTCAATACCCGATTATGCAATTTTAAACATTGATTATAGGCCTTGAAGGCCTAATATGAACTATAAAACAAATATTTCGGTCATCATCGTGGCCGCGTATTTATTTAATGGTTCGAGCTGTGTCGACTCCTATCTACCCATATAAAAGGATCAGGCTCGAATTAGACTTCACTTATTAACCCGCGTAGCATCCCTAGACGTCACGTGTGTACCAATAACACGTTCGTCGGGGCCCATGCGGGTATTTAGGGGCATTTTATAATTATTTGATGAACCTTGTCGGCTCCTATTTACTTGCCTTAAGAGGATCGGGTTCAAATTTATTGATCCGCCCAACATCCCTAGACGACACGTGTGTACCCTTGACACGCTCGTCGGGGCCCATGTGGGTATACAGTTACACATGCATTTTAGTGTACCTATGTGCATACATACTATACTGCATGTGCGGGAGACTTTAAAGTATTTCATTTAATCAGTTGCGCGGGCAACTGTCATTTGAATGCAGCATTCTATTTGGAAGCTCGTAGACGCCTTCTATCTGCTTGTACGAGTATTGCAGATCCGGTGGAGTGTTGTAGCAGCTTCTGGACTGAGTTGTTTGCTGCTTTGTCTTTCAGTAGATAGTTGTTAGCTGTAGGGACGCCACGGTATCCTTGCTAAAATAGTTCATAAGTACTTTGCATATGGGAGAGATTTTCTACATTGACTCGTAGGAGCTCGTATCTGTCATCTATCTCTCCCAACATATTGATTGTGAGCACATTCATGCAATTACTGCATGCTTATCACCGTAGCTTACTGAGATTTGGCATATTTGCGCGTGCCTCTTTCAATTCTTCTAGCAATCACAGTCTGTATCTTCAAGACACTACAAGCTTCTATCAAGTTCATTATTGTCGATGGGTATCTGTGTTTGTTGCAGCTCATCTGTATTTACTTGTAGACAGTATGTTGTATGCATAATAAACTTTTATAGTAGTTCATAGGATGGTATGTATGATGGAACCATCATAACCATTGCATACCGGCCCTCATTATTTTCTGCTTGCAAGATTCGATATGCTTGATTGTATGCTAACGTTGATCCTTTACATTCGTAAATTGATCGGCAGGAAAAAGCATTGACATTCACTTCATGTTCTTCATATCCTCTTCATGAATATACTATCCATGGTCAAGGTGATTTATATACCCTTATGTTATATGCTCCTTTGCTAACATTAGCTCATAAGCATGTATTTAGCAATTTATCATGAGTCTTCTGATTACTCATTGATCTTATGCATATCATTGTAAATTCCACTTGGTCTTTGCTTGCAAATATGTTATATCTTTAGTAATTTTGCCATTGCTTGTAGACAAATTATAGTTGCAAACTCTTGGATTTTGAAAAATGGCTTGTAGCATGTGTGATGAACTTGATATCATTTGCTAATTGGAATTTGCACTTCAATTGACGTGATCACTTCCCAACATTCTACTAGAAATCTTGTATTGTTAATTACAAGCATATCATTGCATTCCCACTTGATTCTTGTTTGTAGATATGTTGCAAGTTATGTTGAAGTCCACGAATCCTTTATTTGATTATTGTTGTTCAAGTTCAAAGTACAAGTCCTTGTCACCAAGTTCACAGTTTGTTCGAGTCCGCTGAATCCTTACAAGTTCAAGTCTTTTAAGGTTCATTTGAGTTCTAGTCCCTTCTAAGCATGGTCATTCAGATTCAAATTCAATTCGTTCAATTTTAGATTCCAACCCAGCTTTAAGTCTCTTGTACATTTTTCATTTGAATCCAAGTTGGGTCTTTTCCTTGCATTGTGACTTGCTTAACTCAAGTTCTTAATGTTCAAATTTGTTTTAAATATTTTCCTTATTTATTCAAATTTGAATTTAGTCCATTTGAGTTTCAAATCAATGTCCAAGTCCGAGCTCACAAGTCTCCTGTTGTTCAAGTATTTGTTTAAGTCTTCTGTATTTCAAATGAAATTTTGGCAGCCTCCCGACGTCTCTCCTGTTTGGGAGAAAACTAGGAGGCGGCCTTACCCTCCACGCCACATGGGTGCTTCAGGTAGATGTCCATAGACACCGTGGCGGCATTTCTTTCTTCAGTCCCCGCCCGCTACATGAGCGTTTAGAGGTCTCGGACACCTGTTGCAAAGAACACAGAGATTTCCCCACGTATGAGTACTTAGTTTTTCATCCCCCTCATGTTACATGAGCGATCCGGGGATTACCCATCTCGTCGTAGGCGTCGCATTGGCTTCCCTCCCCATTACGCTACGTGAGCGTGTAGGGGGTTTGCCAACTCGCCACCAACAATAAGAGTGGGAATCGAAGTTTAGAAATTATGCCTTTGCGTAGGTGACGGTGGAGGCTCGTGGATCGAGGCAAGAGGAGGGATTTTCTTCTTCTTCTTTTTACCATTAATAATTATTAACCATAAATAACCATAATTAATTATGACTAATTATAATTAATAATAATAATTAATAATAATTAATAATTAATACTAATTAATTTGTTATGATCAATTGATTATAATTATAATTAATAATTATTATAAAAATAAAATAGAATAAAATACAAAACTCTTCCTCCTCTCGGTTTGGGAGGTTTTAGGGGATTTGGCCGAAGAGGCGCGTGTAAGGGCGAAAGTCACCTTCACAGTTAACAAGCTCCCTTTGTTGCTTCCAATTAAAATGTGTAACTTCCGATCCCACAGGAGGGGAAAGTCGTCGAAGGTGCGAAACTGAACAGCAACGTAGGAGTCGGAGAAGTGGCGCGAGAGAGGAGAAAGTTTCCTTCACAGCGGCGAGCTCCCGTCCGCTTCCGATCAAAATGCCGGGCTTTCGATCCGGCAGGAAGGGGTCGATCGAAGGAGCAAAGTCGAACAGCCCGGAAGAGCTGGAGAAGCATGCGTGAGGGAGAAAGTTACTTCACAGCCAGCGAGCTTGTGTCGTTGCTTCCAATCGAACAGGAAGGTAAATCGTGGAAGGAGCGAAGTCGCACAGCAACGAGGGAGCCGAAGAAGTGTGCGAGGGAGGGAAGGAAAAGAGCGAGAGAATCGGAGCCAGCTCGAAGCCCTTCCTTCTTCGTGTATTTCGGAAATTTTTTTTTTTTAATTTTTTGTTTCACTATTTCAGGTCAACAAAAGCATAGTTGTCTCATGGTCTTAAATCAGCTCCGGGCATAAGACTAATTTAGGCCAGTAGACTTGTTATCATTGGTTACCTGACTCAACTATGACGTCATCATGAGGAGTTTTTACGTGTTATATTTTCTTTCCTGATATGATTTTAGACATGTTTTGCTCTCTCTCATCTATATGGCTCTTTCTCAAGGCTATTCCTCGACCCCCCCTCTTGTTTGACTCATACGATTGTGATGAGATTAACTAAGTTTGTGCTAGCTTTCTCATTCTTCTCTTCCTCTAGATTAACATAATTCCTCTCATTCGCCGCCTCACTTCTCCCTTTGTCCTCTCTCTCTCTCTCTCTCTCTCTCTTATCCTCATCCTCACATTACCCATTCTTTTTTCCCATTAACACGACTCCACCAAGCTCATTATAATCCCAAATGACCACCCTTCGAAACTCTTTTCACCCGAAATCAACCTAGCAAGGCACCCTTGCTTGTCTCAACCTTCTCCTTTCATTCCACCATAAATGTCTCAAAATGTACATGTAGATACGAGTGTTTTGGTCCCCAATCAAATTGAAGACAACATCAAGTTGATATCAGAACATGGAGATCCCTTCATAGCAAAGCTTGCTGCATTTCTTTTTTGGTTCTTGCTTGCAAGTTTTTTGCACAATGCTTCCCTCAAGCAATGAGTTGTTGTCCACACTTCTCGTAAACTAACTAAATTCTTTCGTCGGAGATTATGTTTTCTGTAAATAGGCCCTTTGTCACTCGATATTATAACTTATGATAAAGCAGATTTAGACTTGATTTAGTCATTGATTACTTCAATAAGTTTAAGGAACTCCTTATGCATTGCCACCTCAAGAAGGCCGAATGTCTTGTTATGACCAATTTGTTAATGGCCGACAACCTGATATTAAGATTGATGTTGAATTGTTCAAACCCTCTTGTATGGAAGATGACTTCCATCATGTCCTCGAGATAGAGAAGTAACAGCAATGATGTACCCTCTACAGTCAAGTCCATCTTAGGATAACCACCAGGACATGTTGGGTCCCTGTCCTAAACTAGCCTTCCAATACCTAACCACCTCTTCAGGCCACCTTAACTTGATAAACTATCGCCAACACCAATCTGCAAGCTAACATTGTTGCTCGCAAAGATGCATCGCATACAAAAATTCCTTTAGATACCTTCAGTAATTTCAAATTCCATCAATCATGTCATCTAGCAAGCAAATGCTCCTACATGCATTGGCTCTATGACAACACAGAACCTGTGGTTCTCCTAAAACTACTCTTCATGAGAACATTAAGGATGATAATTTTATTACTAGGGATTATGAACTAGTTGAATGGTCTACTTAGGTTATTGTTTTGTGATGCGGTTGGTGCCTCATCATATCAAACATGTTGGCAAATGAGATTTTTTAGAGTTTTGAGAGGTTGCATTTTATACCTTCATGAGGCTGTAACTGTGTTGATGATGATGATTATTGCAACGAGTTGGTGAAGTCGAAATCAACTAAACCTTATTCTTTTTCTTCTTCTTTTTTTACTACAACAACAATAACAAATCTTTATCTCGTTATGTTGGTGACATGAATCCTTTTTTTCAATCTCTCTTTTTGTTTAGTTTCCTTTTCTCTTTATTTCTAAAATGGCATATTTGGATCCTCATAATTTCCTGAATTCAATTAAAATTTTCATTTTTAGCTTTATTTTCATGGTTCCAGAAATCTCAGCTGTCAAGCAAGTAGAAAGAATATCTGTGGTCAAATATTTCGGGATGGAGGAAAGTTTGACAGCAACCAAAGGAAGAGGGTTTACCAAAGGGTCTCTGATGAACCGGCCGATTTGATTGGGAGGGAATTAGAAAATTTCCTACTTAAGAGAGATCTGTTTAGGAAGGCTCTTAATCAAAGGGGAATTGTTTAGGAAAGTTTTAATTACAATTGAGAGGAAATTATTTAGGACAAGATATCTAATTTGAATTTAAAATCTAAGAGGTAATTATTTATAGAAAGGGAGGAGGAATCAAGGGGGAATTGTTTTGGAAGGTTTTAATTACAATTGGAAGGTAATTGTTTAGGACAAGAGATCTAATTTGAATTCAAAATCTAAGAGGGAATTAGTTAGGAAAAGGGGGTTGGTTTGGGAGGGAATTAGGGGGAGCCTATTTAAGGCTAACTATGTTATTGTTTTGAAGGATGTGATTTGTGTTTGGTGTAGTCGTTTTTGAGAGGGCTCTAGCCGGCGGCTAGGAATTTGGGAAACTCAGATCTACCTCTCCAATCGAAGATCCAACTGTATATTACTATTATCTTTCATATATATTACAATAAAAATAGTTATAGTGTGTTCTTCCTAATTTCTTATTGCCGTTTGCTGATTTTGAGGAAATTGCATCCACTTCTTGTCAGTCTACCTGTCATTCCCCAGAATATTGAAACTAGCAGTGTAGACTTGGTTAATAGAATGAATATTTTCATATTTGACATGAACAAGCATCCCAATTCCACTAACAGTATGAAGATCATAAATTTCAATTCACCAATAATAATATTTTTTATTAAAAGAGGCACAAATTTTTTCATCCCATTTGTTTTCCTAGACAGAAAATTCATCAAACTTCATACCTCTCCAAACAAGAGAATCAAGGATTTCAGCAGATTTAAACTTAATGAGACAATGATACCAATCTCTATTCCAAAACCATTTGAGAGCTTCGATGATGAGACCATCTCTTATGAATTATGATTCTAGCATCAGAGGCATTTAACCTAAAGAATTTCAGTTGTTTTTAATCCTCTTCTACATAATGTGGCAAAGGCATATTAATATTATAGATCTCTTTTCTAGAAGAAATAGGACAAGACTGAAGTCTATGACCAATTTTCATTTACAACAATAACTAATGACTCCATCCCTACATTATTTGGCAAAAAATCCCTTCTCCACGCATTTGAAATAAGTAGGAACAAAACTCCTTGCCAAGCCTCTAGGATGTGATATAAAAGGAGCGCCAATTGAGATACTGAATCACTTAAGCAAAGGATCCGTTGCTAAAGTACACCAAAAAGTTTAGGGTGTGTTTGGGATGAGCTTTTCCAATTTTAATTTATAGACCATTGTCATATTTCTATTTCGTTATATATTTTTTTATTTTTTTCAAAATTTTTTATAGTGAGGAGCTTTTCAAAACTAGATTAAGGTTTCATTTGGGATGGCTTTTTTACTGCTTTCTAAAACAGTTTTTTAGTACAAAATTTTTTTAGTTTTTGAAATTTTTGTACTAAAAAACTGCTTTAAAAATCAGTAAGAAAGCTATCTCAAATAAAACCTAAGTAGATGTAGTACCAGTTAGATAGTTGATTCAACTTTTCATGGAAGAAAAAAAAATCTATAATACCCATAGTTTAGAAAAACTCAGCTTTTCTCATAACATTTCTATAGCTAGTTTTAGTCCCCTAAAATGGAATCTTAGGGGGTGTTTGGTATCGGATTTGTCCGTCATTTTTAGTAGGATTTAGCGTAAATCCAGCCAAACGCAATTCGGCCTGCTGTAAATCCGTCAAATCCGTAAATCCTGGATTCACGAATTTACGGCCATAAATTCGATAAATCCCGCTAAATCCTAATCCCTTTTCTATTCGGATTTACGGGATTTAGCCGGAGCAGAGCGCGAAAGGGAGAAAGTTACCTTCAAAGCCAGCGAGCTCCCGTTGTTGCATCCAATCAAAAATGTCCTAACTTCCGATCCGACAGGAAGGGAAAGTTGTGGAAGGAGCGAAGTCGAACAGCCACGAAGGAGCCGAAGATTCGATGCGTGCAATCTATACACCTCTTGCGAAGCAACAAAGCCAAACAACAACGACGAAAAGAGAAGAGGAAAGGAAACCTACGGGCCTCATCCTAACTTAATTAATATAATTTAAAATAATAATAATTGAGTTAATTAATAGTATAATTAGTACATAAAAATTGTCTAATTTAACTTAATTGAATAATTAATGATATGTTAGTAATTAAAAATAGTATAATTAGCTTAATTAATATAACTTTATATATATATATATCACTAAATATATAATTAATAGTGTAAATAGTAATTAATAAGTACTTTGAACTTAATAATCTCGATAATCATACAATTTAAATATCTAACTGTCATAAATCCTGAAATATATTGCCAAACATCTTCTTAGGATTTAACAGGATTTAACATTTATCATACCAAACACTTTTTAGGATTTATCAGCCTTAGATTTACTAAATCCGGATTTACAGGATTTACTAAATCCTACTAAAGTTAAATCTAATCAGATACCAAACGCCCCCTTAGGATGAAGAACAAAGCTTTTCCCTCCCAGAAGATATAGTCTCTATAGATATCATCTGTAGTTGGTTATTTGTGCAAAATCATTACTCATCTTATTCTTATCTTTCTAAGCTCCACTTTCTATTTATCCAACCTTTGCTTGTTGATAACTTTTCCAAATGATTAAAAGAAAACATGTATACATCCATAGAACAATCATATTTAGTATATTTTACATATATTTGTACACAAATTTGACTAAATTTCCAAGTACTTACATTATCAATATCTGAACAGCATGGAATGATGCTGTGGAAGAGGCTTGCCAGAATGGCATTGGGGCCATTGCAGAACCTGGAGGAAGCATTAGAGATGCAGATGCAGTAGATTGTTGCAATAAATATGGGGTTTCTTTGCTCTTCACCAATATACGACATTTCAGGCATTGAAATTGGATTCTGGAGAGGAAGCTGCTTCCAGACATTGAAAGAATAATGGTTTTGTTGCTGAGAGATTTAGGCTTCGTTTGGGATAGCTTTTTTGCTGCTTCTTAAAATAATTTTTTAGTATAATTTTTTAAATTTTTATATTAAAAAATAATTTTAAGAAGCAGTAAGAAAGCTGTCCCAAACGAAAAGCTTTTGTTTCAGGTTAATCAATTTATGTTTTTATTTGTGTGCTTTATTTGTAATTTAAGTTTGTATTTTAATGCTGCTGAGAAGTTGATATTTGCAGCTTGAATTAATAATTGATATTGTTGTTGCTTATTTTATGATTTGTGACAGTATTTAAACCAATTGAATTTTCACAAAAAGATTGAACAAATGTACTTTTTTTTTAATTGATAGCTTCTATCAGATATGTTTTTGAACCTTTTTAAATAAACAAAAATATATATTTATTTTTTCAATCAATAAATTATCTAAAAAAGATTCAATTAAATTCTTTTATCATTTTTTTAATTCTTTCAAATCAAAAGAAGTCTCAGGCTTTGTTTGAGATGATTTTTTTACTGTTTTCTAAAATAACTTTTTAGTACAAAAATTTTTGTATTAGAAAGCTCCTTTAGAAACATTAAGAAAGTTGCCACAAATAATGCCTTAGGCTTTGGTTTGGCTTATATTCAGTTTTTTCTTTATATAAAAAGTTTTGAAGTTATTTTTTAAATAATAACTTATGCTCTATTTAAAATTTATTTTTTTTCAAGAAGCTTTTTGGAAAGCTAAAAAGAAAGTATATTGAAAAATACAAAAATAATTAAAAAAAGCAAAAGAGTTCAAAAGCTACTTAAAATGGCTTAGTTTTGCGGTCTAACTTTATTTGGGACAACAATAATTTTATTTAGGATAATTTTTTTATTGTTTCTTAAAATAATTTTTTTGAATGTTTTTTTTAACATTAAAAATTTTTTTACTAGAAAGTTGTTTTAGGATGTAACAAAAAAGTTTTCCTTAATGAAGCTTATAATTATTTGTAAAATTAGATATATAATTATGGTGATAAAAATAGAATTTTAAATTTAATGAGTATTACAAAAAAATTTACTGGTATAAGAAATCAAACAATTTTCTTTCAACTGTCAAATTAGAATATATATGATCATAAAATATTTTTCCATCATAAATAGAGGACATGAAATTATAATGAAATATAAATATTTAGAAGAGAAATACAATTGTTTTGAAAGTAATAAAAATAAATTATAAAATATGTAGAATATGTTTTTTAATAAATGTAAGATTTTTAAAATTGAACTGAACCGACCGATTCAACCGTAAACCAATTAAATGCCGGTTTGGTTCAGCCTGAAAATTGATTTTGTATCAAATTCGGATGAACTAGTTACTGTCGACAAACTGATGAATCGATCATGAATCCCTGAAACCGACTTGTTCAATTCTGAAATATTTAAATAATTAAATTATTTTAGTTTAATACATTACAAATAAAAATTAAGTAGTATTTATAATTTTAAAGATTAATTAAAATTTAAAATATTTAATTTTAAATAAAGAAATTTCAAGCATTTCACTTGGCTCCATCACTCGATGTGAGTTCCTCCATCCAAACTAAAAAGACAATATAAAGTTTAAACATTACCAAAAAGAAGTTCTTCAAATGATGTGGGCTAAATAAGTTGAAGTTTTTACTTCTTAAATTTACAACATACCTTAAATATTTTAAAATAGATTTTTTAAATTTTTTTTATAATGTAAATAACAATTTTTAATTAATAAATTGAAATAAATTATATACTTTATTTATTATTTATGTATAATAAAATTATTTATTTATAATAAATGATCTAACCTTAAGAATTTATAAATGTAAATTTATAATATGAATTAAATATACAATTTAATAATTTATAGGTGTAAATTATATTAAACATATAACATAAATTAATAATAATTTATATTAAATTTATAAATTTATATGTAAAGTAATTTTTTGTTAAATTTGAATTAAATTTAAAGATTGAATATATTTTAATTTAAAATTATATAAGTTATTATTAATGTGTGAATTCAATTTATATTTTAATAAAAATTTTATAGTATTATATAATTATTCTATTATTTAAATTTTATTTAAAAATTTTCATATTTATTACATCATTCGACTTAACCCTGATTTGATCCTGATCGAATTATTGAACTCTGAACCTCTCATTCTTCATGTTTGGCTGTTCTATGTCTGGTCCGATTTTCACAACATTGAATAAATAGATCATGGATCCCTAAGCTCTTTTCCAGCAACAACAAAAAAATTTTTCCAAAAAAAAAAAAAAACAACAAAAAAAATCTCCTAATGCACGTTTTAACAAATTGACCAATCAAACAAAACATACAACTAAACATTCGGCTCATATATATTTTTTGGAGCATTTAGGTCAATTAAGATAAATATCACACACATTAGACACGTAAGACTCAAATACAAGACCTCTTAATTGATAGTCAAAATTCTTAACTAACAAATCATGATGAGCTGCATTATTTAGCTCACATTGATCAATTGATTCAAAGCTTTGAATATCAATTAAAAAAACTGAGTTAGAAGTTTACCTATATGATGCCCATTAGTTTGTTTTAATTGAAGCTAAAAAAAGGAGGATTTATATACTTATTATTTTATTTCATTTTATTTACATATCTTAACCTTTAAAATTTTAATATTACATTCTTAACAATCATATAAAATTTTAATATCAAATATAACACTCCTATATTCATTCTTATCATCTATACCATCTTATAAATTTTAATATTTTATTCTATATATTCATATTTATTATTTGAGTGATAAATATATAATATTAAAAATTTAAATATTAGTTAGATAAATATCACGAAATAAAATAAAGTGTTATGGATGTAAATCCCGTAAAAAAAACGCCGCTGAACACTATAAAAACTTCTTAGCATTCTGTCGTTGTGTCTTGCACCGGCCCGCGGCTAAAAAATGAGGCGGTATTCTCTTCTTCGCCTACGGATTCCTGCGTCGCGCCATCTCAAAACCCTTCCCTCCAACCCAAGCCCTTATTTTCTCCACCAACTTCATCGATCATCGCCGCCTGAAGTCTATACTTCTCCTTATTCTTCGGCATCCCGCAGCTTTACAAACCCCTTTTCACTATTCTCCCGTGCTCTCGCTTCTTCTTCCAGTAGTCTCTCTCTCTCTCTCTCTCTCTCTCTCTCTCTCTCTCTCTCTTCGCGCTTCCATTTTTGGCGGAAGAAAGTTTTTATGTTTAAAATCTGAGAGCATGTGTAATGACTGGTCACAGGTCCTGCCAACATTCTGCACGTTGGATCGGAGGAAGGGTTTAATACGGCACTTAAGAAGGCTAAAGGTTTAAAGAGTTTTTCCGAGTTTTATGATCTATCGATGTTATCTATCATTTGGTTTTGATGGTATATGTTTGATCGATATTTTGATGTCGCAGATGAGAAATTGCCGTCAATTTTCTACTTCACGGCCGCCTGGTGTGGACCGTGTAAGCTTTTGATTGGTTCTATTTTGGATTTTAAATTCACTGTGATAGCTCCATAACCTTTTCTTTTAAGTAATATCTAACATACATTCCTATTGTTATTTGATTGCCAAATTTTCTGAAGGAAAGGGAGCAGAATGTGATGCTTATTGGCTCAGTCTTTTCTGTTCGGTATCTATGGTAGTTTTCGGTTCTAAAAGTTGGAGGATATAAGTGATAGGTTAAATGTTTTTTTTTCAAATACACTTGTTTGGCGCAGAACTTACACAAGAAATTTTAGGCATTTAATGATGAAATTTGTCTTTTTATTTGTTCTCTGATCTGTAGCTCAATGATTCAATTGGTTGATGTGTGATCAACTATTTGGGGTTATAAATATCAGTATGATATGAGATAATCTCTTAGCATTTTCATTTTCCATTAACTTCTCTGGAGTATGAGGTGCTTGATTTCGATATGATTCTAATACGCTGTGAAAAAAAAAAACAACAACAATAGAATAAGAGAAAAATAGTAGAAATACTTAAAACAATGACTGATTTTTAATTATAACTTCAAAACAAAGGCAAGACACAAGTGATCTACAATTAGAGAGGTAAATCGGCTCTCCCAAGCAACCTAGATGCCGCTAGGAATATCTAAACAATTAAACGTATTTTAGGAAACATTCATAAACAATTAAACATATTTAAGGAAACCTTTCTAAACAATTAAATACTTCTTAAATAGCATAAATATAATTAAGAAACTTTCCTAAACACATCCTAAATTTGAATTCAAATCAGTCATCTTTCCTTAAATAAACTTTCATAATTATTTCTCCCATGATTTCTCTTTCGTACATATTGAATATTAACTCCCCTGGGTCCCACAAGGTAGCCCACCCCGACGTATCAATACGCACCTTTTCCTCAAGGTGGAAGGATGGGATGTTGGTCATAGCTTTATTCAACTGCTTTATCTCTATTTCCTTGTTTATCTTTGGAATAAGTGCGTCGTCCTTATCTAGAATATATGCAAGACCACCAGTCATGCTGCAGCTACATTCCTACCCACTTTTCCTAGAACAACAACACAACCACCAATCATGTATCCAGTGCCTTCAACAACATCTTCAACAAGAGAGTTTCTGACAACCAAATGTTCACCAGCTTTTCCCTTAACAAAGACTTGACCACTTGTTGAACCATATAGACAGGTGTTTCCCACAATGGTAGCATCCTCTGGAGAGAAGCCAGTGTTCTCAACAGGAGTAATAATAAGCTCTCCACCAAACATACCCTTTCCTATGTAATCATTAGCCTCTCCCACAAGTTTATTCATTACAGGAGTCAGAAAACAACTAAAGGATTGCCCAACACTTCCATTGAAAACCATATTTAGTTGTCCTGCAAAGCTTGTATCTCCATTTTTTTAACAATCACACTAGCTATATGCCCATAAACAGCTCTATCAACATTGTGAATTTCCATTGCCTTTGTTACTTCCTTCTTAAGTTCAATTGCTTCAACTACCTCAGGATCAGAAAGTATAATTTCATCTAGGACTGGACCATTAGTGTGTACATCCTAATTCTGCATTTTAGTGCTTCTCCACTTTGGTAGGTCTACATTCGATAAAATATAGCTGAGAACAATGTGTAAAGTCTTTTTTAAAGGAACTTGTCTTTGTCTCAACAATTCAGTTCTTCCAATTATATAATCCATGTTCTCATAGCCCAGCTGAACCATAATGCCCCTCACCTCCTTGGCAACATACACAAAATAGTTGACCAAATCACCAGGAACACCTGGGAAACAGGCACGAAGTTCTTCTCTCTGATTTGTAACTCCAACTGTGCAGTTGTTTGTGTGACAAATGCATGCCATTATACAACCTTCTGCTATCATAGCAATATATCCAAAACCATACTCATCAGCACCTATTGCTGCAGACATAAGGACAGCAAATCCACTCTTGAATCCATCATCCACTCGAAGGATAATCCTTTCTCTCAATCCATTTTGGATAAGTGTTTGATGTGTCTCCATCAATCCAATCTCCCATGGTCCACCAGCATGTTTAAAAGAGCTTACAGGGCTAGCTCCAGTTCCTCCATTATGACCAAATATATGTATTATGTCACCATTCACCTAAGCTACTCCTGAAGCTATGGTGCCTATCCCAGCTATTGCTACAAGCTTCACAGATACCTTGGCCTTTGGATTAACCTGATGGAGGTAAAAAATCAACTGTGCAAAATTCTCAATTGAATAAATATCATGATGTGGAGGAGGAGATATAAGAGGAACACCAGGTTTAGAATTCCTTAATCTTGCAATATAAGTGGCAACTTTTTTCCCTGGAAGTTGATCACCTTCCCCCGGTTTTGCACCTTGACCAATTTTGATCTCCAACTGGTCAGCATTGGCTAAAAAAGTTGGAGTAACACCAAACCATCCTGAAGCAACCTGTTTAATTGCACTTGTGGCAGTATCACCATTCTGGAGACCTTTAAGGTGAGGAAGCATTGGAGAATATCCATCAATAACGTCTACAAGTGGACTCCAGTGGATAGGATCCTCACCTCCCTCTCTAGAATTAGATTTTCTGTCTAACCAATTCATTGCAATTGCAATAGCTTCATGCGTTTCCCTAGAAATAACTCCCAGAGAAATTCCACAGTACCAAAATGTTGTACAATGGAAGATGCAGGTTCAACTTTGCCAACTGGAATATGTGGATGTTTACTCTTAAGTTCCAGAAGATCTCTAAGAACATTTACTGGTTGGTTAGCAAGATGCTGCTAATAAATAACATAAGCACTCTCCCTTTTTTCACGAACTGCTTTATGCAGTAGTTTTGACATCTCAGGGTTGTTGCCATGATATTCACCTCTTGGTCGGAATTGAATGAATCCAAAATTTTCCAATCTTTTTGCGGTGTCCTCTGAGAAAGCCATCACTCTAGGATTGCCACTGTCCCAATAGCTTCTTCCTCCAGTGCAATGGTTATCGTGATCCTTCCATGTTTTCCCCGTGTATTGAGGTGGGAATCCCACATTTTTTCCCTCTGCCTCACATGACCTAATCCCCATGGTTCGGCCCATCCTCCTCCTCCGGTCGTCCGCTTCTCTTGCCCAAATGACCTCCTATAGTGGTCGGCCACCCCACTACCTTCACCACGAAACTCCCGTCCTATTGTCCCCCATCCGAAAATTCTATTTCGTTCCTTATTGCAGCCCTAGGTGGTGGCTCTTGACCCCTTCCTTCTTCGATAGCCCACTCCCCTCGCCCGAAATGCCTCCTATAGTGGTCTGCTCATTATTGTGGCCCTAGGAGGTGGCTCTTGATGAAAGAAACTCTCCTCGTTGAACTCATCCCGTCCGATCTCCTTTCCCTTCGATTCAGCTAAGGGAATTTTGGTCAAATCTTGGTTTGAGTTAGCCATCTGAACCACCAGTGAAGTTTTTGATTGCATCTCCAAGAGTTTCATTATCATCTCCTCCAGAATTTCCTTTCTCTTTGGTTCAGCACTAGGAAACGACGTTGAAGCTTTCAACCGCATTTCGATTAATTTCCTCATCATGTCTTCCATGTTGTCGAATCTGTTTTCCATTCGGGTTTCCATGAACGACATCCTTCCTTCCATCGTTGTGAAGCTTTCTTCCATTCCGACCTATTTTTCCTTCATTCCGGCCTTGAGTTGTTCCATCTCTCATTTGAACGCCTCCATCTTCGTTGCTGCCATTTACGGATCTAGGTTTCAAACCGCAAAAAACAACAAAAACAATGATGAATGGTCTTTAATCAGCAAAATTAGCAGGGGAAGGAATTATGCAGCAAATTTCAGCGAGGAGAACTGCGATTTTGGTTCAGGACACGGCTTTGATACCAACTTGATACGCAGTGGAAAAGAAAACAACGTTAGAATAAGAGAAAAATTGTATAAATACTCCAAACAATGACTGATTTTTTATTACAACTTCAAAGCAAAGGCAAGATACAAGTGATCTACAATTAGAGAGGTAGATCGGCTCTCCCGAACAACCTAGATGCCACTAGGAAGCCCGCAAGAAGAAAACTACAGCAAAACACAAAACTTAACAATCGCCTCCATAAACCTTAAGCACTCCCCTTTAAATAGCCCTAGAATACAAAATCATAAATAAAACCTTCCTAAATAATTTAAATACGATTTAGCAAACCTTCCTAGACAATTAAACATGATTTAGGAAACCTTCCTAAACAATTATACATGATTTAAGAAACCTTCCTAAATAATTATGCATGATTTAGGAAACCTTCCTAAACAATTAAACACATTTTAGGAAACCTTTCTAAACAAATAAACATATTTAAGGAAGCCTTTCTAAACAATTAAATTTTTCCTAAATAGCATAAATATCATTAGGAAACTTTCCTAAATACCTACTAAATCTGAATTCAAATCAGCCCTCTTTCCTTAAATAAGATTTCCTAATTATTTCTCCCATGATTTCTCTTTCTTATATAATGAATATTAACTCTCTTGGGCCCCACAAGGTGATACCCCCCCCCCCCCCCCCCCCGCGTTGGATTATAAGTCTTTGATAAGATCCCATATAAGAAAAATTCCGAAGTTTGTTGATTATCTTCATATATCATGTGAAGTTTGTGGGAATTACTTAGACAGTCTCAATTAGACTTATAACACGTCATTTTCTACTTGTAAATTAGGGATGACATAGATTTCGATAGGTTTCCTTATTTAGTGTTTATTTTTCTTTATAGGCTAGCCAGTAACATGACTTTTTTCCTTTTAAACTTGGGTTACTGCAGGTTTAACTGTTTTTCTCTTTGCTCTTTCTTTTTCATTACTTAAGCACTCTTATTGAAATCTAGGGATTTTTCGACCTAATAACTCTGATTTTCTTAATGGAGGCTTGATCTGGTTAATGGGATAAATAGGATTTGCCGAACACCCTTAACTGGTTATTTATTTCATTAAGTTCCTTTTAGCCCCTTTTTATGACCATCAGATTATTTGAGGATCTTTGTTCTTTTCCTTGCATTCATTAATACCAACCAAACCCATTAGTAAACTCTCATTTTCCTTCATTTTTTTATTCCTTTAGGAAAGAATCTATGAGCTTTGTTTTTCATCTTTCTTTTCATTTCTTATAGATTTTTTACCCATCCTTATCTTGAATATTTAAGATTTAGTGGTGTAGAATCAACTTTCACATTAACTTTCACATTACACGAAAGATGACTAAAACTTCTTTGTTGTGATACTTGTATTTCTAGCCATCACCTCAGTTATGCAGGAGGAAATCACACCAATGGCGTGACACAAAATTCTGCTTTTTCTGTTTTTATACACGCAATAGCCTATAATAAAGGCATTTTAGGACTTTATACATAATATTTCATTCTATAATTTAGTATTTTGCATCATTTATTTTGTTCGCTAAAACATTTTTTATCTAGCTTTTGATGTACTTGAATATGTTCTTGATGTTTGACTAGGACAAAAGGCAATATTGATCGGAACCATTTTTCACTATCTTCGTGAACTATTTACTCACCTTGCACATCTAATATTTGCACTTTGTGCTTGTCTGTATCATAGTTGGAGCATTATAATTATTTGATTTTAGTCTAGAATATATATTAATTCCATGTACATATCTGCTAACTTTTTTAGGCAGGTTGATATCTCCGGTAGTTGAACAGATGAGCAAGGAACTTCCACATGTCACGACATACAAACTTGACATTGATCAAGTAAGAATCGTTAGCATGATTTCATAGCTACTTTGTTTTTTCATCAGGGAGGTATATTTGTTTAAGTTTATAAAGGCGCTTCTCATTTAAACTTTGAATTTACTGAAACTATATATAATAATAATAATAAAACTATATATATATATATATACAAGTATAAATTAATACATCACAAAATTCACTCAAATCTAAATGCAAGCACAAATAATTCCAGCTCTTAATTTAATCCAATCTTAGCCATTCATTTCAAATTATTAAGGGTATGATGGTATTATCTTTTATGTAAAATGTTAGGGTTTAGTTTAGTGGCCACATGAATAGAAAGGGTTTTGTCTTTTTTCTCTTAGCAATAACCCTCATCCCAATCTTCCAAGTTAAATTTAATAGTTGATTTTTATTAAGAGAGCATCCATCATTTCCTTTAAATCCTCAAGGGTAGCAAGATCACATCCCAACCCTTGGATCAAGGGCATCAAGAGACTAAATGGTTAATTCATCTTATGTTTTATTTCAGGTTTTCAAAGGGCCGACTCATTCATTCACGGATAACACCCTTGGATGGATGACTTTCACGTCCAGCTCTCCCTCACACATAGCCGCAAGCATCTCTCCCTCACATTCATGCACATCCCTCTTCTCTCCACCTCTCCATTCGGTCAGCAAGAGGAGGAAGAGCTGCTCTCCATTCGACCAAACAAGAGGAGATAACTGTTGTGTATTTCGGCTAGCAAGATCTGCTATATATTTTGGCCAAGAGAAGCGAGGAGCTCTTCCTCCTCGGCTAGCAAGATCTGCTGAAGGTGGTTGAACAACAGCTCCTCTCTTCTCTTGGCCGAAATATACAGTAGATTTTTGCACTCGTTGGCCGAAATATATAACAGACTTGCTGGTCGAAATACAAAATAGCTGCCTCCTCTTGTTTAGTTGAATGGAGAGCAGCTCTTCCTCCACTTGCTGGCCGAATGGAGAGGTGGAGAGGAGAGGGATGTGCATGAATGTGAGGGGGAGATGCTTGCGGCTGTGTGTGAGGGAGAGCTGGACGTGAAAGTGAGCCATCCAAGGGTGTTATTCGTGAATGAATGAGTCGGCCCCCTTGTTTTTTCTTTGAAAATCTAAAATAAAATATAAGATGAATTGACCATTTAGTCTCTTGATGCCCTTGATTCAAGGTTTGGGATGTGATCTTGCTAGGGTTGGGGATTTAAAGGAAATGATGGTTGCTCTCTTTATAAAAATCAGGCAGTAGATCTAACTTGGATGGTTGGGATGAGGGTTATTTCTAAGAGAGAAAAGACAAAACACTTTCTATTCATGTAACCACCAAACTAAACCCTAACATTTTACATAATAGAAAAGACCATCATACCCTTGTTAATTTGAAATGAATGGAATTTTGTGATGTGTATATATATATATATATATATATATATATATATATATATATATATATATATATATATATATATATATATATATAGTTTTAATTTTAATTTATGAATTGTATTTATTAAAATTTTATATTTTGATTTGTTAATGAAAACTTGTTTTAGAATTTTATATGATTTTAAATTTATTTTAATTATTAATTTTATTAATAAAAAGCCCCATAATATTATCTCTCCTTGACACGCTTCAAATGATGTTCGATTCGAGCGCGAATAGAGTCATTTGATCTGTCTCGATGAGCCGGACACAACGGTGCAATCCGTTTCTCAAGATAAGGTCCTGATTGAAAAATTTTATGTACGAAATGAACATATGTATAAGACGTAAATCGATCTACAAAGTGCGCAATAAGATCATGTAAATGACCGATGCTAAAGGAGGTCAACACAAGGTCAATGTAGATGGTCAGAGTTGAGAAAAATTGTGACATGGGCGTGTGTAGCACAACGCTGTCTGCAAGTGGTATAGCATGAGCATTACAGCTGACGCAAGAGGTCGTGCAGACTAGTTGGAATCTAAAGAGAGGTTGCCGCAGTGTGGGCAGTTGGGATCACTGAGGTGGGGGAGAACTGCATAGTTGGAAAATGCAAGCTATGAGACCGCTTTTATGTGTAGGAGCAAATTATGTCCTCATAAGTGTAGGGTAGTTATAGGCTTGTAGGGGTGACACAAGAAGTTTAGGTTGGTACAAGTGATTCCTTAGTGTGCCATGATAAGTTATTTTTTATCTTTACTTATGGGGAGGAAAAAATACTTCCCAAGAAGCACTGGTGGATGGTATAATCTATATTGTATATATGAGATGATAGGAGTTGGAGCTTGGGCATATGGTGCGGTTAGAAGATTATAGGTAGTGTTCTACTTTTTTAATAATAAAGAGAATAATGGGTTGTGCTATGCAAACATGTTTGATTTTGCTAATTTTGAATTCAAGCCCATGAATTGAAGTGAAAGGTCATTTAACTCTTTCAACTTCCTTGGCCACCCAAATGTTGCCAAGTTAACTAAACTGCGATATAAAGTGATTGGGGTAGGTTCATATTAATTAGCTAAGCAAGTCAATTCTACTAAGCAAGTCAATTCTAGCTCGTGTACGTTACTTTCAACCCAAACGAATTGAACATATTTGGAAAATGAGTCAAGTTTAAGAATTTGAGTTACATTTGACCTGACTATTTAACTCAAGTCTATTGATTAATTATTTAGTTAAGTCTAGCTTAGATTGATTGAGTTAGACGTGAAGATATTGATTCAATGTTTAGGCAATGCGTTGAACCAAAGTGAAGTCAAGCCAAGCTCAAATTTCTGTAGCCCTTCTAGGTAGATTCTCACAAGCCAGGTGAAATTAGCGGACTCTGAACGAAGTTAATATTAAGCTTAGGCAAATTTGATGGCAGCTTTGACTAAATTTTACATGAGGTCTAGTTCAAGCAACTTTAAGCGAGCTCAAGATTGAGTCAAATGGAGTCCTATATACAGGTCAAGTCGGTATTAACTCAAGGAAGTCAAGATTCCATTGACCTTTTTCAAAATTCAACTTGAGTTGAATCAACTTTGGGAAACCCAATTAGATGCTCACAGCTAATAATCCGGTTTCGTACATTAAGTTAGAATGAGGTGAGGCATTAAGGTACTTGATTGGTTTGAATAAGATTGAGTTGAGCTTTTAATCATTGTAGTTGATTTTGAATGTGTTCAAATCAGCTCGAGCAGAATATAATTGGATTAATATTCTTTGTTTAGCTTTAATACTAGGTGCTTCTTTGCAATCTTGATATATGTTCTTTTTCTAAGCATGCTCTTGCTTTTTTTTGTGTGGTTTGTTGAAGGGAAGCTTAAAATCTTTTCTTTCCAAGGGTTCCTATACTCCAACCATGCAACTTTGATAAGATGACTTGCTTTGCAAATATAACTAATTATAAGGAGCCTTCTCAAAGGGTGGAAGCTTATATTTTGAATTATATATTTTCTTTTGATTTTAGAGGCATCTGTGCATGGGCATACTGCACACACATTTTTTCTAAATAATCCCCAATTACTTGTCGAGAGTTTATTTTTTGAGTTTAATGGTTTCAGAATAATAAGAAAATAACATATGATCACCTCAACTAGAATGTTTTCATTTTGCTTAAATATGCTGATTATCTTCTTTATATTGTATGTAATTAACCTGTAAGTAATTGGATTTCAGGAGGGCCTTACAGCCACACTAAGCAAACTTCAGATTTTCTCTGTGGTATGCTCCTTAATCTTATGATCTGAGTTTATTTAATCAGACAAAAATTATCTTGATATACAATTTGAATAGCTTTTTTATGAATATTTATAGTGCAATCTGGTTTGATTCAAATGAATTTGATTATGTTAATTTAAAAAAATATCATGTTTTCAGAGAAAACCTAAAATTTGGTGCAATATTGAAATCATTGAATGCAATGTAAATTAATATCGGACATTGTCAGCTTCTCAGAAATCTAATATGAGTTTGTGCGATGTATGCTTACACGTATGTGAATGCTAGCACATATGTGTCTGCATAATAGGTGCATGCATGGGGAAATGACTCTTTACTCAATAATTTATGCTGAGAATTTTTCTATTTAGAATATATTTATGAAAGCATTTAGTTTTATTATTTCATTGTAGCGTGTTAGAGAGTAAACCTTTATATAGAAAAGTTCACAGTAAAAAAGGTGGTAAACTTTTCTTTAGATTTCTTAGTTATCAAAAGCATGAGCAATTTATATTACTGATATTAAACTATGTATTATGATGATGGTTGTTCGATTTAAACTTATGTTCAACGTTAATGACAAGATTACTTAAATATTCTATTACTTTATTAGCATTTTGTATTTTAGGAATATTTATATGTGATTTTTTTAGGTTTATTCCTTGGGTTTTTATTTTTATTGGGATTTACTTTCTGCCAAATATATCAGTATTTTATTTGCTTGTAACCCTAGTGTCTTTTCAGTATAAATGAGGACCCTTAGGGCTAGGTTTAAGTAATGAAGGTTGAATAAAATTTTGAGATTTTTCATTAAACTCTGTACGCCACTAATTTCTCTTCTCTCTCTCTCTCCACTTCTCACATCTTTGTCTGTCTTCTTTATTAGATTTTTCTTCCTACTTTACATCTATGTTAATATTACAACTTCCAATGTCATCTTTGTTAACCGTTGAACTCCATTAAGAGACTTCCAGGTCATCTTATTTAAAATTCGAATGTGATAGCATGGGATATGCAGTTCAGAGATGCACATTCGTGGTTGCGAGCTCAAAAATCTTTGCGAATTTGGTTTATTTGATTGATTTTGGGCTGACTTTTCGAAAAGCATATTTAATTTTAGATTATACATTCTTCAGAAGATTCTCTCTAATGGGGGTACTTAATCATATGATTTGAGATTTTTCATAAGTGCAAGTCCTATGATTAATTATTGCTCTCACTCTTGAGAGAAAACTTTTGAGTATGCCAGTCTATAAGTTTTATGAAACTTTGCTTTACTAATCACAATTTGGATTGGGAGAAAACATATATCTCTATTGACTTAAAGGGAACTATGGGGAATGATGACAAACTCAATCAAGGTCCCATAATTTTTTTGTGATTGGGTGTTGTACACTTATTTAATCTGTAAGCAAAGGTAGTTGACTTAATTTAAGTGAAGGAAACTTGTCAACAGCCGTTAGTTTCATTATTTAAATAGACCTCATAGGTATGAGATGAAAGCTTAGCAAAGGGGGCAATTTTAAGCCAATTTTTGCTAATAATGGGCTTTTTGCCCTATTGAATGTGTCTTATGGGCTCACAACTCATAGATTTATTCGTTGTGGAACATCTGGGCTTGGAATGTAACCATAATATAATAGCACCATTGCACTCAGGGGCACATGACCTATCCTAACTAATATAGATTATTTAGTTTGAATGTTTGGATGCACTTGATATCTTTGATTAAAAGTTATGATGTGAAACATATAAGGAAACAAGAATTGCTTTGCCAATTAATAATAATGATGTAGAACGTACATGCAAAAGATGAATTACTTGGGAACATTTGCACGCTTAATTTTAGAAACCACAATAATTATATCTTAAAATTAATTTTAAACGACAAAATAAAACACAAAGGGTGGTAAGACGAGCTTAGGCTAAACGACATGCATAGGAGTTAAGACCGTCAAACAATCAATTTATCTAACATTGCTTATATATAAAGTTTCAACAAGAAATCTCTAGACTAACAATGAGATTAGTATTATGAAGGACCTCTCACACAACTCTTCCAATTACTAGATTTTAGCGAAGGAGAATTAGCATGCTCTTAATGAATCAAAACATAATCACAAAGGAGTAGTGAACTAGGAAATACGAGAGTTGGAGAAGATTTCACCCGTAGAAGAGGGGAAGTGGAATTTCGGTGGTTGTTGAGGTGTTGGAGAAGTGGTGGACAACAATCTGAGATTTCTTGCTGCCTTGGCAGCCTTCGGGAGCCTCTCCAAATGGGAGGGACCGCAAGGGGCAGGTGCAGAATTCCTTGGACAGCAACCACAATGGTAGGGACAGCAACCTGGGTTTCTGGAAGACTTTGGACAGCAAGTTTCCTTCCTCCAAAGTTCTGGACAATAGCTCAGAGAAAATCAGGCTTTGTTGATCAGTCGGGAGGGGAAGAGAATGGTATTATGGGATTAAGAGCTTCCCTATGGTGCTCTTCTCCTTTGGGAATTAATTCTGGGAGCTAGAAGAGAGGTAGGCGGGTAGGGAGAGGGGAGGAGGGAGTTTGAATGCTTGCTTAATCAAGAGTTTTCAATTAGGAATGAATAGAATAAATCTAACCCAATTTGAATTTGAATAGGACTTGATTTGGGGATTCAATTAGGGATCATTAATGACAAACTTTAATGAGAAAGAGGGAGAGGGTGGGCCGGCCTAGAGAGAGGGGGAAATTGTGTCCCCATTCAATGAATGTGGACCAATGCATTAATTAGTAATTGGGAATTAAATCTGAAATTAATTCTCAGATTTTAGGTGATTGAAAACTACTTCTAAAAAGGATGAGGCTTAATAAGAAAGTTTTTGAAATTCAAACTAGTTGGGTTTGAATTCAAATTCTTTCCTAAAATACAAGAAAGCCAAATTTAGAAAGTAGTAAAGGGGAATTTAATTTGGGGATCCAAGGGGTTGATGGGGGGCCGGCGGTTGGGTCTTGGATTGGGTAGGGCCGGCGGCTTCAAGTGGTGAGGTGAGCCGACGGGTAGGGAGGGGCGGATGGCTTAGGCCGGCAGCTAGGTGGTGGTGGTGGGGGCGGGTTGGCCTTAGAGTTGAAGAGGGGATGGGGAGGGGCTTTGCCAGCGGTGGAGGGAAAGGGAGGGAGAGATAGGGGAGAAAAGATAAAGAGAAAATAACCACGAACCCGGACTCTTCCAAGGTTGATGGGTGATCCATTGCCCTTCACCAAGGGACTTCACAAAAGTTCTCTCCTAGAACTCTCAAGCTCTCCAAACACATGGATGCAGAAATTTTCTTATAATTCATTCATTAACCCTCACATGAAGAGGGGAAGGCTTTAAATAGCCAAATGAATAAAGAAAATACAAAGACACAATTGCCCCTAAGGCAAACTCATGACGAGGCCCTTAAGCTAGGGTATAAACGGAAAGAAATATAATAGACTCATAAAAATAAAACAAAATACATTAAATACAATAATAATCAAAAGTAGATCGTGACCGTAGATCGTTGATGTCTCCTCGCGCTAGAAACTCCTGTAGA
Organism: Dendrobium chrysotoxum; assembly: GCA_019925795.1. NCBI lineage: Eukaryota > Viridiplantae > Streptophyta > Magnoliopsida > Asparagales > Orchidaceae > Dendrobium > Dendrobium chrysotoxum. Next base: position 5,219,510 of record CM034306.1, on the reverse strand, counting down.
TGTCCTCATCAAATAATTTGAACAAAACTTTGCCAATTGTAAATCTTATGTTTCACCAAGTTAGATTCTTGAAATTTTAATTAGAAGTCATGTAATAGCATACGGTTATAAACGACATTAAAAGGAAACTTGCAAATAACAACAAATTAAATAAGTAAAACTAATGGCAATGAATACAAGAATCCTCGGCTTAACAATTAGATGTTTTCACCTTGAATTTCCTCACTCTCGCTCATGAAAGTAGGGGTTCAACAGAGGTAGAATATCATCAATCCAAGCGATGCCACTAGTAGACAGGTGATGCCTACGGTATTGACAGTATTGTTCGCTGGAGAAGTAGTCAGAGTTGAAGAAGTCGGTGGTCATCCAATAATTTGCCACTGTCCAAATGGTTGTTGCTCGTCGATCACCTCGGCCAAGCTGGGAAGGTTGCGATTGACGTATTCTTTAACGGAGTCGTCAAATCCAAAGCCCGGATTGAAGAAAGGGGATCGTAGGATGTCCACTAAACCTTGGTGATTGTAGACAAAACCATGGTCAACCTCCGGATTGGCCATACATGAAGTTTAATTCTTGGTAGAGCTTGATGTAGAGGTGGAGATGGGAAGCCGGCGGTTTGGAGGGGCTCGGGTAGGGGAGAAGGGGCTAGGGTTGAGGGTTGAAGCTCCTTGGACTTAGGTTAGAAAATAGGAGGGGAAAACTTTGGAAATCTGAACAGGTTTCCTAAAGGAGGGAAAGGATTAAATTGGAACTCAAAATCAGCCCAATTAGGGTTGGGTAGGGGCGGCGGCTAAGGAGGGAGTTTATGGAGAATTAATGAGGGATTAGGACTTAAATTGGAGAGAGAATTTGGGAGAGAGGGGGGCCAGCCATATGGGAGAGGAATTAGGTGTCTAGGTTCAATGTATGTGGGCCCAAGGGATTAAATCATAGATTGGAATCAAATCTGAATTTTGATTTCAGATTTGATTTAATTTAGGAAGCTTCCTAATTGGGTTTTAACATTAGGAAATTATTAGAATTCAAATATTTAATTGAATTCAAATAAGGTTACTTTCCTAATTGACAAGGGGTTTATTTTAGGAAGGTAATTAAGTGATTTGAATTTCTAAATTCAAACCAAAGGGCAAGGAGGCCGGCAGCTAAGGGAGAACTAGGGAGGCAAACCGATGGTTGGAGGGTGGAGGCCGGTGGCTTGGCCGATGGAGTGGGCTGTCTGGCGGCTTGGGGTGGAGGAGGGGTCGGTTAAGGGAGGATTGGAGGGGACGGTGGGGGAAAGAGCAGGCCGGTGGTGGAGAAGGGGAATAGCCGGCGGCTTGGCATCAAGGGAAGGGGTGGCTGGAGCCTTGGAGTACGGGAATAGTCGGACCATGAGCCTGGAGCACCTCCGCGACTGGTGGGTATTGCTTTGCCCCCACTTGGGACTTCACCACTCAAGAACTCACAAGCTCGAGAGAAAGAAAATTTTGAAATTTTATTAAGCAATCATCAAACTCATACAAAGCAACAAACCTCTATATATAGGTCTCAATAATAAAGAAAAGAAGAAAGACTCAAATGCCCTCGGGGCTACAATAAGAACTCATTACCCATAGGGGTAAACTAGGAAAACTGAAATGCAAAATAAATAACACATAAAATACATCAAAAGTAAAGGCTCTGAATCGCAGCCGTCGATCTACGATTCCGTCGATGATACACATGTCAAAATTTCTGGCTGATGTCCTCATCAACTTAATTATTATTTTTTGTAAAATATTGTGAAGGATGGATGGATAATTGCTCTTAAGTATGAAGTGATTTGTTATTGTTTAACATCTCTCTCTCTCTCTCTCTCTCTCTATATATATATATATATAATTCTAATAATTTTAATAATTTTAAATTTTATCTTTATCTTTTAGGGGGAATGTATACAAGCAAAATTCCCTCTGGTTATAATTTTATGTGCCCATCATTGGGATTAAAACTTGATAAATTTTTTCTTGGAGTAAGAGGACACTTTTATGAGAAGGATTTCATTTGATTAGGATTTACACTAATCGTACCTATCATAGGGGAGTGTTATTCGAAGTATGTTCTTGTGGTCAAGAGCTTAGTTCTATCGATTACCAATTATGATATTATAATAATTAAACCATCGTTGAGGTTAGGTCTTCATTATTTTGCTTGTTTTATAATGTGATGTGCTAATATCAATTTTGTAAATCCCTCTTATTATATCGAATAATTTCTCATGATTGGGATTGGTGGTTTAGATTTGAAGTTGAGACACTTTTTAGGTTGATATTTTCGATCCAATAATAAAGTTTTTGAATCACTTGGAAGTTTTTTTGGTTTGCATTATCGAGGCTTATCAAACTAGAGAAGTTTTGGAAGGCCAGCTTGACCATTAGACATGTTAAGCAGGTGCTATCCCGCAATAGTATTGTTTGACTTGTTGGGGAGGAAGACTGCTAGTAGCTTTGAATGCGTAATTATTGGGCTACTCTGCTTTAAGTTGGTGAACTAGCCATTCTTCCACTTCTTTACCCCAACGTATTGAAGCTTTGCAAACTTTATAATTCTTCTTTCATAGCTCTTTGAACTTTTTTTTTAATCATAGGCATTGAGCCTCGAGGGCTTTAAATTCTGATCATTCAAGATTTTTATATAGGTTGACCCCTCGGATTATGTTCTTTTTTCTAATAAACTTGTTTATTGTCAAGGCGGGAGGCTTCAAATTCTTGATTTGTGTTGGGGAGCCTCAATGATTTTGGTAACCCCATTGGTTGTGATTTACAACAACTGTGCCATCTTAAGTGGTTAAAAGTTTGCACAGACTTGTATTGACTTTCTTATGTTTGATCGACGACTGAGTATATAATTTGATTCGTGCATGTTTGATTATGAGAATATGACTTGGAGGACTGGGCTTGAAAGCCTCAATTTGATCAAAGTTTTGGCATATTGACATGCAAATCAAGACAATGAATGCCTACACTAATTGGTGTTTATCTTTGCTGGCAGGTTTTCCATTTCCAATGCAATGATCTTAAATATTTTCCATACCATTTGAGATCATCTTGAGAGCCATTCATCACTTATTTTGGAGGTCATTTGTGGTGGAGAAAGATGCGTCAGAATATGGATTGGGGACAATGTTAATGCAGGATCGGCGACCTATCACCTATTTCAATCAAGTTCTCACAGCCAGGGCGAGACTCAAGTCTATGTACGAGAGAGAGCTGATCACTATTGTCTTGGCTATTCATGAATGGCGATCCTATTTGTTGGGGAGACATTTCCTAGTCAAGACATATCAGAGGAGCTTGAAGTATTTGTTAGAACAACGGATGATCACAGAGGAGCATTAGCGGTGGTTATCCAAGTTGCTTGGTGACTTTGAGATACAGTACCGACCGGGCTTAAAAAATAAGGCAGCAGGCGCCTTATCCCGGAAAGGCGAAGATCCTCAGTTAGCAGCTTTGTCAGTACCCATGATCGTAGATTGGGAAGCTTTGAAACAAGAGAGTGAACATGATAAAGGACTGAGGAAGATCATATCCGATTTGCTGCAGAACTCGGATAGTCATCCTGATTACACGTTGAGAGGAGTCCAATTGCTACATCAGGGGAGATTCATTCTACTGAGAGGATCGAGATACATTCGCACGCTGTTATAGGAGTTTCACGGCAGTGCAGTTGGAGGATATTCAGAAGCTCAGAAAACCTACAGTCGATTGTCAGCATAATTATATTGTGTGGGGATGCGCCGTGATGTAGAGGACTAGGTAGCTTAATGTGATGTGTGTCGAAGGCACAAGTACTTAGCCATGACATCAGCAGGGTTACTACAGCCTCTAGCCTTGCCGGAGAGGGTGTGGGAGGAAGTAACGATGGATTTTATTGAGGGGTTGCCGCTTTCGGAGGGATTTTCAGTGATACTGGTATTAATGGATCATCTGAGCAAGTATGCACACTTCATCCCTTTGAAACACCCTTACACTGTGGTCTTTTGACTACTGTTTTTATATGAGAGGTGGTACGCTTGCATGGATTTCCAGAGTCCATTGTGTTAGATAGGGATAAGGTGTTCCTTAGCCACTTTTGGAAGCAGTTGTTTTGTTTGCAAGGACAGTCCCGAAGAGAAGCATAGCATACCATCTGTAGACAGATGATCAAACAAAGGTGGTCAACAGAAGAATGTAGACCTATTTGAGATGCTTTGTATTAGACACGCCGAAGAGTTCGACAAGGTGGATTGCTTGTAGGGGTGTTAATATTGGACGCGACCCAAAAACCGACTCGAAGCCGACTCGAAAATTTCGGGTTTGGGTTGACCCGAACCCGAAGCGGGTCGGGTTCGGGTTTGGAAAACCAACCAGTTTGCAAAACCAGGTCGGGTTCGGGTTGACCCGGGAACCCGGGAATGACCCGAAAACCCGCTGCTCCTGCTGCCCCACGGCCCGCCTGCCCCGGCTGCCCCGCGACTCGCCTGCCCCGCGGCTCGCCTGCCCCAGCAGCCCCGCGACTCGCCTGCCCCGGCTGCCCTGCCTGCCCCACGGCCCGCTACCGCCAGCCCCAGCTGCCCGCGTCGAGTCGCCAAGTTGCATCGCTCGGTCGCGCCGTCGCCCACTCGCCGCGTCCCGTCGCATCTCTAGACCGCTACGGCTGCCCCGCCGGCCGCCAGTATTGCTGCCTGCCCCGCTGTCGTGTTGTGTGGGGGAAATCGACCCGCTGTCGCGCTACACCTTGCTGTCGCGACTCGTGTGCGGGAAATCGACCCGAAGCGGGTCGGGTTCGGGTCCGAAAAATTGACCCGTTTGCAAAAACAGGTCAGGTTGACCCGAACCCGAATAGTGCCGAGTCAATTTCAAGTTCAACCCGAACCCGACCCGTGACCCGAAATTGACACCCCTAATTGCTTGGGCAGAATATTGGTACAACACTTCGTATCATTCAACATCAAAGACTACTTCTTTCAGGATTCTCTATGGGAGAGATCCACCATATCTGATTCATTATGGGTAGAGCGCTACACCCATGCCCAGCGTCGAGTAGTACTTAGAGGAGAGGGACAATGTATTATCTGAGCTAAAGGGACATTTGTTCATAGCTCAACAGATCATGAAAATGAAGGCTGATGAGCATAGGGAAGAAGTAAACTTCAAGCCAGGAGATATGATTCACTTAAAATTGAGGCCCTACAGACAGAAAATACTAGCCATAAGGAGAAATGAGAAATTATCCCCGTGGTACTTTGGGCCTTATGAGGTCATGGAGCATATTGGAGCAGTAGCTTATCGACTGAGGCTACCACCTTCATCAGTTTTGCACCCAGTCTTTTATGTCTCACAGCTGAGGAAGGCAATAAAAGAGCATACATCATCATTTCTACCCTTGACTTTCACAAAGGACATGGAGGTCATTTTGGAGCCCCTGGAAATAGTGGGTGTGCGTAGAGGGGAGACAGGAGCAAAAGAGGTGCTAATCAAGTGGAAAGATCTACCAGAGCATGATGCGACATCGGAGCCATACGAGGCAATCAGGAGACAGTTCCCTACCTTTCACCTTGACAAGGTGCATTTTGGGGAGTGGAGTATTGATACGAGGGCAATTCAACCCCCCATTGTAGGGCCCATTAAACCTATCATTACATATGTGAGAAGAGGAATTAAGGAAGAGATTAATTAGGAGATATTTCCTAACTAAAAAGGGCTGATTTGGGGGTTGATTTGAAGGAGATTAATTAGGAGATATTTCTTATTTAAAAAGGGCAGATTTGGAGGAGATTAATTAGGAGATATTTCCTAATTAGAGAGGGCTGATTTGAGAGGAAATTGGGGGAGGGCTGTTTTGGAATTTGTTGTTTTATTGTTTGCTATAAGTAATAGTATTTATGTTATGTTTGTATGCAGAATTTAATTTGAGAGTGCTATAGTTTTCTTTTTATGAGTGATCCTAGCGGCGTCTAGGGTTTGGGAGAGAGGTCCTCCTCTCTTAAGAAGACCATTGTATCTTGCTTTGTTCGTATTTGGTTTTCTATCAATATAAATCTATTTTTGTGTTGAATCTCTCGGATTTTGTTGCTGTTTTTGATATCATGGCGCATCACATGCTTGAACAAGATTTTAAAATTCATATCACGTTTGAGCTCAGCTCGAACTTGGTAGAAAAATAAATAAACAAATTTGAACAATATAATGCTTGCTCGACTCAGTTCATTTATAGCCCTAGCAACAAACAATGATCAAATTTGAACATAATATAATGCTTCTCATTTGTAGAAGGTCAGGTCTTGAACAATGATCATTATATAGGCTATATCTACTTAACCCTTATATGTTAAGGATTAAGCTTTTAACAGTTGTTCTCTTAATTCAGTTAGGGGTGTAAACGAGTCGAGTCGAGCTCGAGCCATAGAATGTTCAAGCTTGGCTCGCCAAAATTTTAAGCGGCTCGAACTCGAGCTCGAATTTGACTCGAGCTAGAACTCAAGCTCGAACTCGACTCGTGTGCCCGAATCATTGGCTTGAACTTGGCTTGTCAACTCGAACTCGAATATCTGGCTCAAGCTCGGCTCAATTGCAGGCTCGATTATAGGCTCGAATAGAAGGTTTTTTACGAAATTTATATTCTAAGGTAGTTTCAAACTTTCAAAGTTTTGTAAGATGTTTTATTTTGGCATTAGCTAGATGGCTGCAGCCAACATAGCCTCTTTTTTTTTGGGAAAACGTAAGAGCGATATGAAGGGAAAAAGAGATATATCTCTATAGAAATAGGAAATTAGAAATAAATAATTTTTTTGGACCCCTAACGGATTTCCAACACTCCAGGAACGAACATGGACAAATCAAAAGCCCTAAACGAACATTATTAACCTGAACAATCCATGGTGTATTGCCGAAGGAATGAGTGAGAGGGGCGAGATCAGCTTCGTATTTTCGAAGGAATGAAGGAGAGGGGCGAGAGCTGTTGTGTGCCTGCGTATTTTCGAAGGAATGAGCGAGAGGCGAGAGTTGCGGTGTATTTCACTACAAGAAGGATGGAGCGGCTTCCGGCTTTGCCCTAGATATCTTAATTCGCATATGCTACTCTCGCAATCCTGCAATTATGCAATCCCTCGCGAAATCTCATCCGTCTGATTCATCCCCATACCGCGTTACGCCTTACGTGTTACGCGTACTGCCTTTATGAGCCGCTCGATAAGCCGCCAAGTTGAGCAGTGTTTTGATTGAACTCAAGCTAGAGTATTTCACGAGCTTGAAATACTACTCGAACTCGAGCTCGAAGTTCGATAAGCTCGACTTGCGATAACAAGTCGATCTTGAGTCGACTGGCGAGCCGGCTCGGCTCACTTACACCCCTAAATCCAGCTTACTCTACTTTCTGTATATAGAGGATTAGGTTTTAGACATGTATTAAGTTATAGACCATATCTATTGTACCCTTACATGTAGAGGATAGTCCTTGAAATAGAACTTACAACTCTATAATGAAAAAGTCCAAAGATTAGGATTTACAATCCCGTCCTATAGTTACGTCAACTTGTAGAGTTTTCTTGTTTACTATGGATGGCCTTAAAAGTTCTGTGCAATTGTATCAAAAATATTTTGGTGGTGTTCATGATTGAGTATTGATCCTCTATTTGCTATAGAAAAGGCTTGTTCGATTGTTGGACATGGCAGCTGAAAATTATTTTCTTACAATTCGGGTAGCTCTTGGAAAGAAGATCTTGTCAATGCCTTCCCTTGTATGCGGAGGCTTGTGCTTTTGTTGGCCATGTATTTTTCCCAATACTTATATTCTATTTTCTTATGTTTTCTTGGTTACATGATCTATACTTAGTGTGAATTAGGAGATCGCATGCTTTGATAGAGTCTTGAGAAAGTCTGGGCATTAACCATGGTTTTCTAAATTTTTTTAAACTCATATAATATTTATACTTTGATTTTTTTTTCATGGTATCGCCATTTTTCAAATTTTTGGAGATATTTTTCATGCCTGCAATGTATAGCATTGCATTTTGCATCACATCCCACACTTTTCAATGCACTTTTAATCTTCATTTTTCACTCCCATCTACAACTTGCTTATGATTGCATTCCTAACGGTGACATTTTTCTCATAGTTAAGCCACGACAATTTCATATTATTATTTTTGCTCGCATAGAATCGTTGGAGAGGGACTTGAATGGAGTTTGAATCAGAAATGTGTTCATATTTCTTTCGAAGTGTTCGTGTTTCGTTTGCATTTAAAAGCATGTGTAGCACATTTTATAGTGCAATTCATTTTGCATCAGGTGTCTCTTTGAAGGGCATACAAACTTTTTTGGAGTTATTTTTAATTCAAGATTTCATCCTTCGGTTGATGAGTGTTTCATAGTGACGTGTGTACGTGTATGCTATAACATTCGTTTTGTGAACTAGTTTGCATACTTTTTCAATGTGCAACTCAGCACGATTTCCAATTGATTGCTTTGCATGCTTCATAATGCATAATTTGACCTGCTTTTTGATTCACCATATGCACTTTTTTTAGGCATCACACTGTGCTTTTAATGTATTGCATATCCATATTTTTCAGCGGACTTTCGATACACCATCTTTTCACTCCCATTCACAATTTTGCTTCTGTTTGCATTCCCATTGGTGACTAGTTTCTCATAGTTCATGCTATTATAATTTCATAATATTATTTTTTCCAGCAACAATTTTTCTATGGTTTTTCATTCTCTTTTTTTTTGTCTTTCATGAACTTGTTGTCTTGTTTATATTTTGTCATCTTTTCTTTGTTCTTGCATTATTTTTTTTGGGGGCCAAAATATTTGATGAATTTTGGTAGTGCTTTCGCATACCTGTAAGGGTTAGGGGTGAAGCAATTGAGAATGTGTGAAAGAGAGTTTGTGTGAGATAAATGGAGAAAATGATGAAAAGATTTTTATATCATTTTATTTATTTATAATAATATGAAGGGTGGTAGTTACAAGTGTAGGCTAGCATGCATAACTGAGGTTACTTGAGTGTGTGAAACGACACTAGATTAAGCGATGCTTTTTGGTTTTATCCTTTCCTTTTGATTTGTTTTTATTCGTTTTATTTGTTTTTTTTAAAGAAAAATTATAACAATACTTATATTAATTAGTGAGAGAGAGTGCGTACAAGATGAAATGAATCAGGTAAGTTGCATGAATAGCTTTTCATGTGAAGAGCATGGTGGTAGTGAAGCTTTGGTAGGAAGGAATAATGGGTTTGACTTTTTGATTGATTTGTTATTATTATTATTTTTCATTTACTTCTTTTTATTTAATGCAATTTGATTATTAGTACTTTTCTATTATTATTATTTTAAAAAAAGCCACCAAGAGCTTTTTTTTTGGTTTTGAGTTTGATTTTGTTTGTTATATATTTCCAAAGGCGAGAAGATAGGGCGTTGATAGCGGCGCAAAAAAAAATGTTGAGTTTAGTGAGCTCAACTATTATTTAGCTCGGCTCACTAAGTAAACATGCATTTTTTTATTTGGGTGTTTGGCTCATTTATTAATAACAGGATACAATTGTGGGCTCCGAAAATTAGGCCCCGGCCTCCGCCCGACTTTTGTGTGTTTTCTTCGGGGGGAGTTTTAACGAATTAAGTTCCGAGGTAAATTTTGGAAGGCAGATGAGATAGTAGATAAGACACTACCCAGAGATTTCGCCCTCATTTAGTGAGGACTTTATGATCTGAGTTCTGGTTTCCTATAGGCGCAAGCCCCTATAGTTAATTACCCCTCCCGGTAACGAGAGAGAACTTTCGATTAAGGCTAGTCGTCAATCAGATACGTATAGATACGTGCATCTGGCATATAGTAGCAGCATGAGTATGGAAAGTTGGGGATTTTGAGAATTTGAAAGATTGGAAGATTTAATATTTAAAACTGAAAATTGCACCATCTTGCACTTAAAACGGATGGTGGGGGAATGGATGATGGACCCGATCAAGATCCCATGGTTCCGTCGTCCCGGGCCATCGTGGTCCCTGGTCTACTTAGTCAGAGGAGGTAGTCGACCCAACCTGACAGAAGGATCCTTGTCGGCAGCCATGGGTTGCTTCGTCCAAGGGTACCTTGTAGACCTGGGGTGAGTGTTTATCTAAGGGGACAAATTTGAATCCACCTTAGCTAACAGAGGGCTTTGTGCCCTATCGATCATATCCTATTGATTCATATCTCAAGGATTTGATGCCATTGGGGAGCATACGGGTTCTGGCCATAACCATAATATAATGGTGCCATTTGGCGGCGACCACCTGGTTCAGAGGGCCCCGAGTCATAACCGTTTATTCTGCAGTGCCATTTAGCGGCGAAACTGCCGGTTAGAGGACTCGTACCACGTCCTTACTGGCGGGAGATTGTTTGAGAATGGATCCTAGTGATATTTTCGACCAGGCATTAGCTCTTTGTGAGCTGAAGTATTTTTTAATTTGTCCACCTCGGCAAACTGTTGCGGAGGATGGATGGATTTCATGCTTTGAGTGTTTGATGGTTTAGTTTCAATTTCAAATATTATAGACTTTTGGGATTTTTGACATTTTTTGGAGATTTTGGATTTTGGGCATTTTTGTTGGGTTTTGGAGTTTTAGTAGGGTTTGGGAGGCATTTGGGATGATTGATGTGAACCCCTCCGGTTGAGATTTGCATTCAACACGGCCATCATCGGGGTAGATAGGGTTATTTCTCATTCGTGGATCGAACCTTGTCCACTTTGTCGAGCTGCCGACAGAGGATCAGGTTTCGTAGGCTTTATGCCTTTGCAAGTGAATTTTCTTGGTTGAAGGCCTTGAAGGCCTAATATGAATGTATAAAATAAATATCCCGGTCGACCTTGCGACCGTATATTTATTTAATAGTTCGAGCCGTGTCGACTCCTATCTACCTGCTTAGGAGGATCGGGCTTGAACTTGAATTCACTTATTAACCCGCGCAGCATCCCTTGACGTCACGTGTGTACCGATAACACGCTCACCGGGGCCCATGCGGGTATTCAGTACATCCCCTTATGTGTACCTATGTGTATGCATATTATGGTGCATGTGCGGGGGTACTTTTGGAATATTTCTAAACGCCTTCTGTCCGCTTGCATGAATGTTGCGGATCCGGTGGCGTAGCGCTGGGATTTCATTTGGGAATTTGTACGCCTTCTGTCTGCTTGCTTGGATGTTGCAGATCCGGTGGCGTAGCGCTGGGATTTCATTTGGGAATTTGTACGCCTTCTGTCTGCTTGCGTGGATGTTGCAGATCCGGTGGCGTATTGCAGTAGTTCAGGGATTGAACTGTTCGCTGCTTTGTACAGGCAGACTGTCGTGCACTACTTGCTTTCTGCAGGTGGATCTTAATGCACTAACGAGTCTCCTGCTTTGGGGTATAGATGTCACTATCTACTATATAGTTCCTTTGCATCCTTTTTGTAGACAACATGTTAAGTATGTAGCGAGTTTCCTACATGAGTTCGTAGAAACTTGCATTTGTTGCCTCCCACCTGCCTTTACTTGCTGGGGATTGGTGTATTCGACTGATGTTGGATAATTATTTGTCATGGAGGTACTACAGTGTCTTTGCTACTACAATTGGTAGGTACCTCGAATATATTGTGGACACGCTGTCTTTACCTGCATGAGGATCAGTGTGTTCGACTATTGATGCATGGTAATGTCTCTACATTCATTTGTGGGCAAGTTGCAGTATCTTCAGGCATTTATAGCCCTTTCACCAATATTCTCATGTGAATGCAATAGGAACTATTTCATCTTCTTGTATGACTGTTACGAAGAATGTCATCAACTCTGACTTTGCTGCTTTTGGGATGTATCCCCTTGTGCTTTGAAGCCAGCTGCAGAACACTATTACACTTGATGTACGTTGGCCTCGTATTGTAGAGGACTGATGCATTCATCTATGATTTGACGAATGTTGACTATAGGATCCTACCATACTCACTTCCCCTTGCTACATAGTTTGCAGATGCTTTTATTTGTCACAATCTCCTCTATGTTTTGCTTGTGACTTTTCGTATTCATAGCAATTCAGTGGTTGCTATTTTCCAATAGACTGCATCAGGCATGATAGTTCTCCAACATTCATAGGACATTTTAGCTTGTTGGTTGGAGATAAGTCATCGTTTTCCTTCCTTTGCTTGTATGTTGATCTCGACTGCAGGGAATTGTTGCATCAATTGTGTATTCTTTATAACTCAGTGAATGCATCAAATCACTAGTCTTCCTCACTTGCAAGGTGTTAATACAACAGCTTGTATGTTAACTTATGTTGATTATGAGAGTGTTACTCTCCAATGTTTATCATAAGTCATTTATATTTACTCGTGTCATAGCTTCCATCAGAATCTCCTTGCCTATGTTTGCAGGGTGGATCAAATGCCATTATAAGTCCTGCTCTTCGTCTTCAAGACAAACACTTGTATTATAGATTCTTTTTCCCTGCTCATGGCTTGATTGACATGAGCACTATGAGTTCCACCTCATTCATTTATTAGTTTTGAAGTTCAACTCCACATAGTCAACTTGTATATTCAATTCAAGTTCATATTTACTGTGTTTAGTTCAAATCAAAGTTCCTTGTTCTTCACTTGAGTTCGAGTTCAATGTCATGTTGTCCAAATCACATTTGAATATTCAAAAGTCTACTGTAGTCCGAAGTCGATTCAAGTTTGATTTCAGTTCAATTTCATTAAAGTTCATTTAAGTTCGAGTTCACTTGAGTCCAGATCAGGTCCAAGTACAGTCTTATATTCACCCGAAATTTCGGCAGCATTCCGACATCTCCCCCGTTTAGGAGAAATTACGGAAAACTGGGCCTTTCCCACCACGCTAAGAAAAGCGTGTATGGTAGGTGCCCTCTTTCGAGGACACCGCGGCCGTGTAAAGTCTTCAATCCCCCACCACGCTACGAAAAGCGTGTATGGGTCTTCGACACACCTGTTTGAAAAACACAGCTATTTCCCCGCGAGCGGGTACTTATGAATATCCCCTTCTCGCCATAGGCGCCACACCGGCTTTCCATCCCACCACGCTACGAAAAGCGTGTATAGGCGGTTTGCCGGTGAGCCGCGAATGCCGAAAAATAGATTTTAGGTGATCACCCACTTCGTCGTAGGCGCCGCACCGGGTTCCCTTCCCACCACGCTACGAAAAGCGTGTATAGGCGGTTTGCCGGTGCGTCGCGAACGACGGAATGAGCTCTCGAAGTGATTACCCGTTTCGTTGCAAGCCTCGCGACGCACTTCCTCCCACCACGCTAAGAAAAGCGTGTATAGGTGGTCGTTTTGTCGCGTTGCAAGCCTCGAGGCGGGCTCTCGGAGTTTTAGGGTTGGAGGGTTATACCTTGGCATTTTGGCGAGGTGACGATGAAATACACAAAAGAATACTTTTTTTTTTGTATTTTCCTCTTTTTTTTTTTTTCTCTCTCTCTCTCTATACATGCATACACTCACTAAATAATATCAACAATATATGAATTGTAATATTATTATTATTCATAATAATGTTACTAATAATAGTATCATTATTATGAATAGTAATAATATTAACAAAAGGATACCATTATTATCATAATAATAATAATCATAATATTATGATGATAATGTTAACATTAATGTTAATATTAAATTAATATTAATATAAATATTAAATGCAATTAGTGTCAAGATATTGAGATGAGGGAGAGAGTGATCACCTAGATTGAGTTGGGTTAGAGAGGTCTAGCTCTGTAGTAGATCGGTACAGAGAAGCAGAGTCTGCAGCTAAGTGGAGTTAGGGCTTGTTTAAGTGAAGATGAGGCCTCGGTTAGGTTGAATAGAAGGAAAGAGGGGCTAGAGGCGTCGGTTTTGGCACAAGGGAGAGGCGACGGGTTAGATAGGGGTCGGGTCCGTTCGCAGAGAGGAGATAGGGCTGGATCGGGTTTTGATTGGAGAAGGAGGGGGATCGCAAGAAGAGGCCGGCTATGGCAGGAGGCAGGTAGGTAAGAAGAAGGCTCTCTTCTTCTTCTCTCTCTCTCTCTCTCTCTCTCTCTCTCGGCGGAACAGGGAGGCTAGGGATCGGGACTGCAAGAAGCAGAGGAGTCGGACGGCTTCTTCAGGTGGAATCGACGGGAAGAAACGCCATCGAAGGAGACGTCGAGTGCTCTGAAGTCGGCTAGGGTAGATGGAGCTTTTGGGTATTCAGCTCAATGGATCTTGCGGCCAAGGTAGAGAGGGGAAGTGACTGTGGAAGTGTCGTGGGAAAGGAGAATCAACGATGGGGGAGGATTGGGCAGCCTTCGACTCCATTCAATCGCTCTTTTAAAGACGTTAGAAAGAAGCTATCGAGGCTCTGCGAACGGAAATCCCGGAACAGCGCCGCATGAACAGTGTTCAGCGGGATTTGAGTAGGATTTGCGGGATCTGGCAGAGGCAAGAGGCGTTTGCACAACAGGTAAGAGCTGTAAATTTCTCCTTTTTTGTTTCTTTTGGATAATATACAGAGGTCAACAACAATGGAGAAAAATGATTTAGGTTGTCGACCCAATGTAGTGGGATAAAAGTTTGTTGTTGTGGTGGTGTTTGGCTCATTTACTCATTGAAATGAATGTATATTTATTTTTTTAGTAGAAATTTTAGTTTTACTCCTATCCTTTTTTATTTGTGATCAATTTTTTTATCTTCATTATATATATATATATATATATATATATATAGAGGCTTGTTCTGACTTATGTCGCATTAATAGTTAATAATAAGGGTTGAGAATTTGAGTGAATATCCGTTGTTTTCTCGATGCTGAAGTGTACTGGGTTGTCTGGATGATGTTGTGGTTGATCCATAAGAAAGGTCTTACTGTTTTCTTCTGTGCTTGGCGTTTAATTGCACTTTTTATTAATTGATGTCATGTTTCTTGGTTGTTTTCATTTAGAATGTCGAACTAATTCTTATTGCTAGAAGAGCTGTGAACTTGGGCCTTGGCAAAACTATTTAAGAATGTGGAACACAAAGTTATAGAATAGGATAAAGCTTGATGGCTATGATGTTGATTATCAGCTTTTCTGGCCGGTGTTTCTTCTCATATCTTATTGATATGGTGCGTTTGGTTTTGTTGGTGGCTGTTAGCATCTGAAGGTCATTCTGTATTTTCCTTTTGATTCAATTCCTTGTCCTATTTTACTTTGTTGAGAATTATTTTACTTGCAGCCAACTATACTGTTCTATCATAACGGAGAAAAAGCTTCGGAAATTGTGGGTGCTGATGTGGCAAAGCTCAAGGAGACAATAGAGAGACTTTACAAGTAATTCCTCTGAATCTGGTTTTGTCCTCTGAACTGATTAAAGCTATTTAAAGACAGCGCTTGATCAGTTGAAAACGTCAATTTGGTAATCCTGCCGGCATGTTAAATGTGAAATCATCTTGTAAATAGCTCCTGAAGCATCAATGGTAAAAAAAACGTTTATTAAACATGGTATTTCTACAAGGAAGGTGGATCTTATAATCACTATTCCTCTAAATGATGGTTCTATGCCTCTATTTTTTCCAGTATGCATCTTGTCAATATAGTCCTCTAAATGTAGCAGCTTGTGAATATAGTCCTCTAAATGTAGTGATGCGTTTATCTAAATGGCAGTGATATTGATTTAGAGGTTGGACATCAGGAGTTATTGATTTCCTATATCATTAAACTGTTGCAGAGTAGGGGTTGGGAGAATTACGAGGAAGAGAAGAGGGCAGTGGGAAGGAGAAATAGATACATATAGTGAGAGGGTGACAGAGATGGGAGAGGAAGGGGGCAAAACGGAAGATTTGGATGTCTAAAAATGGTTAGATTTGATATTGATGGAGAAGGTTTTATGTACTTGGTAAATTGGTGTATAATCATAACCATACTCTAGCAAGATTTGAAGATCAACTATAGTTTAGATCTCATAAATTAATATCCAAAGCTAGAGTTGATGCTTTGAAGGGTATGACTAGTGTTGTCATTGTAACAGTTGGTGCTTTCTCGAGTTAGATTGTTGAATTTTTTAAAAGGTCTTTTTAAAATTTGAGGGTAGACAAGCATGATCATTGACTTAAATTTTATAAGTTGTCAATAAATGACATGGTATGGATTCGGTGTTTGCATGGGATGAGTAATTTAATGAAAATAATGGAATAGTCTTTATGATTGCTTTGAAGATGTTTTAGGGTCTTATTTGGGGCAACTTTTTAACATCATTGCTTCCTAGAAAGCTGATATAATTTAGCTTTGCTATAATTTTCCGGCTGTTTTTCAGAAATTTTTATGATAGGAAGGTTCTGTTTAAACTTAGATATGTGAAATATAGTAGGTATTAGAAGATTTTTGTCTGACTTTTCAACTAAAAAAAACTAATAGCTTTCTTAAGATATATTTTCCTCATAGCAGCTCTACAACTATTTTTATAAATAATTGCTGCCGTCTCAAATGAGTCCTTACTATTTTACATTATTTATGGATTGCATAAGTATGATTTGGTTTGTGCTCATTTGTTGAGAACCATCGCTAGCAAATGTTTCTTCGTTTATGGTAGATTTCTATCCTTAGAATTCAGTATTACGTTTACTTGGTTATTTGAAACTATTTTTAAGAGTGGTTCATATCACAATCTTAAACGGAACAAGATCAGACAATGACTATATAATGACTTCGAAGGTTTTTTTTTGCCCACCATCTTTATTGGTAATGGCATATATTGATAAAAACTCCTTCGTTGATGCTTATTTTTACACTAACAAAGTTGATGGATGCTTGTCTTAACATATATTTGCATAAATGTGACTTTGATGATGAATTTTAATGAATATGGGCGTAACTAATAAAAATGGTGGTTGCAACAACTTCAATGGATTCGTGGGTTATAAAGAATTATAGGTAGGTGATCTGGAGCTATAACTGAAGATATATCTATTTGATATTGATATTTTTATCAAAGCAGTAGAACAGTAACAATGTGTACCTTGACATTTCTTAGCCCGCTATTGGTTTGGAGAAACTAACCATGGCTAGTGCCAAATTAGGCTGAAACTCGTTGAATCAAAGCTTGATGCACGTTCGAAGATGTGCCTGGTGTCCTTCTGCCTCTCCAGGACACATGTTTCAAAGCATTTATATTTTATTTTTGTGACTTCATGTAACCTTTCGTCTTCAAGTTAAGCTGTGCTTAAGAGAACTTGTATGCATGCAGTTGATAAATCTTAGATTATCCACGCTGTGTCACTCAACCAACGTTTAAGCTAGGTAAATAGCCTTAGCTTTGGTTGTCCATCGTTTATTATGCACTTATAAAGAATCTGAGCAATATTTTTAAACTCATTGCTTCAAATCCATGTGAAAATAACAAGCCCCATGTTTTGATCTGTATTCTATGTAAATTTGACTCATGCATTTAAGATAGTGTCTGACTGCGAACTCCAGAACTTCTAACTTTGATGCTTCTAGAATTTTGCAAGTAATTTTGTTACACCATAGATAGATAAAATATGTTGGACTTGGGGGATAAGGTAGTGCCTCGAGTAGGCCTAAAGGGACTTGGCCGAGAGGAGAGAAGGGAGATGAGGGCTTTTAATGAGATGGAGTGTAGAGGCATGTGGAAGTGGTGGAAGAAAACTAACGTTTGTTTTGAGGGGAAAATCAAGAGCTTAAAGGGAAGTTGATGAGAGCTTTAGGAGGAGGCTGAGGAGGTAAGGACTTGAGATTGTGGGATAGTGAAGGACACGCAGTTGAGAAATAGAATACTGGTAAAACAAAAGGATAATACAGTTCTCACCCAAAATTTATGATTGACTTAACCACCAAGCTTCCAGTCAAGGTTTCGACCAAAGAGCTTCAACTCATTAAAAAAACTTCTTTCATTCAAATTCAACAAAGCTTTGTTCTATATTTCAATTCAGCATATTTATCATTTTTCCTCTCATTACAAAACCATTTGAAAAATTCAAATTCAATAGTAAATAGTGTCAATTAGAAGAGATAAGTTATGATGGTTATCGGTTTCAAGAGTTTCATGAACAACCCTCAAATGTCTTTGTCAATAGTATAGAAGTATACCTTTGAAGTTTTTTTTTTTAAAAATATTTTATTGATAAAGGCATGCCATGTCAAAGAAAAACCTTTCTATTGCTATGATAATGATTTGGTCTTGATAATATGAATTTAATTGAAAACTTGTTCCTAATCAATCTTTGAAATTCCTCAAATTGCTATGGAAAACGAAACACTGCATTCATCTCATATAATTTTAATTGAGTTTACCATCTTCATTAAACTTCACATTCAATTTAAACATTACTATCCATTACTTGTCTTTTTTTGAAATTTTTATTAAACTTACGGAATTACTATCTACTCTTCCTTTCCTATCCCTATGCAATATCCAAACTTCGAGTTATGGCCTTCAAAACATCACCTTGAGCTTTAGATATTTATTGTAAGATCCAAGCAAATGTTCTTCTGGCCTTTCTAGATTCATTGTAACGTTCTTACGTAAACTTACCACATGACTAAACATTGAATCTCATCGTTGTCTAACATCAATGTTTTTGTGTATCAGTTTTTAAACTTTACTTTCTC
Organism: Dendrobium chrysotoxum; assembly: GCA_019925795.1. Taxonomy (NCBI): domain Eukaryota; kingdom Viridiplantae; phylum Streptophyta; class Magnoliopsida; order Asparagales; family Orchidaceae; genus Dendrobium; species Dendrobium chrysotoxum. The sequence goes on along the minus strand of CM034306.1, from coordinate 5,200,920 downwards.
TATAAGGTTGTACGCGATATTCTTTAACCTATATTTTTGGACGGATGCTTTTTTTAACTTCGAAACACATTGATGATAAGTACTTTTTTTATGCGTTTCTTCCTCTACTGTAGTCGGTTGGGTTTAAATCAGCCAAAATTTTCTCAGTTTAGCAATATTTTCAGCAAGATAAGGCCTTTCGTTTTGCAAACTTATAATCTTTTCATCTTAATGAAGTGTGATAAAATGTGAAGCATGAAGCCAAAAAATATTGAGAAAGAAAAAAAATTAGAACCTTAAATATCACAAAATTTGAACTATGAGATACTTTTTGGACAGATATAAGTCAGTAGGTTGGGTTTAAATCAGCCAAAATTTTCTCATTTTTGCAATATTTTCAGCAAGATTAAGGCATTTCGTTTTGCAAACCTTATATCTTTTCATCTTCATCAAGTGCGATAAAATTTGAAGAATGAAGCCAAAATATGTTGAGAAAAAATACAAAATAAAAAATAAAAACCTTAAATATCACAAACTTTAAGCCAAAATAAAAACTCAAATTTTGAACAGTGAATATAAACTCATGTCATTTATAGATTATATAATAAAAATTTAATCTGAAGATAATGAGAAAAATATATGGCTTTCAATGTTGTTTGCACTGTCTCGCTATGCAATTTTTTTTTAAAAGATTTAGAGCGTATTTTATTATATTCATATACAGTCCTCGATACAAATGCCTTAAACTCATAAGATTATGATAGGAACCAAAGCTTTCAAGGCTAAGATCGGAGTGATATGCAGGAGAAACATCGTCGTCATTGTTTCATAAAACCCTTAGAGAATGGGTCACCCACATCCATCATGACCTTTATTACTGAAGTGCCATAGAGAATTGTGCGGGAACATGTTATTTTGGTAGATAGATGGGTGTATCTTCTAATTGACTTTGTTCATGATTTAATTCTCACTATTGCGCATGCTGATTTTGCTCCACTCAGTCTCCATAAAAAAACGAGAAAATGCTGTCCGTATTTTTTGTCCATTTCCGTCTTTATGGGGTTCTAACCTGAATTTCATAAGGACAAAGGCATCTAGCTTTCTAACACTTCTTTTGATAAAGGAAAAAATTATGGTACTTCTATTAAAATGCCTTTTTATCAACTTTGAACATTTATTTGCATTATGATTATTGTTTTAACTTGCCTTAATGATTCTAACAATGATTTTTGTTTCTTCTATCAGGAAGCACTAACCAAATCATAATCATGGGAAGGATTAGAATGTGGAAACTCTTTTATGGGAGATCTGGTGATTACTAGTGTAGGAATTGCTATGTTATACTTCATTAAAGTATTTTCCTCTTCTCTATCTGACCTCTCTAATGAGGAACCTATTTGTTTCAGACCATTCTTTTGAACTGCCATATACGAAATGTTCCCGACCATTAAAGAATATCATCCCCTTTATAAAGTTTGTTATTGGAGTTTTTCTCTGGAATTACCTTCATAATCATTCAGAATAAAGTGCTCTTGTTATATTTGTCAGTAGAAGCTGCCTCAAACCTTATTCATATTACAGAACTCATCCTGCAGTCACTTCTCAGCAAAGCCAGAGAAGATAACGGTAACCTGAAAATTTTGCGAATTGGGAAGTTTTTTTAGCAGATGCTGACAATACATGGTTTAATGTGCTGCTTGAAGTTTCATATTCATTTTAAGTTGCATGCTTGTTTGTATATACGTGGAAGGAAAAATTTTGTCTTGGGATATTCCCACTAAAAGATAGAATGAGTCTTAAAACTATAAATTTATTTTTTGAAAAATATAATACATAAATAATTAATTAAAATTTACATTACATTAATCGTAATGTAACTTAATATATTTTATATTTATTTTGATTGAAACTTTAATGGGATATCCTGCTTAATTTTTTCCTGTGGGGACTGAGCATGTGGACTCAAGTTTTTCATCAAACCCGAGGTGGTCAGAAGCAGTGGACTGACAAGAGTACCGTCTTTAGGAATCTCAAAAAGGATAAAGGATACATTTAATTCTCTCCTAAGTCTCTTGGAACGCCCGGATTACGCAGCTCTTTTTATAAGTTGGATGGTAGATTTGATTATCAATTAAGAAGTTTTAGATTTAAGTCTTATGTATGTGATGTGTGTGAATTTGATTTAAATGTCCCAAAAAAAAATACCCCGAGTACTTATGTTGTATAATATTTCCTGTTCTTGAGCCGACTGCTATCAAATGATTAAGGTATAACAAGGGTCGGCAGGAGCTACTGTTACATAATATGGTATTCTTCTATTCCAAAACCAGTTACCTGTAAGAATATGCTAAAACAACTGCTGTCAAATGTCCATCTTCTACAGAAGAGTATACGGTATCCAGAGTATTCCAAGCATCAGTAGCAGCTTCTACTGTACTGTGAATTGTTAAAGCAAGGAGCATCTATAAAAGAGGATGCAGAGATACAGCCATGTCCTTGTTGAAAGAGGGAAAATAATAAGTGAACTGAGGTCATTTCACTGTATTGGAGGTGGATCACGGCAGGACTGCATGTGATTCCCCTCTCAGCGATCTTATATATCAGCCACGCATTTGTTTGATGTCTGAAAAGTTTTTGAAATGCCAAGGTGAAAATTACGTTCAGAGTGCAGACTGCAGGGTTGGAGTAGAAGCCCTTTACCGTTATAGGCGTAATCAAAAAAGCCTGGTAAATGTCAATTCCACACTATAGTTTATGAATGTTTTTTTTTTAATCTTAAATGTTATAACCATTATCTATACAATTTTTATTTAGCTTTTAGTATTATTCTCTTTTTCTTTTTAATCCTTCAACATTAATTTGATTTACTGAATTGATGATATAATTTTTGTCCTTTATTGAAAGCACCTAAGTCTATTGACAACTATCTTAACTTTGATAGGTATTACACCATTCATTCATCACTTTAATATAATTATTCTTTAATTTATTATTTTAATTCTGTTACATATGTATCTTTACATTTAAAATCCATTAACATTCAAATTAACTATATGTTTTTATTATTAATATTTGGATTCATTCAACATAATCTATCAATTATAATTTTACAAAATCTATATTTTCTTTTTTATGACCCATTATTGCATATTGCTTTTGAGGCATTTCTTCATCAGCCCGTTTGTAATTTTTCAAGTTATATACTCATTTTTAGTTTCACTTTTTTCACTATAGATTTAGAATAAAATCTTTAAATTTCACTTTTTCTTTCCATAAGCCTGCCTTTGTATTTATTGAAAATGCTCTTATTACTGGGAACTTCTTGGTCTAGTATTAACTTTTAAGTGCATTTAGCTCCAAGATTTTTTTTCTCTCTGGAGGCCAACTAAAGTCAGTTAAGCAGGGCGTCAGGTAATGAACCGCCAACCTCTACTACGGAGGCTATCAGGCAAGGACAACCACTCTTCACCATAATTGATGCGGTTCGGTGCAAGAATTCTTGCCAATAATCAGGTTCAATTTTCATGTTTAATTTATTATTGATAACTCATGGCGATTAAGTTTGTCTCCTGATGTCTAGTAAGTTTTCTTTTGCTTTTTCACTCTTTTGCCACATCAGTCACTCCTTGTCGCACAAGCAATTATTTTCATGGTCTTGAAAAGAAGAGTAGTTGAAAATGACATGATAAAAAATATGATATATATTTCCCTATTCAATATTTAGGTGTTGTATCTTACTATTAGAAGATTTGGTCATAGTATTTCTTGGATATTAAAGTTATGGTAAGATTTATAGTGCATTGATTGTCAAAGAATTTGTGTATGCATGCAAGATTTTATTACAGAATGATTGATTTAATTGGAAATGATATAGAAAATGAAGATATTGATAGAATGAGAAAGTTTGATATTGATGATAAAAATGATTTGAATAAGATGACCCTTCATGATGGCAAAAATAATAAGAAAATAAATGATTCTGTTATATCTGAATTTGTCCGTGGGCGACATCCCACATCAAATCTTGCTTATAAGTTTAGCTAGTTAGAGCAAAATAATATGGCGAGAAAATTAGCAAGCATATAAAGTAAATAAGAAATTAACTGATATTTGTGAACAATAAAAATGGCATGAAGTCTAAAAAGCATGCCACTTGGCCCTTATTTATTAATTTAATTGAGCTATATGAAAGGTTATACGGTGATGGTGGGTAGCATTTTGGTAAGATTAATAGTTAGAAAATATTATGAATCTTTAGTTTAATATTTAAATAAGTGTTATAGAGTTTATGGTTGAATGAAGGGGTATACTAATAAAAATGTCAAGAATAGTCTAGTTTGAACTAATTTGGGCTGATTTTGAAGATCATTTTAGGAAATGGGTTTTATGTGGGTTATATGACTTGAAATGACGATCGAGTGTTAGCTTATGATTTGAACTTATGATTTGATGGTAGAGTTTGTTGAGATTTTAAAGGATGCTAAGGTATAGGGAATAGGGCTAGGTCCTAGTGACCCCTACTTTGGCTGATAGTTATATAAAAGTGTTTGGAATAATTTTAATGTTATTATTGTTAGTTTAATGTTCTTGGATGATGCTTATGAGGTGGAGGAAGATATTTAAAGAATTTGTGGCATGTGTTTAAGAGACGTGACAAGTAATTTAAAGAAAATATGAAGATATTATCTAACTCATCAAAGATAAACAAATTACCTAGGCCACCAAGCACCAAATAAATGAAGAGCACTTAAAAAAGATAAATAATTCCTGATATTACAATCACATAGTGACAAATATGTGGATTAGGCTAAGGTAAATACATGGCCCCTGCCTCTGGCATGACACAGGATGGCCATGATAAGTTCCATATGTGAGCTTTTAGGGGAAATTGCGTTGAGTGAGTCTTAATAAGTATGAGTTTGCATGTAAGTTACTTGGATGAGTGGCGAGTCTCTCTGATGAGTGATGAGTTTCTTATGTGGGTATGGTGATGAGCAGGGGATGAATCACGATTGGTGAAATCATAACCGTGGGCTTTGTAGGTGCACGCCTCCTATAGCTAGGTTTGGGATATTTGTATAATGCAGATGTTTTTAGCTAAGGTGCATTGCTAAGAAAGCTGAGTCCTCCTAGGGTGAGTGCCTCTTTAGGTGAAGGCTTTTTTTGGCAAGTTTTTTGGAAGAACTCATTGGGAATAGGAGCATGCTTGATTTGATCCTCTTGTGGCAATGTTACGAGCTCTATCAGGGCGAATACCTGCTTGTCCATAGCCTACTTCTTGCGATTGTCCCTCAAGATGAGGATTGCTTTGGCGAGCGCTCCTTTTGGTCTAGCCTCTTGAATGTGAACCTGTTTGATAGCTATGAGTTATCTATATGGATATGTGTGGATATATTGATTCTTCATTACTTAAGAAATAAAGTTATTCAAAGAGTTTCAAGGACTTAACTTAATCATATATGGTAATTTTTAAGGTTTAGGATTAGAAGACATCATATGGAAGCAGCGATCATTGACCATTTATTTTAAAAAATTAACCAAAAACTATTTATGAAACTTTGAAGGATGATTTTTAGATTATAGTCATGGAAGATGAATTAAATTAATTTAAGACAAAGAAATTTGGAAGTTAGTCTTTAGGCTCCAAAATCATAATAATACTTAAACATGTCTCTAGGATTAAGTTAGTTGACGGAGGTTGTAATTTTAGTTATAAGATTAAGCTAGTTGCGAATGATTATTTATAAGTATAAGGGATAAATTATGATAAGTCATCTGTAACGATAACAAGATTAGTGGCTATTAGGTTGCTTATTATTTATGTTATAAGGACTTTAAACTCATATCAATTTGAAAATGCATTCTTTAGTTATTTATTGATAAGAATGTATTTATAGTGTAATCTCTTAGGCATGAGAATATTGATCACGTAGATTATGCATATTAATTGAAGAAATTGTTTATGGATTGAAATAAGCTCGTAGGGCTTTATATGGTACATTAATCTGATTTTTTATTGAAAATGGGTAAAAAATATTCATTTAGGAAATTAAATATTTGATGATTATTGTACAAAATTATGTAGATGATATTAAAAGCATCCATAAATTTTGTTATGAGTTCTCTAGTATTATGAGTGAAACATTTAAAATGAATATGATGAGAGAGGTTATCTTCATCTTAGAGCTTTAAACGAAGGACCTTCATTTGTAAATAGAAGTACACCAATGACTAGATTAAAAAATATGGCATGAAGATATTCAAATCTAGTAGAATTCTCATGAGGCCTTTTATTAAGATTTGGATGAGGTAGTTATACTTATCAAAAATAAGTTATATAGCATCATAGTATTGGTTTTATATCTTATTAGGAGTTGGCTTGTTATTATATATATATATATATATATATATATATATATATATATATATATATATATATATATATATATATATATATATATATGTGTGTGTGTGTGTGCGCGCGCGCGCGCGCGCTCAATTTTAAGCCAACCAAATGAATCTTATTTAACAACATTAAATATTATATTTCTTTATTTAATTGAACCCTTTAAGTTAGGTTTGCATCCAAGAATTTTTCTTATTATTTAGTTGCTTACTTTGTTACCCCCATTAAAATATCAAAATAGCCCCTCATTCTCTTTATTTAGGATAACGTTAAACTTTTAGTTGTAGAGAATTTAAGAGCTCTGATCACCACCTAAATTAATACACAATTATTTTTCATGTTCTTGGATATGTTTTATTCTCTTCTTTTTAGATTATGTAGCCCTCCTTTTAAAAGGAATATCATGCACTATTTTGCCCATGATTCTTTGAGCATATAGTCTTATCCTCTTTTGATGAGGTATTCTATCTCATTTCGCCCATTATTTGTGGTTCATATAATCTATCATTCTTCCAATAAAGGGATTATCTTATCCACCTCGGCTATTACAAATCACTTAATCCCTCATCTTTTAAGAGAGTGCCTCAATAATCCTCAGTCGCCCTCGTACTTTTGAATGTTCAATCACCCGTCGTTTCAAGGGAGGAATTGTCTCAAACACCTTTGATTACATCTAACTTCACGTCATTTAATCTTCTATCCTTTTAGGTGGGACGATTATGATCGTTCTCAGCCACTCACCATCTTCTGATCATTTAGACCGTATCATGCATTCAAATTTGAAATTAACGTATCCCTTTATTGCCAAATTGATTAAATCCCTTCGATGCTCCTCCCTTATAGTTTAAGAAGCATAATTATGTCATTCTATCCACTACGGAGTTGAAGCATGTCACCATAAACACTTGTGTGACAATGGTTGAAGCATTAACTAAAGGATTATGGTATTAAGTAAAAAATATATTCTAGCTAAATTTGATAATACTAATAGCATCAACTTAATTATAAAAATCATATGTATCTCCAACGGATCAAATACATTGAGATTACATATCATTTTATTAGAGATAATGTTGCTCAATGTGATGTTAAAATAAAATTTCTTGGCATAAAACCTCAACTTGCAAATCTTGTTAGTAAAATTTTCGTTGAATTTATCTTAGAAATAAATTAAATGAGTTTTTTTTCCATTTTATTGTTATTTTTAGAGTAAAGGGTTGGGGTCATTTTCCTCCACAATACCTTTGATTAACCAAGTTTTTGTGTTGTAATGTGATTTAGAATTGCACAGTAATTTTCGCTCAAGCTCTTAATTGTACATATTTTAAATCCTTAATTAACTAGTTTAGCTAAAAGTACAAGTCTAATTTTTTTCTTGTAAAACTCTTAATTTTTGTTAATAATGTCGATTATACTGAGTCATATATTAATTAGTTAATTATCTCATAAAGCTGAAATTAACCTAAAAAAATATTTCATTAGATTTATTTTATTGTGTTTTTAATGCTTAAAATTTAATATTCATTTAAATATCAAAGTAGTATGAAGTTCTGTAAAATAATGAAACTGACATTCCTTGGCCTGCCGACTTTAGCATGGCAGGTCATATGAGAATTCTTTGATAATATTCGGTCGGAGGCTTTTCTTGGATTGTTCCATGAGCTATTATAAAGTGAGTTGAAATGATATTTCAGGGTATATATTTATATATGACCTAAGCTTGTTGATTATTTTATGAGAGTTGATTCATTTTGTTTTGATCTTAGACTTCATTTGGGATAGCTTTTTTATTGTTTTATGAAATAAATTTTTAGTAAAAAAATTTTAGTTTAAAAACTTTTTGCATTAAAAAATTCTTTTAAAAATAACAAATAAAATTGTCTCAAATGAAACTTTAAAACAAATCTGAAGCTGAACAAGAAAACAGAGATAATTCATATTTAAATTGTGTATTATACAGTATGTCTTATTTTTTTGGAAAAAATAAGTCGGTTACCTAATAAAATTTATCAAATTATATTATTTACAAATCTACTTCAGCATAGAATATTTTGAATATATTTTATTATCATCTTTCAAACCATAGTTAGAAGATCAAACTGTCATTATTCCTCGAGTGATGAGGAAAATATCATCTTTAGATACTATTATGTAAATCATTGCGTCAAATATTGTGTAAAAAGGAGAAAAAAAGTTCAAAAAAATTTCGATAAGGACATAAATTTGTTTTGAGGTTAATATAATATGTATAAAAAATCAATTAATTTTTTATTATTTATAGAATATAAAGAAAATTTATTTTCCCTGAGCCATTTTTTATCCTAATTCATGGGTGTTAATTTTTGGCACGACTCGAAATCACAACCTGAATCCGACTTGAAAAATTCGGATTCAAGTCGACCTGATAAAGAAATCGGTCGGTTTTAAGTCTTATTTTTGGACTTATTTATAGTTTGATTCTTGTCGAATTTACCAGCTATTAGTTGTCGCTTGTCATCGGTCAGCCCTCCGGTCTTCTCAACTTCTCCAACCGTGCTATTGTCACCTCTCAGTCGTTGTTGTCACTCAGCCGCTGTTGCTGATTGCTGCGCTCGTGCAAGCTACTAGCAGGCCTAGTCCAGACCGCTGACTGCCGCTCAGTCGCCTGTGGAATGCTCGCCCGCGCTCGACTAGTCGACCTCGATCCTCAACGGCTAGGGCTTAAGGCTAGAAGCGCTACCCCGCATTGCCATCTGCTGCACAACCAAACCTAAACCCTATTATGGGTTCGAGGGTCGGGTCGGGTCAATCCGTGACCCGTGCGGTTGCGGGTAGGGTTTGGGTTGAAAATCCCGATCCATTTGTTATGCCGGGTCGGGTTCGAGTTAACCCGTTTATGCTTGGGTCAACTTGGGTTAGACCCGAACCCGACCCCTTGACTCGAATTGACGCCCATTAACGTTAGATTGGCAATATTATTTAGAGCCAATGGATAATTTTTTTGAGGACTTGAGCCAATTAAAACAAATTCATACACATATTACATATATAAGTTTCAAATCTAAGCTCTCTTGGTTGGCTGGTAAAGCTCCCAACCAATATATAAAAGTGGCTGTGTGAGCCAATAGATAATTACTTAATAAATTAAGGTTTCATTTTTTTTTTTGTTTATTTTAACAAATTTTTTAATTAAAAAAATATTATAGAAAATAATAAGAAAATTATCTCCCTAAGAAAAAAAATCATATGAGATAGAAAATTTTCTTGAATAATTCTGAAATATTGAGATTAATCTCGACAATGATGAATGAGTTTAGCTTATCCATAGCAGCAACAATTCCCGTATCCTCTTGGACGGTAATTGACTATGTCAATTGGCAATCGATGGTGAAATTTTGGATTGGTTATTATTATTATTATTATTATTATTATTAAGATAGGGTAATTTTTTTGCTATTAGTATTTTTAATGATTTAATTGAGTATTGTTTCTTTTGAGTGCAATTTTGATGTATTTTTTTATATATAATAGAAGGGTTAAATTTCAAAATAGTCTCTCAACTTTTTGAGAATATAATGTTACTTTAATTTAGTTTCTTTACTATATAAAATTGATAAAAAATAATACATTTGAGAATAAAGTGGGATAAATTTTATAAAATCAAAGAATTAAATTAGAATCAATTTTAAATTATAATTAGAGCTTCACAAATTTTTTTTGGATTAATTTTATATAATCGAATAATTAAAAAGTAGCAATGTCATATTTTAAAATTAAGATTTTGTTTGGGACAGATTTTTTACTATTTTTAAAAATAATTTATTAAATTAAATTTTTATACTAAATAATTACTTAAAAAATAGTAAAAAAATTATCCTAAATGAAAAAATTGAGCACAAAGGAATAGTCTACAGATTATTTCAAAAAAATTTATGATAAGAATGAGTTCTCTCTTAAATTTTTTTAAAAAAAATTATATATTCGTCTATGCTATCTTTTCATAGGCTCTATTTGACATCTTTTCATAGGCCCTATTTAACATAGTTTCCTGACGTCTATTTTTATTTTTTATTTATTTAAAAACAAAAAAAGGATTCAGTCTTTAAAAATAATTTATTTAGAATGTTAGCTTTTTAATAACAATACATTATTTGAATTTGAAAATTTAATAATAAATATTATATGAAATTCTAAAATTCATATGTTATTTTTATAATTAAATTATTTTATTTTAATATAGTTTTATCAAATATTCTTCCATTTTTCTCAACAATATATCATAAGCTATTCTTGTATCTCCTGCCCTATAAATGGCAGCAGGTGGTTCCGAAGGGCTCATCCCCTCTCTCCTGCCTTCTTCCCTCCGGGCCTAAGCTATAACAAAGCCTTAGTGAGAGAAACAGCTAGAGAGAGAAAGCTTCTTAGAGATAGAAACAGAGAATCTTATACTGTTGTGAAGAAGTAGAGAGAGAGAGAGAGAGAGAGAGAGACATGGGGGGAGAGGGAGAGCTGCCGGGGTGGCTGGGTAGACTGGTGGAGGAAACGTTCTTTGCGGGTTGCGGGACCCACGAGAGCATGAAGAAGAACGAGAAGAACATATTCTGCCTCCACTGCTGCACCAGCATCTGCCCTCACTGTGCAACCTCTCATCCTTCCCACCCGCTTCTTCAGGTCCGTTGTTTAGTCACTTTTATATGTCACGTTTTCTCTCTTCATCTCTCTCCTCGTCCCTTCTGTGTTCTTCTATGAGCTAGGGGTCGATGCTGCTTTGCAAATAAAAAATTATAAAGTAATCCGTTTTTTTTTTCCTCTGATAATAAAAAAATAGACAGGCTGAACATAAATAGCCAAAAATAAAAATAAAAATATTTCAATTAAAATATCCAAATATTTTCTCTGCAGAATACCTTAGCAGAATATTCTAATATTTATATTTTTTTTCTTTTTGCCTATTTTGAGTGGTGTTTGGGCATAAAAAGGGAGAAATATATAATATTGTTAGTTGTTAGGTTGCTCTATGAAAGAAGAGCATAATTTGAATTGAAAACTTCCAAAACTACTATAACTGACATAACCCTTTGTTTTGTGAAGCACTATTGGTGTTGGATTGGTCTTTGAAACGGCTTTTTTACTGTTTCTTAGAGCAAATTTTTAGCAAAAAAATAAAAACTTTCTAAAAAAAAAAGCCTAAGATCATCACATAATGCCAATGTGTTTCAGGAATGATGAAATTGATTCAATCCCATTGAATCAACTCAGAAAGTAGACTTATTTGGTCACTTCTTAGAATTAGGATCTTATTTTTATAAAGCCGATTTGGTAGGGTTCTGTATAAGAGGCAATATCACCCCTCTGGAAATTTATAAATAGATTGCTGATTTTTTGCAAGAAAAAGACTTGAATTTGCAAGAGAACTTCATAGCTCTGCCTCTTCTTTACATCCTCCATTAGAATTTAGAAAATCTATGGTATTCTATTAGTCCAAATTTCTCCCACTTCCTCGAATGTTCGGTCTTCCCTACTAGCAGGAGAAGGGATTGCGTCAACAGTCCTTCCACACATGAAGGCCAATGCCCATCATTGCCCATCGTGTAACATATGGTCTTCAATTCCACTCTTTCATATTGGCAAGAGAAGGAGAAATTATTCTGTGCGGAGTTTGGACGGAAAGAATTGTTTGGACATCTGAGTGCACACAATATGTATCAAATTTTTATACATAGTATGTACACTCATAGTCCGGACGATTCTTCTTGTCCGGACCGCTCAGAATAATTTCTCCAAGAGAAGTGATTACATCTGCCAATGCCACTGTTGCAGTGCACCCAAGAAAACCGTCCTAAAGTAAGCCTTTAATCTCTTTTCTCCTTAACTTACGCATAAAAACATTGAGCCATATAAGCAATTCTTCTGCCTTCCATGTTCATGTTTCTTGTTGCAGGAGTTTTCCTGACCTGCCTTGCTTTTAATGGAAACATTTCATCTTCTTTTTCAGAAAAGAAATTAATTAAGCATCTAAGCACAAATTAAATTTAGGCGAAATTTAAAAATATAATACACACATGGAAATATTAAAATTTAAAAAGACATTTTTAAAAATATTTAAAAACTTTAAAAATATATTACTTTTAGTATTTCTCTTTTATAGCTACTCAATTGTTTTCATCTATTTTTTTATTCTTTCATAATTTTGTATTAATAGCTTGTAGTTTTATTTATATTAATTTAGATAAAGTAATAGCATATTTAATGAGAAATTTTAAGTTTGGGTTACTATTAATGTCTTCATTAAATCCTTAATTGTTTTATTAAGATGGAGCTTTGTTAATGAGTGTATTCAGCTGAGTAGTTACATTTCATCCAGCAAATACTTGATTACCCCTCTGCAGATTAGTAAATAGCATTTCCTCGTTATCTGTGTTTCCCAGAATCTGTGCCACTATCAGAGGGGCATAGTCGTCTTTACGTTCAGCATTTGTACAGGTCTTATAAGAAGCATTCTGTCAACCAAGAGTTTATATCCCATTTATTCTGATATCTAAATTTCAGGTGAATCATAATGAACACCCAATGAGTAAATCGAGTACAATAATTTGATTTCAGATTTTTTTTAGAGAGAGAATATGCTGATCTTCTATAATTATCTATTGATTAATTATCATATAACTATTTTTTTTTATTGAAGAGAGATTATTTCATACATCTAGTCTTTAAAAGGATTATTCTAACCATCTTCCTCACTTGTTGACTTCAGACTTTCAATCCAACTTTTTAGGAGAGAGATTATCCTATTGCTTACATCATATGTTGACTTTAGGTTGTTCTATCTCATTCTTTAAAGAGAGAGATTACCCAAATCATTTTAATCACATGGTCACATTGAGTTATTCGATCTCTCTTCTCTCCTCCGAGAGATTATTACATGCGGAGACTGGACGTAGAGAACCGTTCAATTTTATCTCTGTGAATGATAAAAGCACAGTGATGAACAGTAAATGTGCTGCTCACAATATTTTTATTGTTCACAGAGACAATCCGAACGGTTTTCTGTGCCCGATCTCCACACAAATTTCTACTAATTTTTTGTCTTATGCATTACTGCTCATCCTATTTTTCTTGCTTTAAATTCAGGTTAGACGTTACGTATACAATGATGTAGTCAGATTGGATGATCTCGAACAGCTCATTGACTGCTCCTTCGTCCAGGTATATATATTTCTTTTCTTCTTAAATATATCAATTTATTTCAATATAATAGTTGGTATTAATCTAAATAAAAATAAATAATTTTGTTAATTTGTTTATAATAATCCTTCCTCTCATCCTGATTAGGTAGTCTACCATGATCAAATTAGTTTAAAAAAAAATGCAGAAATTTTATTAAAAAAACTGAAAAAGAAAAAGAATTTTGATGAATCTTCTTAACATTTTGCTAATGTTTTTATCAGCCATACACTATAAATAGTGCGAAGGTAATATTTCTGAAGCCGAGGCCTCAATCGAGGCTCTTGAAGAGCTCAGGAAACATTTGTCTCAGCTGTGAAAGAATTCTGCAAGAACCCTTTTACTACTGCTGTCTCACTTGCAAGGTAATTATTTGAATTATTACTCTTAACGGTCAGCAAATTTCAAACATTATTTTCCCATTCTACCCCTATCCATGCATATGGATGGATATAAGGGAATGAAGTCTGGAAATGCATTGCAGGTGGAGCATGTTGTGATGCAGGGGTTCGACATATCGAGCATATTGTTCCGATTCGATGAATCGGAGTTCACATTCGCTCAATTCGAGAGCCTAAGAATGGATGGCTCTGATGTGCCTGATGATGAAGCCTTTGATCATGATCAGATTACACCAAATTCTGTCATGAAAGACTCTTTGCAATATAGAGCAAGCTCTAGTGGATCGAGCGCTAATGAAAAGAGTGGCGGTTCTGAAAAAAGTCATGAATGGGGGACGAAGAAGAGCGGTGGTGGTGGTCGTAACTTCTTTCCGGGGATAGTGCTCTCACTTAGTAGTAGACGAAAAGGGGCTCCTCATAGATCTCCCCTCAGTTAATCAAGGGAGAAGGTTTAGGAATTATTGTTTTTTGTGTTAATTAGGTTTTAGTGGGCTGTGCCACTGTAGATTTTCCTCCATGGAATGCTCCCTGCTAGGCCAGTTATGAATTGGGGTATTTTGGGTATGAATAGTATGGTGTTTGGTTTGTGAATTAGAAAGGAATGGGCAAAATTTCCATTGCCTGCTAGCTGGTTACAACAGGTCAAATTTGAGCCTGTAGTGCCTGCCAATTTTGTATTTAGGTGGTGGAATATCGATCGCAAACTTCCATGTGAGCAATATATATAATGGTCATATGCATGTGTTGGTATGATTGTATCTGAATTTTATATTATTTGATGTTTGTATTTGTAAGTGTAAAGTAGGAGATAGAAAGAAGGTTCTAAAAATGTGCTATGGTTTCTTTTTTTAAGTACTGTTATAATATCCAACTCAAAGCTTAGAAACATGAGAGAAAATAATCAAAGTGATCTCTTAATTTTTTTATGAAAGATCAAGATAATTTTTAACTATATTAAAGAGTTATTTTGATCCTTCAACATCTTAAAGATGAATTATAATAGCCTCATCATGAGACTATTTTGATTTGTTTTTAAAGACTTAAGGGGTCAAAATAACCATTTAATATATTTGGGGTTTATTTTGGTCATTCATAAAGATCAAGGGATTATTTTGATGTTTTTCTCAATGAGTTGACATGCTGGTTGACATAAAGGGAGCGAAGCAAGGCACATTCATGATTAAAGTGGTGCTCAAGCAAGAAAGAATTATTTCATGTTATGTTATTAGGTTTGTTTTCTCTAGAGCCTTATGTTGCTTTCCTCTAATATGCGTAGCCCTACTATTAGCACTGAGCTTCTTTGAAGATTTTTCGAGTGATCGCATGTCTTTGCCTTCTCTGGCCTTAGTTGGAGGGCATGCTCCTCTCCCCTCTCCTTTGCTTTCCTCTTATATAAGAATCAAAGAGCTACATAAAAATCTCTTTTTAGATATATTCTTTCTCGGAAATATCCCCCTTCAATATACTTTTTCTTTAATTCTTCTAGATTTAAACTCCCTCCTTGATCATCGGTCTACCGGTATGATGCTTCGTTTCATGTCGTATTATCCTGCTCATAAGTGTTACTACATCAAAATGAATTTGCTTTATCCCTCTTCAACATCTCAATGAGTTGACATGTTGGTTTTAATACATCAAAATGAAGCAGGACAATGCAACATGACATTATTTTGATGTTTTTCTCAACAAGTTGACATGTTGGTTGACATAAGTTGTCATGCTCATAAGTCTTACTACATCAAAATGAAGCAGGACAAGTCAATATGACATACTATTTTAATGCTTTTCTCAGTGAGTTGACATGCTAGTTGACATAAAGGGAGCGAAGTAAGGCACATTCATAATGACATTATCAAGTTTTTTTTTTCTCTCTCTTTCATCTCTTTATCTCCTAAGTGTTACTACATAAAAATAAAATTTGCTTGACCAACTTTCATTTGATGCATGTTATGTCTCTTTTACTATTATGAGATTATTATGATTGCCTTTCATTTTTAGATTTGCTAATGATTCATTACATGAAAGATATTTTAATGTTTAAACATTTAATGAATTCAAATCCTGTTTAATTTTCATGATAACCATACTTATGTGCAGTTATCAATCTCAGCCATACAATTCCCATTGGATGGCCAACATCAACCCTATTTATTTTTCTTTAAAATCACTCTACTTTTCAATAAAATAAAATAAATAATACTGTAGAGAGAAAGAGACCTATGAGCAATTATGAGCGACAGGAGACAAAAAATCATGTTGCCTTGTCCTGCTCATAAGTTGCTAAATTCATTCAATTGTTCCTCCTCGATGAATGGAAAGTCCTTCGATTTTTTCCTTGCTTCTTAAAATAATTTTGTTGTACATAAATTTTAATTTATATATTAAAAAATTATTTTAAAAATAATAATAAAGCAGTCTAAACAAAGCCTGAGATTTTATTTGGGATAACTTTTTTATTATTTTTTAAAACAGTTTTTTAGTATAATTTTTTTTAAATAAAACAGTAAAAAGTAGTCCCAATCGAAGCCTAATTTATACAAATCATATAAATATATATCGAGCGGTTTTATACTATGAAAATTACATTTTTTTAAATATAATTAAAGCAATCAAGTCAAGTTTAGTTGGTGATTTTAAGGCTATTGATTCATTGAATTTGTTGTTCTCACTATACTCATAGGAAATGAGCTTGGGCATAAATGAAATTTATTAAAATTATATTATGACACTCTAATTTCACAAATATTTGAAGAGATATGTAAATCATCATAGTTAAGTTCATATTTGATAGAAAAGATAGTTATAGCACATCAAGCGGTGTAAACGAGTCAAGT
This sequence comes from Dendrobium chrysotoxum, assembly GCA_019925795.1. NCBI lineage: Eukaryota > Viridiplantae > Streptophyta > Magnoliopsida > Asparagales > Orchidaceae > Dendrobium > Dendrobium chrysotoxum. The sequence goes on along the minus strand of CM034306.1, from coordinate 5,184,097 downwards.
GTCTATCTAATTGAGTTGAGCTGATTTAATTTGGAGCTTGAACTCAAGCTCATTTATTGAGCTCGATATCGGCTCATTCAAAAAATTTATAGCTCTAGCTTGACTCGATTGTTGAGCTCAATTTTTTTTAAAATTAAAAGTTTCAATTATTTTAGAAATCATTTAAAAAGATTAAAATAAATTTTATAATACTAATTTAAACTTAATTTTTAAATATATATTAAATCAACAGAGTGGTTCGCGAGCTTATGTGCTCGAGCTCGAACTCCTTGCTTGATTAGTTTGACTTGTGAACTCATTAAGAAGTCGAGTTCAAGTCGGCTCAGCTCACTTGCATAGTAGTAATAATGGACTAATTGGCTTCTTTTTTTAGAGCAAATATTTGAGATGATCAAACTCAATTTTATTTTATTTTTTAGGAAAATTAAAAAAATTAACTAAAGCTACATCAGCATGTTAACCCATTGTGGGCTTTAGGCATATCAATAAATGACCCAAAAATTTCGCCTTAGGTTGGCCCATTTAATAAATAAGTCGGCTTTGAGACTTAAAATTTGACCTTTTTATTAAACTGGTCAGGTTCATGATAACTAGCGAACCCAATTTTGACAAAATAGTGACTCTTTTAATATTTTTTCTTAAAATGTTTTGCTTGTTGGTATAATATTCATATTTTTAATAAACTTATGCGAGTCATATATGTAATATAATTTTATTTTGTATTGTTTATTTAAGTAGATGTAAAAACATTATAAATCTCAAAATTTATAAAATTATATGGAGTGAGTGCACAAAATTAGATCGGCTTGTTCATAATAAATAGATAAAAAAATAGAAGGGAAATGATTAATTAATTAGGCTAAACAAAGCTAATCCTCAATTAAGTAAACATCATTAATTAAATCAAATATATAAAATAAAAAAAAAATTTACTGTGTGAATATAAAGTTTTTATCAAGCCAATCATTATAAAGTTGGAAGTGGTTCATGTTCCAATATTCGACTATAGCCCAGCTCACAAATTGATGATATAATAAATATTAAAATTATTTAAATAAGAAAGAAATGATATAATAATTATAATATAATATAAATTTATGATTAAAAAGTAAGTTCATATAGAAATTTATAAATTTAATATTTTTTTAATTTATATTATATATTTAGATAAAATATTCACCTATAAATTATACACTAAATTCACGTTATAAATTTATATCTATAAATCATTCATGTTATATCATTTATAATTGATAAATAGATAAAAATTATTTTTAATAGTGTATAAATAAATAAATAGATAAAAAATAAAACATGATTAACAAAATAATTAAACAATATTCATCTATTTAAAAATATTTAATGTGTGTGTATGAGTATGAAAATTTCAACTTAGTTATTTAGTCTCCCGCAACACCTCGAGTTTTGTTTATATATCTTTTTCAATTTGCGTGCCTTAGAAGCTCATATGGGTTTGTGGCCTTGTGGGACCATGAGAGTATGTTTTACTAATGCTTAGTTGGTAAAATGATCATCATAAAAATTTAATGCTCATTATAAAATTAAAATATATTAAATTTAAATTAATTTGTTAAATCTAATATTTAAGTTAATATTTTATAGTAAAATTTTAAATTATTTTAAATTATTTAAATTGGATAGCACTTAAACCAGTTCATTTTAAGAAATCGAGACTTGTTCAATGATTTATCCATTAACCGAATTTCATACTAATTTGATGCAAGATCGATTTTTAAGATGAACTGAATCGGCCATATGGCCAATCCATGATTGAATCGGCCGAAGTGGCCAATCAAGTTTTCAAGCCCATATTTCTCTCACCATTTTATAATTTTTTTAATCATTGAAATAAACTTATTTAAAATTTTCCAATTGCAAGTTTCAACATGCATCATAATTTATTTGGGATAGCTAGAACCATTTGTAAAAGTAATAGTAAATTATAATGAGAAATATAAACTTCTTAAAAATGTTTATGATAATATAAATATTTTTTTCTAAAAAAAGTTGGCTTTAAAAACATCTTTTTAAAAATTTATAGGGAATTGCTGTAATTTTTCAATGATGATAAAATACAACATGTCTTTCATCTTATTCTCAATTATTGAACCATTGAATCTTTGGTCCATAAATTTCATTTAGCTTATGGCACCAAGGTCTTTGATCTAGAGCATTCCATTTGCTAATTATAGGTTTTGCCGCCATGGATCGATGTTGTACCATCATCGCAAGGCACAGGTTAGTCGCCCGACTCCGTTCCGGCTTGAGCTAGTCGAACGCATAAACATAGAGGCAAGATCATCAAGTCACTCTTTTATCTATGAAAGTTACAATCAAATTTATCCATTATTCATAAGAACGAGAAATATTTCAGAATGATTAAATGTCATATTACATTCCTTTATATATACATAAATATATCTCAATTCTTATTATTTTCACAAGATTCATAAGAAATTATGAAATTTTGAATGCTTCTATGGCCGCCAAAAGACCACCCCAATATTCAACGAACCAATATTCAACGAACCGCCAAACATCCGCCAAGCAATGTCACCTAACATTTCAAGTCAACTAGCATCTACACGTCGACATCAAATGCCTGCCCCAAATTATCACCTTTTATATACCAAGTAGGGGGTGCAAATGAGTCAGGTTGAGCTAAAGTCAGGCCTAACTCGAACTCGACTCACGAGCCAAATCCCAAACTCAAACTCGAGCTTGAACTCACTTGCACTGGTACTACCAACCAATATAAGATTGACCTATACTTGTTGATCAACTTCATACTCCCAACTGTTATACAATAAAACTAATTTTGAAAGAAAAATATAACTAAATTAGTTTATATTCATAATATTTTTTATCATAATTATACCTATGATTTTTAATTATTTAATAATATGAAATATATAAAAAAAATAATTTCATTTTAGTACAAACTTATCAAAAAATATTAATAGATTTTTTTTTTCTTTTCTCAAAGCCAACCTTGGCCTTCCTCCAAAAGCAAACAAGATGAAAAAGTAGGACACTACGCTGACCTCACAAGCTTCTCCTAAGATCCCAATAATATATATTGATGAGCCTCCATATCTCATTACTCTTCCACTCTGTGCGCATAAGACAGATGGCTTCAGGGGCCTATATATATATATATATATATATATATATATATATATATATATATATAATTTATGCAATGCAAATATAATATCATTATAGTAACAAAATATATAATATGCATATGAATTTTAAGATTTTATTTGGGATAATTTTTTAATACAAAAATTTTTATATTAAAAAACTGCTTTATAAAACAGTAAAAAAATTATCCCAAACGAATGCTAAATTTGTGATTAAATTTCTTTAAGATTATTAAAAAAGATGGACTAACATATATAGTATCTAAAAAAATAGGATTTATATCTTTATCATCTAAATTTTACTATTTACCAACATAATACTCAAAACATCTAAACAAAATAAAAAGACTATCTATTAGAATCTATGTAACCCCATCACCAAGCCACATATCTCACTGCCCTTAGATGTTGTGGGTCCTTCCAATAACTACTAGATCTTTGGCCTCAGAGTATATTTCTAGCCTCATCATCTTGTCTCTTGTATGAGAGCTCACAAGCGAAAGCATCAACAAATCTAGGCATTGCAAGAAGGCATCAAAGGATCCAATGACAACCGGATTCGGTAGAGCTCGCCAACGAGTGCATCGATAGGTCCAGATTATGCCTAACAAGCTCACAAGTGATACATAGGATGAGCGCATCAACATGTCCGATGATATATAGGATGAGATCCGCTAACAAAATTAACAAAATTTTAGTCATATAATAATAATATTTAAATATTAAATACATAAATTCTTCTTATTATTGTTACTATTTTTGTATGCACTCAATGAAATTCATATTTTTTAGAATTGTATAATAATTTTTAATCATTATGATTATTTTTTCATAATGAATGAAATTGAATATATCCATTAATAACTTAATTACTATTCAACACTCAAATCAATACAAAATAATTAACCTAATTATAATTATGTTGTGCTTTTAGTCCTTTTCATCTAAGAACTATTCTATAGTTATATTGGGTTGTCATAAAAAGTAACGTAGTAAACTGATCACCCTCTGTATTGTATCTAATAATGGGGGCTGTGAAAGGAAGGTACAGGCCTGAGCTGGACCATATAAGTCTCTCTCCTCTCTCTCTCTCTCTCTCTCTCTCTCTCTCTCTCTCTGATTTTGCAGGAAGAAAAAAAAGGAGACAGACGCACCTCTTCAGAACCTGAACACCAGTACACAACTTTGACCGTTTGCCTCCCCCCAGCTCCACCTGTCCCTGACCACTCATTTACCCCAGCCTCATAAATCTTCCACCAGGAATATCATAGCAGCCCTTTGTTACCATAATATCCACATGTTATAGATTTAGAAAATTAACATTTAGATGTCTAAATCAGAAAGTTTTAATTGATAAGATTACTTTTTCTTCTAATTATCATCATTGATTTTGGTTTATTAATATTAGGGTTTAGGTATATGAATTCTCATTCTACATTTTTTAGATGTAAATTTGTATTGTAAAAAATTTATAAAAATTCTATCAATGGTGTCTTAAATTTCTCATCATAATAGTGAGTTTTTCATCATTATACAGCTCACATTGGTCTGTTTGTTGGGAGCCTAAGCTATCAACTAAAAAGTCTTGGATTCGAGTCTTTTGTATGCGATGTGTGTGTGAGTCTGTCTTAATTGGCCTAAATATTCCAAAAGAAAAAAAATTTCACCATTCATCCTATAGAAGTAGAGGTTGAGATCAGAACGATCTAATTTTGAGGTCATATAATCCCAGCAAACTTATGAGCTAACTCAATTTGATTCAAGCTTGATATGAAATCGGCTCAAAGATCAAACCGGTTCGAAAGTTTAACCCCTGACTTGACTTATTTTGCCTCAAATTGTTTACTTTCTTATTTATGCTACTCACAACATGATTAGTAAAAATCAACTTATCTCCCAACACTCAAAATTCATTTGTTATAATCACATAGTATGACTTATCTAAATTGAGAACCTGCTCGTTCCTCATCACATAGAGAAGGCAAATCTGGACCTTTCTATTCTACTAAACCTTCTGTAACAATTCAATCGGTTTATTTGCCTCGTTTCTCCATTCCAGCTTTTATGGCATCCAAATCAGTACATTTTCATGGCAATACTATAATCTCTATTACCATAAGCTAAACTTTGCAACAAATCTTCATAATAAACTAAGTACTGAAGCCTCCATAGGTTGAGAACTTCACCATCAAATAGCTTGCAGCAGCATTTTGAATAGACATGACCTGAATTTTAAGAGTTACTCATACTTTGATTTCCTAGCACTTTTTTTGAATAACTATCTCCTATCTTCCATCGCTATTGTCATTGTTAATTCATCTATTTTCAGTGCAGATAAAGATTAAACTACGGATTCATATGCAAGGTTTTTGAGATCTCAGAAGAGCCTCATTCAAACAACATAACAATATGTTGTTAGGACATTCAATTCATTGAATTTTAGCTTTAAGAAATGGATAACGCTTGTCTCTATTGATTTTCTACTTTCTTTATGCAAATTGATTATATCTCAATGATATTGTTTCAGAATAATTCAAGAATGGTAGCCTTCTCACAGAGGCATTATTGTCCATTGCAATAACTTAAAATATCTGAGAATTGAGTACGATAAAACGATAAATAATGCAGAAGATTACTGAAGTTGTCGGCCATTAACTTTCAATAGTAAATGACAATGCATCACAAGGCATCAACTCAAAAAAATAATTGATAAATGCCTGGAACACTTCCCATGATCAACCGTACCTGCCTGATTTCAAGCTTTTTGTCCTTGTTCTTAACTCGATGCTCACTGTTTTCAAAAAATGAAGTGGCTTTAGTATATGCGAGAGAGAGAGAGAGAGAGAGAGAGAGGGAAATTATATAGGGAACTAGAAAGTGGAAGTAATTATTAAGATACATGTGAAGCAGAAATTAAACACATAAATAATAAAAATAAGAGATGAGTCTTTAATATACTAATAACTGCCCTTATCTATCTAAATAATGCACTGAACTCATTTTGAGAGCTCATGTAATTTACGGCTCTATTTGAATCATGGGTGCTTCTATTATGATCGACAAAAGTTTAGAAATATGCAACTCCTATGCAAATGATGTCACTTGATGATATAGAAAATTCATCATTTAAGGAGAAGTGATGTCCTATGTAGACTCTCATATAAGGAGGAAATTATTAAGATATCGCAGAGTATAAAATAATTCAATATCGAAGTAAACTATAAGGTAGTTTCTAATATGTATGTAGTGGCTTTACTTCTTAGCTTAAGTTTTTAGGCTACTGGGTGTCCATTAAGTGGTGTTCTAGGCTCAATTCATGTTCCCAATATTCCATTCTCCTATCAATGAAAATATTTTCCAGCAATATTACCTGCAACGTGTTGGCTTCAGGATAGAGCAATTGATGGCACATCGGGTACAAATCTTTTGCTTTAAAGGTTGTATAAATCATGTAACAAATATCAAACTGATTGAAAATGAATGTTTCATTTCAGCTCTAAAATATCCATCGATGTTCAAGCTTCTAGTCAGAGAGTTCAATGTAACTACAGGATACTTGCAGCTTCATCTATCTGCGGTACGGAGATGCCCCAAGAAACTGCTCCAGGCCACTAAGATGATGTCTTAAAAATGCATAAACAGCCTCTGTTGTTGTTGACAAAAGTCGAACGACGACGCCTGCCTGTTGCACATCAACACAGAAGATTTGTTAGCTGCAATTCATATAGGAAATATAGACAAGCAAAACCAAAACATTTCTGTTAATTACTGCGAAGACCATAAGGGAGCTACAAAGCATCTATTTTGAGACCTTATGATATAGATTTAAGAATCCTAAATATGTTTCTTAATCATAGAATCAGATGTTTATCAATTCTAGAAATTAATATAGCATCAATCGTTTATCATAATGCGGACTATGTAAGAAATAAAATTTTTATTCTAGACATAATTTTAAATTCAAGAATCAAATTAAGGAAATGATTTTTTAATCGAGATATTTCCAAAATCAAATTTTAGCTCAGACCATTGACGTTTGTCGATTACTACTGATTTCGAACACTTTTAAATTTCTTTAAATATCAATATTACTGGTATATTTTTTAAGGAAATTGAAAGCTTAGTGACCCAAAATTATTTTTGCATTTGTTTTTCTTCATATATATAACTTCTATCCATCATATAAGTTTTTAAATAAAGAAGGGATAGTTTTAATAACCAAAAAATGATTATCCAAGTTTTTGTCTTTACAAAAAAAATTGGATCATATTTTTAACTTATCCAAAATACAGATATCTATAAAAACTATATTTTAACTTATTTAAATATAAATGGTTATAAAAATTGTTGAAATCAGGAAGTTTTGAGAGGAAAACTTGAATTTTATTATACACATTGGTCCCTATTTATAGATCTATACAAGATGCTTTAATAAGGAAACAAATAACTACAGAATAATGAAATATAATTCTTCCTAAATCAGCTACACATCCATGGAAGGTGTTCAACGTGATTAAGGCGGGCTTCCCATGGATCTCTACTTATAGCCGTGGGATCAACATGAGAATGAGAGGCTGAGATTTAACACTCCACCTCAAGCTGGGGAATATAGATCTGTCATCCCCAGCTTGGCAATCATTCTGAGAAAGGCAGAGTTGTCCAGTCCTTTGGTGAGGACATCTGCAAGTTAATCTTTCAATGGTACATGGTTGATACATACTAGACCATTATCTAATTTTTCTTTGATAAAATGTCGGTCCACTTATATGTGCTTGGTCCTATCATGCTGGACTGGATTGTGGGCTATGTTGATTGCTGATTTGTTGTCATAATGTAGCTTCATGGGATTGTCCCACTTGATCATTAGGTCTTTTAGAATCATCTTGATACATAGTAACTCACATATTCTTAAGGTCATAGCTCTATATTCTGCTTCTGCATTAGATCTTGCCACCACATTATGTTTCTTGCTTCTCCATGTAATTAGGTTTCCTCAAAGAAATGTGCAGTATCCAACGGTAAATCTTCTATCTACTGGTGATCCCGCACAATCAGACTGTGTATACTTCTAGGGTTATTCCGTGATCTCTTCTAAAGAGAAACCCTTTCCTGGGTTTCCTTTAAGGTAATGGAGTATTCTGTCTACTGCTTGCATATGTGTCTGTTTTGAATTTTGCATATATTGACTAACCATACTTACAACAAAAGTTATATTTGGTCCGTTGTGAAAAATGTAGATCAATTTTCCCACAAGTCTCTGGTAAGCACCTTTATCTACATCTAGATCTTCTTTCGTTTCCCCTAATTTGAGATTTAGTTCTACTGGTGTTGGTGCTAGCTTACATGCTAATTTTCCTGTCTCTTTCAGAAGATCTCTAATATATTTTTGTTGTGAAATAAAGATTCCTTTGCTAGAATGAGCTACTTCAATTCTAAGAAAATATTTTAGTCAACCAAGTTCTTTAATATCGAATTCCTTGGTAAGATTTTTTCTTAAACTTACTTTCTCTTTTTCATTGTTCCCAATCAAGATAATATCATCCACATATACTAGTAGTATTGTGGCTTCCCCTGTGTCTGAGTGTTTAAAGAATAATGTATGGTCCCCTTGACTCTATTGATACCCATTAAGAAGTATGAATTTCGAGAATCTTCTAAACCAGGCCCTTGGTGATTGTTTGAGCCCATATAGAGCCTTTTTTTAACTTGCACACCCTGTTACCTCCAGATTCCTTAAATCATGGTGGTATTTTCATAAATATTTCTTCTTTCAGATCCACATGTAGGAATACATTTTTTACATCCAATTGCTCCAGAAACCAGTCGTACTTAGCTGTTAGGGAGAGTAGGATTCTGCTAGTGTTCATCTTGGCCACGGGTGCAAAGGTTTCCTAGCAGTCAATACTATATGTCTGAGTATACCCTTTTGTCACTAGTCTCGCCTTGTATCTTTCTAGTGTACCGCCAGCTTTGTATTTTACAGAGAACACCCACTTGTAGCCGACTAATTTTTTTCTATCGGTAGGTTGACGATCTCCCATGTATTGTTTTTCTCTAGGGCTTGCATTTCATCTTTCATGGCATTTTTTCAATTTTTATTAGATAAGGCCTCAGAAATATCATTAGGAGTATGAATGTCTTCTAGTGTAGTTAGGAAGTTTTTGTGGGAGGATGAAAAGTCATTGAAGGATATAGAATTGGTTATAGGGTATAAGGGAGGTGGTGAGCCTACCTTCATTTTAGGAGATGGTTCAGATTCTTTGATCTGTTTCGGATCAGAGTCTGAACTTGTACACCTGGAATATACCTTCCCAAATCTAATGACAGCTTTATCTTCAATTTCCCTATTCTAGATTTTAGGAAGATTGGTTTTAGGTGGAGGAAGGTCAAGAGGGGCAAGCGTACTTTCCTCATCTTCTTATGTTCCAATCTCCCCTGAAGATGAGGTTTGGAAAAATAGGAATTTTGTTCATCAAAAGTGACATCCATGGATATAAGGGTTTTCTTTGTAGGTGGATGATAACACTTATAACCTTTTTGGGTGGCTGAATATCCAATAAAGATACATTCGAGTGCCCTTGGATCTAATTTCCTCTATTTTGGCTGTGGATGTGAACATAGGCAGAACCCCCAAAGATTCTGGGTGTAAGGTTATTATGGGTTCAAAACTCGGGGTAAAAGGAGGACAGAATATCCATTGGAGTTTTCATTCACAAGGTTTTTTAAGGTAATCGGTTTATGAGATAAGTGGCAGTTAGGAGAGCTTCCCCCCTATAGGATTTGGATATATTGTGGTGGAGTAGGAAGGTATGAGTTGAGGCTAAAAGGTGACCATTCTTCTTTTCCGCAACCCCATTTTGTTGTGGGGTGTGAATGTAGGAAGACTCGTAGATGATACCTTCACTTGGAAAATAGGAGTGTAGGGTATGGTCGAATTAGTCTTTGGCATTGTCAGAATGAAATTTCTTTATTTTTATCCCGAATTGATTCTGGATCATAGTGTGAAAAATGGGAAGAATGGTGCTATCATCAGATTTATTTTTGAGGAGATAGATCCAAAATACTCGAGTATAGATATCAATGAAAGATACAAACCAACGAGCTCCAGAGATGTTGGGGATTTTTGCGGGGTCCCCATATGTTACTATGAATGAGATAGAAATGAGTATTGCATCTTTCATTTTTGTTTAGAAAAGAGATTCTTTTATATTTGGCTAGTTCGCATGTTTCACAATGAAAATGTTCATTTTCTATTTTATGAAAAAGATTTGGGTACACATGTTTTAAGATATCGAATGATGGAGTCCTAATCTGTAATGATGAAGTCATATAGTAAATTTTTTATGAACTAGGGATAACATAGAGTAGCTATTCTTAGATTTGTTCAACTCTTCCAGGTAGTATAGTTCAACTTTCTCCTTAGCAAGTCCAATCTTCTTCCCCGATTCCTGGTCCTGAAATAAGCAATAGATAGGGTTAAATAGTGCTTAACAATTATGGTCACTAGTAAGTTTCTGTATGGATATGAGATTTATGGATAATTGAGGTACATGGAGAACATTTTTTAGAGTGAGGGAAGGAGATAAAGGTATGTCTCCTTGGCCTTTTACTATGGCAAGAGAACCATCAACAATGATGATTTTCTAGTCACTTGGGCAACGATTATAGTTGGTGAAGTGGTAGTTGAGTTTGTCATGTGATCTGTAGCTCCTGAGTCAATGATCCATAATCCTTTCAGATGATTTCTAGAGGCGCTTAATCCAATGGATATAGGAAACTTACCTGAAAGTGCAAGAGAAGAAAATGCTTATGGTTTGTCAAGGGATACAATGAGTTGTTTTAGTTTCTCAGTATCTTCTTTATTGAGGTATTTGAAGCTCGTCGGTGTTTCTGGGTTAGGCTGACTTGTAGTGTTGGCATATGATGTGTCCCTTTTTTTCACTTCTTTGATTCCACTCCTTACTGGGGGGTTTTTCATGTATTTTCCAGCATGTCTCCTTTGTGTGTCTTGACTTCTTGCAATAACTGCACCAAAGCAATGTCTTTAAATTTTGAGGAGTCTTTTCTTTTTTCCTTCCATGGTGCTTCTCTGTTCATCACCATTGTTGAACTTTCAAGCACCTTTGGCTCCAACATCACTCCTCGTCAACTTTCTTTAGCGCGAATGAGAGAAATTGTTTCATTTAATGATGGTGTCTTCTCCTTGTCAAGGATCTAGACTCGTACTTGATCAAATTCTGAATTTAGTCCTACAAGAAAATCACAAACTCTATTTTTTTCAATAAAGTTCTTTAGGATAGTAGCTTCTTCTTGACATCTGGCTTCGATACATCTGTAGTGATCAAGTTCTTGCCATAGGTTTTGTAGAAGAGTGACATACTCTATCACGGTCTTGCTCCCTTGTTTTGTGCTTCCTACCTTGATCTTAATTTCAAAAATTTGAGCAGCAACTCGAGTTTTTGAAAAGGTTTGTTTGGCGGCATCCCATATGTCCTTTGCAGTATAAAGGAACATAAATGTATCACTAATTTTTGTGGTCATGGAATTCCACAACCATGACATAATCATGGAATCCGTTTCATTCAATACCCAAAAATTAGGATCTCCTTCTTTTGGTCCTCTGATATGCTGGTTCAACCTGAACCGGCCCAGCCGGCCCAAAGGCCGGTTCAGGTCTACAGGAGGCAGAAGTCATCCGCCTCCCTCCTGCGATTCCGCCCACATGTTGGGCCCAACTAGGCTTTTGATTTTGAAATTAAAAAGGAGGGGGCGGTTTGAGCTTAAGAGGGAAATCGTATTAGGAAATATTTGATATTAAAGAGGATGAGAGGGATTAGGGATTTTTCATGCTTTGATTGATTGGAATTAGGGTTCCTTGGAGGCTTGGGCTCTAGACGATCTTGTCTAGAGATTTGGGAGAGACGATCCTCCTCTCGAATTGAGGATCTCTTGTATCTTGCTTTGAGTTTTGCTTCACTTTATTTCCAAGACCTCAATTTATCGTTCCTAGTTTGATTTGCTCAGATTTCTCGTGTTTCTCGCTATTTTTACCGATTATTGATTAGGTTTGCTTGCAAACTCAAGTAAATCTGATAGGATTACTTGCGAACTCAAGTATTTTCTATCAAATTGGTATCAGAGCAAGTCTCGGGACCGGTCGTGGGCTGTTTTCAGCAAATTCCAGAAGCAGTTTTTTGCCCAGAAAAGGAGGAAGTTGCTGTTTTTGGTCTCCAAAATTCAGATTTTGTGATTCGACAAACTCCGGATTATGATGACAGCTAAGAAGGTGGATGCTTTGGAAGAGAGGCTTGAAGGGGAGATGAATCAAATCAAGGAAACTGTGGAGGAAAGAATTTCTTCCATGGAGGGGCAAGTGGCCGCTCTACGGGACATGATGAGGAAGATGTTCGAGTTTCAAACCCAATCGGCGGCATTTGAGGCGAAGGGCCCTGAAGCGAAAAACACTAATTCCAAAATCCGTAGGGATAAAGAAGAGGTGGAAATCATGGAAGGGGGGAGAGAAAGACCCCATCTGGAGCCTTTCCAGAGGGAGGAGAGAGGAGGGAGATACGGAGAGAAACAATGTTACAGAGGCGTGGCGCCAAGAGGTGCTGATTTGGAGCACCAGGAGGGTTATTATGGATGCCGGGGTGCTGTTTTTGAAGGACGACGAGGGGAATTCGAAGGGGGTTTGGGCTCTGGTAGGGCAAGGGAAGAACGGGAAACTTGGGGAGGGCCTAACACTTGGGAGAGGGGAAACTATGAAAGGGACAGGGGGAATGGTAGCGACCAGAAGGTGAGGAAATTGAAGATGCCCATATTCGAAGGAGAGGATGCTTATGGGTGGATTTATAAGGTGGAGCGATATTTTGCCGTCAATGGGCTGACGGAGGAGGAGAAGCTGACAGCAGCGGGCTTGTGCTTGGAAGGAAAAGCCCTATCGTGGTATCAGTGGAGAGATCAGATGAGGGCTATCAGGACCTGGAGGGAATTTAAGGACTGCATAATAGAATGTTTCCAAACCGACCGGGGAGGAGATTTCTATGAGCAGTTCTTTGCACTGACACAGGAGGGATCAGTAGAAGACTACCGGGAGCGATTTGAGCACCTAGCTAGCAGGGTGGAGCGACTCTCAGATACAGTATTGGAGGAAAATTTCATAAAGGGGTTGAAGGCGGAGATCAGAGCAGCAGTGAAGGTTCTGATGTCCCGTGACTTGGGGGAGGCCATGAAGTTGGCCCAGCTGGTGGAAAATCAGAGGAATCTGGAGAGGGGGGCCAGGAGTAGCAGCACAGGGGGAACTTACAGGATGACGACCACCCATCTAGCATCTAAAGGTCCGGCAACAGGAGGGAGTCGAGAAGCCACTAAGGAGAAGACAGGAGGAGGTGGAAGTGGGGGAAATTTCAAGCGGCTGATAGAGAAAGAGATGCAGGAGAAGAGGGCTAAGGGGTTGTGCTTCATGTGCGATGAAAAGTACACACCAGGGCATAGGTGCAAGGACCGAACTCTTCAGGTTCTCACCGTCTGTGATGACGAGGAAACTGAGGAGGGAGGTGAGGAGGAGACAGAGGAGGAGATGGAGGAGAAGCTGCATCTAGATCTGGCTGAGGTTTTCCTAAACTCATTGGTTAGATTCACTACGAATCATACCATGAAAATGAAGGGAGAGATAGAGGACAGGGTAGTGGTGGTGCTGATTGATAGTGGGGCCACACCCAATTTCATTTTCACTCAGGTCGTCGACCAACTGGGAGTGAGATTGGTGGATACCGATAGTTACGGAGTAATGATGGGTACGGGAAAGGTAGAGAAAGGCCAGGGGATTTGCAGAGGAGTGCTACTGACCATACAAGGGATTCAAGTGAGGAAAGATTTTCTTCCACTGGAGCTTAGGAGTACAGATGTCATCCTGGGGATGAAATGGCTGCAGACTTTGGGAGACACCAAAGTGAATTAGAGAGCACTCACGATGGAGTTGATGGTGGATGGAAGGAAGGTGATGATTAAGGGAGATACAGGGCTATCCAAATCCATTGTTTCTCTTAAAACTATGGTGAGGAATATACAGTTGGTCGGTGGAGGATACTTGGTGGAGCTGCACAGTTTGGAGGGAGCAGGAGTGGAGGAGGGAGGGGACATACCCCTCTCCATTCAGCCGCTGATTCAGCAGTTCCAGGAGGTGTTTTAGCCACCCCAGGGATTACCACCGCAGAGGGAGCAGGAGCATGCCATCATTTTGAGAGAGGGAGTGTCACCCATCAGTGTACGGCCTTATCACTACCCCCAATTCCAGAAAGATGAAATCGAAAAGTTGATTAGAGAGATGTTGGAGGCAGAAATCATCAGACCCAACATCAGTCCCTTCTCTAGTCCAGTTCTATTGGTGAAAAAGAAGGATGACAGCTGGCATTTTTGTGTAGACTACCGAGCCCTCAATAAGGAGACTGTACCTGACAAGTTTCATATACCAGTCATTGACGAGCTGCTAGATGAATTGAGTGGAACAGTGATCTTCAGCAAGATAGATTTGAAATCAGGTTACCACCAGATCCGGATGAAGAAGGTGGATGTATCCAAGACGGCTTTTAGAACTCATGAGGGGCACTATGAGTTCTTGGTGATGCCATTTGGCCTCACCAACGCTCTCGCTATTTTCCAAGCCCTTATGAATAAGGTTTTCAAAACTTATCTCCGACGTTTTGTGTTGGTGTTCTTTGACGACATCCTGGTCTACAGCAGGACAGAGGATAAGCATTGGGAGCATTTGCAAAGGGTGTTAGAGGTGCTGCAGGAGCACCAGTTGAGGGCCAACTTGAAGAAATGCTGTTTTGCACAAGCCAGTGTCGAGTACTTGAGCCATGTTGTATCAAAAGAAGGGGTGGCAGCAGATCAGTCTAAAATTGAAGCAATGCTAAAGTGGCCAGTGCTGAAAAATTTGAAAGAGCTGAGGGGGTTTCTAGGATTGATCGGATACTACAGAAGGTTTGTAAAAGGGTACAGCACCATAGCATAGCCACTCACTGAGCAGTTGAAGAAGGACGGTTTCCTATGGGGGGAGGCGGCCACGTCAGCATTTGAGAGCCTGAAGAAGGCGATGACTACGGTACTGGTCCTAGCGTTACCGGATTTCACTCAGACCTTTATTGTGGAGACAGATGCGTCCGGCTACGCGTTGGGTGCAATGCTCATGCAGAGTCATATGCCCATTGCCTATTTCAGCCAGGTATTGACTGCTAGAGCCATACTGAAGTCCGTTTATGAAAGAGAATTAATGGCCATCATTTTAGCCATCCAGAAGTGGCGGCCCTACCTACTGGGGAGACATTTCATTGTCAGGACAGATCGGCGGAGCTAGAAGTACCTACTGGAGCAGCGGATGGTGACAGAGGAGCATCAAAGATGGCTGTCCAAATTGCTAGGGTACGATCTTGAGATTCAGTATAGGCCAGGGGTGGAGAACAAGGCGGCAGATGTCTTGTCCAGATGTATGGGGGAGCTGCAGACAGTGGCATTATCTGTTCCGTTGATGCTTGACTGGGAGGCCATCAGGGAAAAAAGTGCTAGAGATGAAGCTTTGGGGAAGATCAGGGCAGATTTATTGAAGGAAGAGGGTAGCCACCCAGGGTACTCAGTGGAAGGGGACAAACTGCTATATCAGGGGAGGTTTGTGATGCCCCAGACCTCGATCCACATCCCAAATTTACTTCAGGAGTTTCATGGGAGCGCGGTTGGGGGCCATTCAGGAGTGAAGAAGACATACCGGAGGCTAGCTTCAAAACTATACTGGAAGGGAATGCAAAAAGATGTAGAGGAGATGGTTGCCATATGTGAGATCTGTCAAAGGAACAAATACCTAGCTATGTCACCGGGAGGACTACTACAGCCGTTGGCTCTATCGGGACGAGTATGGGAGGAGATATCCATGGACTTCATAGATGGGCTTCCCCGTTCAGAAGGTTTCTTGGTGATTCTAGTGGTAGTGGACAGGTTGAGCAAGTATGCTCATTTCATCCCCCTCTGACACCCTTACACCCAGTGACAGTGGCGTCAGCTTTCATCAGAGAAGTGGTCAGATTGCATGGAGTACCATAAACGATAGTATCAGATAGGGATAAAGTATTCCTCAGCCACTTTTGGAGAGAGTTGCTCAGATTACAGGGGACAGTTCTGAAGAGGAGCACAGCATACCACCCACAGACGGATGGCCAAACGGAAATAGTCAACAGGACCATGAAAACTTACCTGAGATGCTTTGTGTCGGAGACACCCAAGCTATGGGCCAAGTGGCTATCATGGGCTGAGTACTGGTACAACACATCCTTTCATTCTACTTCTCCGACGACCCCATTCAAGGTGCTATACGGACGGGATCCTCCCCATTTGGTGCACTTTGGGAGCAGCAGTACCCCAGTTTCTTCAGTGGAGGAGTACTTGGAGGAGAGGGATAGGATGCTAGAGGAGATGAAGTGGAATCTACTAAAAGCTCAACAGATTATGAAGAAATAAGCTGATGGGCATAGGAAGGATATCCAGCTAGAAGTACGGGAGAGGGTGTTCCTGAAGCTCTGACCATACAGACAGAAGACAGTGGCCAACAGGAGAAATGAGAAGCTGGTTCTGAGGTACTTTGAACCTTATGAAGTGATGGAGAAGATCAGAGCAGTAGCATATCGATTGAAACTACCACCAACGACGACTATACATCCAATTTTTCATGTATCTCAGCTGAGAAGTGCCATTGGTGACTATACAGCCAGCCCTGAGTTGCCAGCGACACTTACTGAGGATCTAGAGGTGATTATGGAATCCTTAGAGCTGATAGGGGTTCGCCAGAAAGAAGATGGGACTAAGGAAGTGTTGATCAAATGGAGGAACCTTCCTGATTATGAGGCCACGTGGGAGCCATAAGAGAGGGCAAAACATCAGTTTCCTTGCTTTCACCTTGAGGACAAGGTGATTCTTTGGGAGGGTGGTATTGATATGCCGGTTCAACCTGAACCGGCTCAGCTGGCCCAAAGGCCGGTTCAAGTCTACAGGAGGCGGAAGTCATCCGCCTCCCTCCAGCGATTCCGCCCACATGTTGGGCCCCACTAGGCTTTTGATTTTGAAATTAAAAAGGAGGGGGCGGTTTGAGCTTAGGAGGGAAATCGTATTAGGAAATATTTGGTATTAAAGAGGATGAGAGGGATTAGGGATTTTTCATGCTTTGATTGATTGGAATTAGGGTTCCTTAGAGGCTTGGGCTCTAGACGATCTTGTCTAGAGATTTGGGAGAGACAATCCTCCTCTCGAATTGAGGATCTCTTGTATCTTGCTTTGAGTTTTGCTTCGCTTTATTTCCAAGACCGCAATCTATCGTTCCTAGTTTGATTTACTCAGATTTCTCGTGTTTCTCGCTGTTTTTACCGATTATTGATTAGGTTTGCTTGCGAACTCAAGTAAATCCAATAGGATTACTTGCGAACTCAAGTATTTCCTATCATCCTCCTCCGAGGAGGTGATGTAATTTTTCTTTCTCTTTTAAGTAGGTCTTCACAAATTGAGATCACTTTAGATAGTTCTTCCCATTTAGGCGATAGGAAGGTTGCATGCTTTGGAAGTCAAATGATAGTTATGAAGACTATCTGTATGATCTTGGGTAGCAATGAAGGCTTCCAAAAAATTCCCTCCGACAATAAAGGTCTCTTTTTTTTTTTTTTGAGAGTTCCTGGTTTAATTAACCGGGCCGAGCCGAGTCTTTAAAAAAAGACTCGGGTCGGGTAGCTAGGGTACGCACGGAGCGGGGCACGATTCGCCCTTGCAAGCCGAGTCTCCATCCCGGTTTCCTCCTTGCGGTAGACGGCTTCCTCCTTGCGGTCGGCAGACGGCTTCCTCCTTGCAGCGGGCGGCTTCCTCCTCGGCTTTCTCACTTGCGATCGGCCAGTCCGAGAAAGGGCTTCCGTCCATCTCTACGTATCAGAGAGCAAGCCTCTCTCCGTGCGGCTTCTTCCTGGGCTCGACCGACAGTCGGGCGTTCCTTCTCGCGTCTGGGGTTTGTCTTCCGCTAGGCTCCATGGGCTCCGGTAAAACTTCTTCCCGCTTGCTCGGCTTCCGATAGCTTCCTCTTTACTTCGTTCATCGCTCTGATACCATGTTGAAATCAGAAAGTTTTGAGAGGAAAACTTGAATTTTATTATACACAATGGTCCCTATTTGTAGATCTATACAAGATGCTTTAATAAGGAAACAAATAACTACAGAATAATGAAATATAATTCTTCCTAAATCAGCTACACATCTATGGAAGGTGTTCAACGTGATTAAAGAGGGCTTCCCATGGTTCTCTACTTGTAGCCGTGGGATCAACATGAGAATGAGAGGCTGAGATTTAACAAAAACTAACACTCTCCCACTTGGTCCAAACATTCCATCATTACTATATTAAGAAATAAATTTATGGATCATGATGATAGGTCATCTAAAAGCCAGTATTATCTCACTCCCATGTATGATTATAAATATGTCTTCTATGCATATACCCATATAACTTAATAAACAAATCCCATGTTTATGTTAGGTCAAACTTTAATGATATTTATCATACCAATAGATATGTACATAATTAACTAAATATGAAAAACAACACAATCATAAAAGAGTCTTATTTATAATATTTATCCATACAATAAAATCAAAGTAACTAAGACCCATAAGTTCAGCATGACCCCTAAACTTCTATACAGTTATCAACAACCTTGTGCTCACATGCTTAATAACCACAATATTCCTTTTGATAAGTTCTCTAATGACTTAGTGTTTAATGTCAATGTGTTTACTTCATCCACCACTCTTGTTGTTCTTAGCCATAAAACTTGCAGTTGAATTGTCATGATATATCCTAAATAACCTAGATATAGAGTTCACAATTCTAAACCTAGGAATAGAGCTCTTCAACCATACACCATGTGAGGTAGCCTCAAAATAAGACACAAACTCGGCCTCCATAGTAGAAGTTGCAATCAAAATGTGCTTAGCACTCCTCCATGACACAACTCTACCAACAAATATAAAGATGTATCCATGAGCTGACTTCCGAGAATACACAGCCTGTCAAGTCATAATCATGCTTATACATGAGCAAGCTACCAACTATTGAAGCATATTGAATATTTCTTATTTCCTCCATCTCAAAGTCATTTTTCAGGTACTGATTTAAATTGAATTCGTCACTCTTATCTATGGGAATTATGCTTGGTGAATAATATTTTCTCTAAAATCTCTCCAAGACTTTATTAATATAGGCTTTCGAGACAAACCTAAAATACCTTAAAGTTTATCTCTCTGTATCTTAATGTCAATAACAAAAGAGGCATTTCCTATATCCTTTATATCGAAATTCTTAGAGATAAATTATTTCACTTCCTAACCCTTGTTGTTGGTTGAAAAAAAAAAATCATCTATACATAAGATTAGAAAATAAACTTTGTCCCACTAACCTTATGGCATATACACTGATATATGATGTTCTCTATAAATTCAAATGAAAAGATAACATCACAAAATTTAAATACCACTAACATGAGGCTTGTTCCAATTCATATATAAACCTTTTGAGCTTACACATCAAATGCTCATCATCACTTAAGAAGAATCCTTTTGGTTGTCTCATGGAAACATCCTCCTCTAGCTCTCTATTGAGAAAATATAATTTTCACATCAATTTGTTGTAATTCTAAGTAAAAAATGTGCAACAAGTATCATGATAATTCGATAGGAATATTTCTTGGATATATGAGAAAATATCTCCTCATAATCAATTCCCTCTTATTGAGTGAATTTTTTAGCAGCAAATATTTACATCTCTCTATGTTACCCAATGCACATCTCTGTCTTATAGACTCATTTGCAACCAATGGCTTTTGCACCAATAAGCAACTCAATAAGATCACATACTTTATTATGTGTCAAGGAATTTATCTCATCTTTCATGACATCATATCATAAATTGTATTCTTATAACTCATGGCTTATAAAAATATTTCATGATCATTTTCAGCTCCACTGCTATAATCCAACTCTTCAAGATACATATGTAGTCATTAGGAATTGCTGATCATTTTTTTCTAGTAGATATTTTTAATGTTGCAACAAGCTCCTCTTGTGAAGTTGGTTGTTTAACCGGATCATTAATTCTCCGCTCTGGCAACTTTCTTGCTGCTTTCTAAAACA
Organism: Dendrobium chrysotoxum; assembly: GCA_019925795.1. Classification (NCBI taxonomy): domain Eukaryota; kingdom Viridiplantae; phylum Streptophyta; class Magnoliopsida; order Asparagales; family Orchidaceae; genus Dendrobium; species Dendrobium chrysotoxum. The sequence goes on along the minus strand of CM034306.1, from coordinate 5,163,719 downwards.
TTTTTTTAGTATAATAAATTTTTAAACTAAAAGTTTTTATACTAGAAAGTTACTTTAGAAAGCAATAAGAAAGTTGTCCAAAAACAAAACCTGCAACTCACATGAATCCCTTGATAGGCTTGCTCTTATTGATTTAATGGCCATATCTAACAAAGTAATCCATTTCATCCTTAAGGGTTTAACTGAACTGGCTTACAATACAACTGGCTGCTATTTTAAATGCAGAAAATTTCGGTCTTATCAAAATGTGAAGGTAGAGGTATTGTAACCCGTCTCTGATATCAAATGATAGATTTAAATTATATTATGCATCCTAAGTATATTTATAAATTACAAAATTAAATGTTATCAAATCCAAATATTTGCGTAAGCTCAACTGTTTAACGTAATGCATAATATGTAAGAAATAAAATTTTAATTCTAGACATATTTTTAAATTCCAGAATTAAATGAAAAAAATAACTTTAGATTATGGACATATTCCAAAATCAAATTCTAGAAAACATCGAATATTAAATGTGAAAATTAACATATATCGAACCATTGATGTTTGTCAATTACCACTGATTTCAAGTGCTTGTGAACTTTTTAATCTCGAAATTGATGGTGTATTTTATGAAGGAGATTGAGGGCTTAGGGACTCCAAAATATATTTTTTTTAGTTTATTTTTCTTCATACATATAACTTATATCCATTATAGAAAATTTTAAACAAATAATGGTTGGCTTTAATAATAAAAAAAAGGTTATCCACATTTTTGCCTTTTAGAGGAAAATTTGAACTATATTTTTGAGTTATTTAACATGTTGGTAGCTATTAAAATTATATTTTAAACTATTTAAGATATAAATGGTTATAAAAACTAACACCTTAGCCCCAAAGGAACTGCAAGAAGCAAAAATTGGAGGCCTAGATGGCCAATTTGCAGACGACTCTGAACTCATTTTTTGCACTTTAGTTGGGCGGAAATATCCTGACATCATATGCTCGACTTCACTTTGTATCAGATCCTGAAGCTGTTTCAGCTTGGGCCTGGAAGAGAAATTTTTCACAAAAACAGTTGAGCAGCTTTGGATGGGAAACGACAGCTTCATACAGTTTGTGAAAAAACACTTTATCCGAAGCCTATGGTAATCAAACCATCAAGCCAATACTGTTTATCCAGCAAAAATGGTTTTTAGAACTTAATCCACTACTTAAAAAGGACCTCAATACATTTGACAACTAAAGATAGCATACAGATTCATTGCACAAAAAGGAGTCTGCTAATGATCTCCATCGATCAGCTTAAAGTTATGATAAACTGAACTGAGAAATTTGTATACCTATAACAGTGCTTGAGGCTCTTACCAGCTTACCAGTGCTCGAGGCTCATACCAAATAGGAACGAGGAAAGATTGATATATGCAACCACACCTCTAGCGTAGGGACTATTTCTATGATTCAAACTCCAGACCTCAAAATCATAATGGATGCACCTTAACCATTGCTACTAGTAACACATTTATGAATTGAAAGAATTTAAATAAGCAAATTGTTAAGTTGTGAGGTCTATTTTTTGTACTACAAAAAAAAAAAGCTATGCAGAATTAATGGTGTTACCCAATATACGTTTTTTTAAGGAAGGTATCATTTTATGCTTGCATAATATAAATTAGGGTTGTAATTCTCTACAATCAAATCATTGTGAAGTCTACAGTAGTGGTGATAGTTTAGCCATCTTGGGTGAACTTGCATAAGTTCTTTGTGTATTTTTATATGTTGGTCTTTTTTTATATTTTATGCTATTTTTATCTCTACGTATTTGAATAAGTTTCACCTATTTCCCAAATCAAAATGGCAATTTTAATACATTTGAATGTTGCAGAATTTCACAATAAGAAAAAACATCAATTAATTGTAATGTTTACTTATATTCAACATTATGTACTTGCTAGCTAATCTTGGCAGAGTTGGTAAGATACAATATCAGCATGTTATGAGGTAATTAAATTTTAAGCAGCCAGGAGAAAAAAAAAAGGAGACCAGCAGAAGAGAATATGGCAGCTAATAAAGTTACCCCAAGATTATAACCATTGCCACAACTTGGTAATCTTTCATGCGTTCAGCAACGCTAGTAGTTGATGTCTGCTCAAGTAAGACCTAAGAATAGAAAAACAATATTAATAGAAAATAAAAGAAAAGAAATCACACCCAAGATTATGTTCACTTTTCTTAATGGCAAACAATGCCAAAGGGAGAGTTTATTAAACTTTTACGTGGAGCAATTCACGTATTAATTCTATTTCATTCAGTTATGTTACTGTAGATGAAACATCGAATAGCTTAATGATACAGTGAGCAAATATGAAGCTTGGGTACCTATATGAGCAGCACAGACAGGATATGTTGACGCTGCAAATCTCGGAAAATATAAGATGAAACTCACCCACATGATTCTCTTTATTTGTCAAGATTTCAAAGCTAAAGATATTAGATAAAGTAGATAATAAAATAAACTATATTTACGATCAACTTATCAAGCGCAAACCCATAATGTCAAGCAAAAAAGATATTGAATGATAAAGAGAGAATGAGATCATCTAAAAGAAGAACGATCTTGATCTATTCTGGTTGGATGGTTATCTGCTTCATATCTCCATGTAGCCAGAGGTGGAACCAAGTTGGCTCTAACATATTCAAAATGCCCACGCTCAAAAAAAAATTTCCCCATAGAAGATTATAGTTTTTAGGAACTTGCCTACCCTCAATTTATAGTTTTGTCCAATCTTCATCAAAAAATTGCCCAACTTAACTCTTTACTCCTTATGAACAGATTAATTAGTTAAAATAAAAATACATAGCTTAAACATTTTTTTATTATATTTTCTCCTATAAATTTGATGGTATTATCTTACTAGTTGTTTTATTTTTAGAAATACTAATTCTACATCTTTTTATTCATTTGATTATTGTTATTACTATTATTTAATTACTTAAAATTTGTTCACCTTCTACCCCTGCACATAGCATCCAAGGAATACTTGAAATATGTCAAAATTTTCATAGAAAATAAAATATTTGGCCATAGTTTCAATTGTGTCAACTCTTGAAAGATTTGATATAATGGGGTATGGACCCGTTAAATCTGTGTATTAGCTCCAGCACTATTAGATCTTGGGCTCCTCTCTTCCACTCGTTGAGAAACTAACCCTTCTTTATTTCCTTAGAATATAGTGTTCAAAAAATGTGGATTCAATTGATTTTAAACATAAAATTTTGCCTATTGAGTGAAAAATCTTTAGACATTTCCTACTCATACGAACTAACTTTTGATGTAATAGATTTGAATCGACCTCTGCATTAGCGACAACTCCTATTTTTTCAGTGTTAGTGGTGATGTAAAGAATACCTATCTTATTTCCTTGAGCAAACACCAAGGCATTTTTTGTCACATTTCAATTATCATCATTGAAAGTGGCATGACATTCTTTTGTAGATAGCTTCCCCATGGAGAAAAGGTTTCTCCTTAAGCTAGGGATGTGCTATATTTTTTTTAACACTTGTTATCTTGATTACAACACCTACAATACCACAATATTCTATGGTTCATCATTAGCATAATGTTAGGCCGGCCCAGGAGGGGCCGGCTGGACCGGTCCAAACCGGACCGGTCCTCGTTTATTCGAGGTGGAACCGAGCGACGCGGAACCCAGGCGGAACCAGCGGGAGGGGCCGAACACGCGTTAGATGCGATTTTGGGAGGGAAATTTTGAATGGGAAGGGTTGATTAGGCAATTTGTAAAACTCCTTTATGGTTAATTAGGAGGATTGGGGGGAAAGGGGGGTTATCTGGAATTTGAATGTATTTTTGAGATCTAGGATTTCTTGCTTGGGCTCTTGGCGTTGCCGGAGATTAGGAGAGTTGTTCTTCCTCTCGAATTGAAGAACATTGTATCTTTGCTTGGTTTTATTCATCCACTAGTGGAATATAAGTGTTTTGCTTGGAGATTTCTCAGTTTTCCGCTGTTTTGCTGATGTATACAGCAGATTTCCTCTGTTTTCCTGCTGAAAACAGCAGTTTTCTGCTGTTTGTCCTCTTCCGGATCGATAGGACACTTGAATCCAAGTATTTCCTATCAAATTGGTATCAGAGCATCGTCGTGGGACCTTTGGTGGCTGAAAAACAGAAATTTCAGCGGGTTTTTTGGGGCTTTCGAAGGAAGATTTCCGGGTTTTCGTGGAGGAAAAGATGGCCGGAAAGAAGGTGGAAGTTTTGGAAGGCGAGTTCGGACAACTGAAATCGGATTTGGAGGGAAAGTTCCTTGAAATCTCCACCAACAACGAAAGGTTGGAAGGGAGGTTTTCTGCTATGGAGGAGATGATGAAGAAACTGCTTGAAATGAAGACCAATCCGGCGACATCGGAAGTAAGAGAGACCACTGACGGCCATGGCATAGGAGGAAATCCGAACCCGTCCCGGGGGAGGAGGATGCCGGAGGTGGAGATCCTTGAGGGGGAGAACGACATGCCTCCTCTAGAACCGTTTTCGAGAGAGGAGATGAGCATGGGATATGACAGAAGGGGTGCTGATTTTGGTGGGAGAAGGGAGGAATTCCATCGCCGAGGCACTGAATTTGAAGGTAGAAGGGAGGACTACGATGATGGGTTCGGGTATAATCGCCGGAGGAATGATCGGGACACTTGGGGAGCACCTCCTCCTCGAGGAATGGGAGGATACGGGGGATACCGAGGATATGGAGGAGATCCCAAGGTGAGAAAATTGAAGATACCCATCTTTGAGGGAGAGGATGGCCATGGATGGATATACAAGGAGGAACGGTACTTTGCCGTGAACGGGTTGACGGAGGAGGAGAAGTTGACGGCGGCAGGTCTGTGTTTGGAGGGAAAGGCGCTGGCATGGTATCAATGGCGGGACAGGAGGGAGCCTATCCGGAACTGGATAGAGTTCAAAGAATGCTTACTAGAGCGTTTTCGAGCCGATGGGGGAGGAGACTTCTATGAGCAATTCTTTGCCCTAACTCAGGAGGGGACCGTGGCGGATTACCGCGGCAAGTTCGAGTTTTTGGCCAGCAGGTTGGATCATATCTCGGAGTCAGCTTTGAAAGGGAACTTCATGAAAGGGCTGAAACCGGAGATACGATCAGCAATCAGAGTGTTGGAGCCGAGAAATTTAGGAAAAGCTATGGAACTGGCACAGCTGGTGGAAGATAAGAAGAAGTCAGAAAGGGGAGCCCGGGGAAATTACTCAGGGGGATCGTACAGAATGACGACCACTTTCTTACCATCCAAGGGGCTAACCTCAGGGAGTTTGAAGGAAGTGCAGAAGGAGAAAATAGGAGGAGGAAATGGAGGACAGTTCAAAAAGCTGACTGAAAAAGAGTTACATGAAAAGAGGGCAAAGGGGGTGTGCTTCCGATGTGATGAGAAGTACATGCCGGGACATAGGTGCAAAGACCGGACTCTTCAGGTTCTCCTCATTTGTGAAGACGATGAAAACGAAGAGGGAGGTGGGAGCAGATCAGAAGAGGAGGAGAAGTTGCACCTGGATGTGGCAAAAGTCTCTCTGAACTCCGTGGTGGGATTCACTTCGAGTCACACCATGAAAGTGAAAGGGGTGATATCTGGCCATGAAGTGGTAGTGTTGATAGATAGTGGGGCAACCCACAACTTCATTTCCACCCAAATTGTTGAGCTGCTTGGAATGGAGTTAGTGGATACATGAGGTTATGAGGTGATGATGGGCACTGGAAAGGTAGAAATGGGTAGAGGAGTTTGTATGGGAGTGGTGCTAACTATTCAGGGAATACAGGTGAGGGAGGATTTTCTTTCCTTAGAATTGGGGAGTACATATGTGATTTTGGGGATGAAGTGGCTGCAAACTTTGGGGGAGATCAAGGTGAACTGGGGAGAACTGCGGATGGAACTGGTAGTGGGCGGGAGGAGAATGGTGATACAGGGAGATGTCGGCCTGTCTAGGACGGGGGTGTCTCTCAAGTCCATGATCCGAACCATCCAGGAGGTTGGGGGTGGATACTTGGTGGAGCTACAACGATTGGAGAAAGTCAATGTGGGGGAAGAGGGAGACATTCCTCTTGAAGTGCAACCGATCATACAGCAGTTCAGGGAGGTTTTTCAACCTCCACAGGGTTTGCCACCTCAGAGGGAGCTGGAGCACGCCATTACTTTGAAGGAAGAGGAGACACCGATCAGTGTTCGCCCTTACCGCTACCCCCAGATCCAAAAAGATGAGATAGAGAGGCTGATCCGGGAGATGTTGGAGGCGGGGATCATAAGACCAAGTGTAAGCCCTTTCTCTAGTCCAGTCCTCCTGGTCAAGAAGAAGGATGGGAGTTGGAGATTCTGTGTGGATTATAGGGCTTTGAATAAAGGCACTGTACCAGACAAGTTCTCAATTCCAGTGATTGATGAACTATTGGATGAACTATTTGGGGCAGTGGTATTTTCCAAGCTAGACTTAAAATCCGAATACCACCAGATCAGAATGAAGGAGGCGGATGTTCCAAAGACAGCTTTCAGGACACATAAAGGGCATTATGAATTTCTGGTAATGCCCTTTGGTTTGACTAACGCTCCTGCTACTTTTCAGTCTTTTGATGAACAGGGTCTTCAAGCAGTACCTCAGGAAGTTCGTACTGGTATTCTTTGATGATATTTTGGTGTACAGCAAGACGGAGGGGGAACACTTAGAACACTTGAAGGTGATTTTGGGAGTATTACAGGAACATCATTTACAAGCCAACCTGAAGAAGTGCAGCTTTGCCCAGGCCAGTGTAGAGTACTTGGGACACGTGGTCTCCCAAGAAGGAGTGGCAGCCGATCAGAGTAAAATAAAAGCAATGCAGAAGTGGCCAATGCCTAGGAACCTAAAGGAGTTAAGGGGGTTCTTGGGGTTAACTGGGTACTACAGGAGATTTGTGAAGGGATATAGTGTTATTACTTGGCCTTTGACTGAGCAACTGAAGAAGGATGGATTTTCTTGGGGTGAGGCAGCAACTCAGGCCTTTGAGAAACTGAAGGAAGCCATGACTACAGTTCCAGTGTTAGCACTTCCAGACTTCAGTCAGGTCTTTGTGGTAGAGACTGATGCGTCGGGATATGGGCTGGGGGCAGTATTGATGCAGAATCACAGGCCAATAGCTTACTTCAATCAAGTGCTGTCAGCCAGGGCTAGATTGAAGTCAGTATATGAGAGGGAGCTGATGGTCATTGTCTTGGCAATTCAGAAGTGGCGGCCTTACCTTTTAGGAAGGCATTTCATGGTAAGGACTGATCAAAGAAGCTTGAAATATCTGTTAGAGCAAAGGATGGTGACTGAGGAACATCAGAGGTGGTTATCCAAATTATTAGGCTATGATTTTGAGATCCAATACAAGCCTGGTTTGGAAAATAAAGCAGCCGACGCCTTGTCCAGATGTGTCCGGGAGCTTCAGGAATTAGCGGTGTCAGTTCCATTGATGGTAGATTGGGGGGCCATCAAGCAAGAAAGCATGTTGAATGAATAATTGAGAAAGATCAGGGAGGATCTGGGGAAAGAGAAGAATACTCATCCTGGTTATTGCCTTGAGGGGGAGAGACTATTGTATCAGGGGAGGTTTGTGATGCCACGACCTTCCATACACATCCCCCACTTGTTGCAGGAGTTTCATGGCAGCACAGTTGGAGGTCATTCAGGAGTTCAGAAGACGTATAGGAGGTTAGCATCGGAGCTCTATTGGAAAGGGATGTATAAGGATGTTGAGGAGATGGTGTCCAGGTGTGAGGTGTGCCAGAGAAATAAATATATGGCCATGGCACCAGGTGGGTTACTCCAACCATTAGCACTCCCAAATAGAGTATGGGAGGAAGTGTCCATGGACTTCATTGACGGCCTACCCCGCTTAGAGGGATTCACAGTCATTTTAGTTGTGGTAGACCGACTTAGCAAGTATGCCCACTTTATTCTCTTACGACATCCTTACACCGCAGTGTCAGTGGAGGCAGCGTTCATCAGGGAAGTGGTTAGATTATATGGGATTCCTGAGTCGATTGTGTCCGATAGGGACAAAGTTTTCCTCAGCCAGTTTTGGAGGGAGCTTTTCAGGATGCAGGGCACTGTTCTCAAGAGAAGTACCGCCTACCATCCACAGACCGACGGACAGACTGAGGTAGTGAACCGGAGCTTGGAGACATATTTGAGGTGTTTTGCTTCTGAAACACCACGGATGTGGGCGAGGTGGTTACCTTGGGCCGAGTATTGGTATAATACATCATACCATTCGGCTTCTCTGATGACTCCTTTCAAGGTAATGTATGGGAGGGACCCTCCGCACCTAGTACACTATGGGAAAGGAAGCACACCAGTTTCTTCAGTTGAGCAATATCTGGAGGAAAGGGACAAGGTACTAGAAGAATTGAAGAGGCATCTTCTGAGGGCACAACAAATCATGAAAAAACAGGCAGATTCACATAGGAGGGACATGCAGTTTGAAGCGGGAGAGAAGGTGTACCTAAAATTGAGGCCCTACAGGCAAAGGACAGTTGCTAGAAGGGGGAACGAGAAGCTGGCACCAAGGTACTTCGGTCAGTATGAGGTGTTGGACAGGATCGGGGCAGTGGCATATCGACTTAAGTTACCACCAACAGCCACCATACACCCAGTGTTCCATGTGTCCCAGTTAAGGAAAGCTATAGGGGAGCATGCAAATAGTGAGGAATTGCCATCTACACTGACTGAGGATTTGGAAGTAATTTTAGAACCACTGGAGCTTGCAGGAGTGAGATCAGATAATGAAGGCAACAAAGAAGTGCTGATTAGATGGAAAGACCTTCCTGACTTTGAGGCGACTTGGGAGCCATTGGAAAGAATGAAAGATCAATTTCCTTCCTTTCACCTTGAGGACAAGGTGAGTTTTTGGGAGGGGAGTACTGTTAGGCCGGCCCAGGAGGGGCCGGCTGGACCGGTCCTCATTTATTCGAGGCGGAACCGAGCGACGCGGAACCCAGGCGGAACCAGCGGGAGGGGTCGAACACGCGTTAGATCCGATTTTGGGAGGGAAATTTTGAATGGGAAGGGCTGATTAGGCAATTTGTAAAACTCCTTTATGGTTAATTAGGAGGATTGAGGGGGAAAGGGGGGTTATCTGGAATATGAATGTATTTTTAAGATCTAGGATTTCTTGCTTGGGCTCTTGGCGTTGCCGGAGATTAGGAGAGTTGTTCTTCCTCTCGAATTGAAGAACATTGTATCTTTGCTTGGTTTTATTCATCCACTAGTGGAATATAAGTGTTTTGCTTGGAGATTTCTCAGTTTTCCGCTGTTTTGCTGCTGTATACAGCATATTTCCTCTGTTTTCCTGCTGAAAACAGCAGTTTTCTGCTGTTTGTCCTCTTCCGGACCGATAGGAACACTTGAATCCAAGTATTTCCTATCACATAAATTGCCATAATTGCATGTGCATTAGTTTGTTATTAATTTTTTATTAGAGGAATAATTAAAAGATGCACATGAGTATTGATATGTCACCAAAAATTCACTTTGATTGGGCACAAATCTCAATACAAATATGAATCAGAGGCTCTAAAAAAGGAGGAGAAGAGAACAGAAGGAATTAAGAGTTCTCTTGCCACCAACCACCGCCAAAGGTCTTCTCGACCACCACCAGAGTTCTTCCTGTCCGCCGCCGGAGTTCTTCCCGATTTTCGAACATCTCCAAACTTCCGCCCACTCGTCGAACACCGCTAGATCTCTTCCCGATCATCGACCACCAACAGACTTTCGCTCATTCATCCGTCAACCATTCAAGATCATAAGCAATGAGCGAAAGTCTGTTGACGGATGAATGAGCGAAAGTCTGTTGGTGGTCAATGATCGGGAACAGATCTAGCGGTGTTCGACGAGTGGGCGGAAGTTTGAAGATGTTCGAAAATCGGGAAGAACTCCGGCGGCGGACGGGAAGAACTCTGGTGGTGGGATTCACTTGAATGGTGGAATCCTTTTAATTGGATGAGGCCCCGTGGTTTTTCCAAGGGTTTTCCACGTCAAAACTCTGGTGTCCCTCTGTCTCTTCAAGTTTCTGTTTGTGTGCTGAATTTTCGTGTAGAGCTAGGATATAAAATCTTTGCACTCTACCGTCTCGAATTTCTCAACTCGCAACAAATATAATATCCATGTTTCCATTGAACTATCAACATAAAGTATCAGTGCATCATAAATATCTTCCATAGTGACATTCATTGTCTCTTCTTTTGGCTTTTGGCTTTGTTCACCCTTCTTTTTTCTGCATCATTTCATCATGTAGCCAGACTTGTCACAATATCAACATTATTTGGGTGACCTCGAAACTTGTTTCTATTTTGATTTAATTGAAAAGTTTTACCAAGAGATTTTAACATGCATCTCCATTTATTGTTTCCAACATTTTGAGACCCGCTCTTGCTGTCAATATTTAGAAAAAAAGATGTAATTTCAACTTTTTCATGTTGTCTGATATCCTCACTAAGGATAAATCTCTGACGTCACTAAGCTTCATCGCTTACGATCCATAAGAATTAATGATGACTTACAATGTCATCCCAACTCTCAGGCAATGCTGAGAGAAAGCTCAATGCATGGCTCTCATAATCAATCCTGATGTTCACACAGTTCAATTATCTCCTGATTGAGTTGAACTCGTTGATGAGATTTGTGGTCGAAGCTTCTTCTGAAATCATGAGATTTCATACATATCGGAGGGCGTTTTCATGACACCTATTATTATTGTTTCATTAAGGATGTTAAATGCAACGTTTATACTAAGGGATAGGCGAATGACCCCTATAACTTGTTTATAACTCTTCTTGGCTGACTGATGGCTGCTTTACAACATTCAGTGATTGCTTGAGTTTGCTTTGGTACAACTAATCATCTATCTGAACTTTAGAAACACAAAATTCCGGCCATCAAATTTGTCAATTTTGACCTTCCCCTTCTCCATGTTCAAATTTAAAATCATTTTAGACCAAAACTCTGATATCAATTGTTAAGATAATGATAAAACATGGGAAATAAATTGAATGATGATAATAGAATGGCCACACCAAATATCTCAAATACAAGTCAGCAAGTTTATATGATTCAATGAGATTTACCTACATCTACGACTGCACATATCAAATTTCATTCATTAAGTTTCAAAAGAGACAGTGAGATATACATTTCATAACAATAAAGATACCACTTTGATTGTGTTAACAACTGAGAAGGAACACAATCACATGTTGTGAAAACAGTGGTTGAACGTGGAGAAAAAATCATTGACGATGCTTCTTTTTTCTTTTATCTTCTCTAATACGAAAAGGTCTTCCTCTCTTACCTTCGCTCCTCCTCTTTATTCGCTTATGATTATGGTATGTTTTAGAAGTGAGGATTACATGGGTTTATATAGTGAAGCGTTCTCCTTCCAATATAACTTTTGTAGACCATATTGTAGACTTCTATGATAACCTTCATTTAAGACTGTATAATACCCTCTATTTATAAATTTATGATAACAAACATTTAAGACTTTGTGGTATCCTTCTTTTAAGACTTTCATGTGACTGGAGAGAACCACTATTTTTTCAATATTTAGAAATTTTTGACTCCATACTTAACACTGACATACGAGAATGATTGCTTATAGAAAAAAAGAACCTCTTAGAACACCTATCAAGCTTAATCTAAATCTGAATTAAAGGACCATGTGGATATGGCAGTCATAGCGACTTCAAAAATGTACTCTTACAAAGATGTAAAATTTTCACCAATTATTGAATTCCATGTCAACCATGCCTTTAATGAACAAATAGAAAAGTAATAATTAAGAAAATGTAGGAAATCAATCAACTAGCTCTTGTAGGCATTCAAGCTCATGACACATACTTAAATTCAGTAGAAAATTCTTGAACCTAAGAATATGATTTATGCAGTTTACTTAGCTTACGTGTCTCGTTTGTCCCATCAAAGAAGTTTATCTTTACTTCTCTAATCCTTTCTTACAATTATTATAGGAATAATTATTGCATAAATCCATGAGACAAAGAAAAAGAGACTTGCTGTCTTCCGATTCATTTAACAAAAAGATAAGATAAATTTTTATTTTAGAAATAAATTCAACTTTTGTTTGAAAACTTAAAATGTGATGCCATAAATTTCATCAAATAATACATAACAATAGAATATCACTAATAATTGCAATAAGTTTCAGCAATCACGCAAAATGAGTACAAAAGAGAGCATTACCGAATCAACAAAAAGAGGTTCACCCCCATCTAATAATATGCTATTGCTGCTCTTGTAAAACTCAAAGTCCCATTTTTCCCCGCTCTCATGTCGTCCACTAGTAATCCAATCCACTATTACCAAATTCGAATCAGAAGAGATCCGGAATACCTGTTTTTGAGAGTATATAGCTGTTGTGAAGCAAGTAACAGGATCTGGAATAACAGCCAATAATGCGTTCCTCCCGACTTTAGCCTACTGCGTTCAAATAAATTCATCCTACTGAGCAGTTTCAACGCGGATAAAATGACTAGTACAACTGGAGCAATTTTATCATTTCTAAGACTATCATATGTTCAATCAACAACACAATCTTACATTTATGATGATGTTAACCAAACATTTTCATAGATGAACACCTCATCAATTCAGAAATTAAAATGGTGGAGGTACCTCTAGGACTTGCTCACTGCATTTGGAGTCGACAGACTTGTATACCTGTTTAAATAAAAAGCAAATGTAAGGGCCTGCCTTGTTACATATGAGACAGTCAAACAAGACAAGGAATGTAATGTAATGTTTATCAGTCTGCCTGAAATGCTTCCTACATCACTGCCGATTAAGAAGCAACTAATTTCAAATATTATTCTTATGCCAACCGAAATATTCATGCTTTACTAAACGTACCATTTATTATCATATCAGCACCATCACATGTATTAACTATTTATGATAAGAATATGCAATATTTTTTATTATTCTATTTCTTTATAATTGAGAATATTCTCAACTATTATATTTTTCTTTATCCTTATATTTATATCCTCTTTTATTACCAAAATACTCTCTCCCTTCTAACATGATATCATAGCCATAAAGCTTTGCTTGTGTTGTTCAAGTGCTTGCAACCCACATCAATTGTTTGCCAATTCAATGAGAGAGAGAGAGAGAGAGAGAGAGAGAGAGAGAGAGAGAGGCACATATATGCTTATACTAAGATAACAATTCAATAAGGATGTAGGCATTTCCAATTCTTTCTCTTCTAACATCACTATTAACATTGTCAACCAATGGAATAACTATGATTAATTGTATTAATCTGAGAAGCTAAGCATGCATCTCACCATTTATCCAATCCTCCTTCCCTTATTTCTCGTCCCCGTGCTAGCCGCTCCAGCCACATTCACAATTGGCTGGTCAGTGCCAGTCCCAATTAGAATGACCCAGAATAATAGAAAGTCATGCCAATCCACCACAAACACAACCCACTGTCCTCAAGCTTCCAGACATCTTAGAGAGAGAGGGAGTCTTTCATTAACTTTGAAGTTGTTAGAGATATTGAAATATGATAAAAACTTTGTCAGATGATGACCATGACAACATGTTTGGAAAAGCCAAAGGATTTGAGCGGTTAATTGCTAAATTTTCAAGTATGGCTATCCCATAGGTATAATAGAAAGCTTATTATGGTACCCATGTAAATATCTCTTAAAAATAGACAATATGAAATATGAATTTTATTTCATCTTCCAGATAAACCAAAAGGTAGAAAGACTAATGGGTTAAGAATATTAATGATAATTATTGAGACAAAAGAAATTTGTGTACAATATTCACTAGTAGGGATCCTTATTTATAATAGAGAACAGAAATATGCCCTAAAGGATAACAAAATAAACATAATTCACTAACTATAAATAGAAAAATTTCCTAAAATCATAATGTTAATACTATCAACCTTCCTCAAATTAGAGCATATATATCAATTAGCTTCAATTTATTACATAAATTTAAAAATTGAATTGGAACTAAAGCTTTGATTGATATAATTGTCTATTGTTTAGATTTACAAATATAAGGAGTAATGATCTTCTGTTATAACATTGTATCGCAAATGAATTTGTAATCACACTCAATGTGTTTGGTTCTTTCATTGAACATGAGATTACTTGTAATGTAGATGACAGCATGATTATCACAGTTTAAGAACATGAGTAGTGCGATTAAAAAGATAATTTCACCAGGAGTGTTGTAACCTATATCATTTCACATGTAAGATGTCATGGCACTATATTCTCCCTTGGTGCTTTATTTGGCCACCACTATTTTTTTCCTGCTTTTCCATGTGACCAAGTTATATCTCACAAACATGCCATATCCATATGTGGATTTTTTATCATCAACTAATCCAGCACAATCAGCAATAGAAAAGTTTTCACATTAATGCACCCATTCTTAGTGTATGGTAGTCATTTCCTGGATAACTTCTTGATATACCTGAGGATATGCAAAACAATCTCCCAAGGTTTCTCTTTCGAAGTTTCTATGCTCTAGCTCACAACTCCTACATCAAAGGAGATATATGATCTAGTGATAATAAGTTGGAACAATTTACCAACTAATGTGTGAATAAGAGACATCTTCAAAGATTTCCTTTTTTATAACAATATTTTGAGCATTAATAAAAGTTTCAACAAGTTCACAACTTAAAATATCAATTTCCTTAGGAAGTTAAATGGATTTTATTTCTATTTTTGATATATGTAAGCTCCTTTGCTGTAAGCATACTCTATTCCCATAGAGTATTTAGGATGACCAAGATATTTGGTCAGAAAATATTTGTGTAGATAATGATTTACTTTGATAGCCCTCGTTTGATCACTCATGTAAAAATATCACCTATATAGGTAGCCAAGAGAATAAAGACAAAAATATGCCTAATAAAGACAAATTTTCATTAGGGCTATGTCAATCCAAAAGCAATGCTTGTAGTCAACAATTCTCACCTACGCACCTACTGAAACATAGATGGGCATAAAGTCTAATGAATGATCCCATTGTCAACAAAAAAAGAGCTAAATTGAGACAGCGTGAATCTCAAAGTATTATTAGTCAGAAGAAATTTAATCATAGTAAAAAAATGCATTTTTATTTACTCATAGAAGATATTGAATACAAATAATACTTTAGACCAACATTTAAGTAAATAAACCCATGTGACTTGAAAGTGATCAAAGTAGCTAAATCCTAAGTGGTGTAACACATCAAAATGAACTAACTTAAATGGGGCAATACTATGACTCAACATGAAAGATGGAAAAGGCACCCGATGATGTTTATCTATCTCACATACTTTACATTCAAATTTGGATAGAGACGAGTCAATAGTAATCTCTTTGAGTCTTTGTGATGGAGGATGACCAAAATGACAATATCACAACGAAATGGATAAAAGTTATAGAGCATTTGCAAGTTTTAGTGTCATAGTGAATGAATAGCAAATTGATAGAAAGTTCGGGAACTTATAAAACATTAGGGAGGGATAAGCCTTTGGAAAGAGGAACGATTCTTTTCATATATAAGGAGAGGGAGAACTGAGAAGAATCAACAACAAGCAACAGTGATAGGTGGTAAAAAAAATGACAAGGATAAAAAATAACCATCGATTGCCTATTATACATGAAGAAAAATCATAATCTAAGATTCAAGATATATTAGAAGATCTAGTTGATGTAGAACTAGAAGAGGAAATGGCATAAGAGGAAGACAAAAATATAAGAGTAGGATACTTGAAAGACATGATGAGAATGGCAGCACCATCAAAAATACTACAGGGACCAAAGGCATGCTGGGCAATGGAGGGTATTCAAATTTGACCTAAAATGTGTCTTTCTTATATAAATAGTCTCCTCTCAAGCATTCAATCTTGCCACATTTCCAACATGTATCGTAGTGACCTTTGAGTAGATTGGATATGCCTTAGTTATTGTCCATCCTTTTAATTATTCATCTACATTTATGGTTCAAATTAGAAGACAATCAACATGTGGTTCTCGTCTTTAGATATCCTCACTTACGATAAAGTTGCAAACATTATTGATTTTCAACTTTGTAAATCTACGATAATTATTGACCACCATCACTAGCACCAAATGGTACCAAAATAGTGGTTTTGGATTGCATTCTATATCGATCACTCTGAAATAAACTTTCATGAGAAATTTTTGAAATTCTAGTAGTTTCAACTCTTTTATGATGGGAAAATTATTGTTCATGAACAATGAATTTGTTGTCTACAAACAATAAATTTTTGTTCAAAAAATAATAAATCACCTTAACTACTTGTTTTGGTAATAGGTTAATAATTGCAAGAACTTGTAAAATATATGAACAGAATTTTGACTTAGTTTTGGACTCAAAAAAATCCAAGAATTATTTAAATTTTATCCATATCTTATCCAATATTTAATCTCAATCTTTGAATTTGAATCCTTCCTAAGTTCTCAACCAATAGGTCAAGATAGGCTGCATAATTTGAATCCTTGACTATTTAAGGGAATTTAAGCTCCACAACTAACATCTAACACATATTAACAGCTACATTGTGCCAAAGGCATGGCTACAGCTCTGGTTGGATTTAAGGAAAGGAAATGAAATCTCAACAATTTATGGGTTGATAATGACTCAGCAGTCATTGATGCAAACTTTTCAAACTTTTATTTTCATTACATGTCATTCACTTTCCTTCAATCTATACAGAGCCTAAATTTCCAACACTCAAACTAGATGAACTGCATATGTTTATATTTGCTCAGCAATTTCATTCTTATTCAACTTCAACAGCATTTTTAGTCCAAGTACACATCATAAGCACTCCATTCAACAGCCTAGAAAACTTAATATCAGCACCAAATCGTGCACCTAAGAAAACTTAATATCAGCTTATTTAGCTCTGAACATATCTAATCAAGACGTTCTAATAAATTTAACCTGATCACTATTGTTCCATATACTTATTCACGCGATATTAACCAAAGAGAAAGTTTCAAACACCATTTCCTCCAAGTTAAAATCAAGTACAAGCGGTTCTAGCACATCATCCAAATCATAAAACACGACTTAGAGAAGAAAGAATATAACAAGCAATTCAATCACATTCAAGACATTCCAGCTTCAACTCTACATATCAAACCAATCTAAACATAAATTTTACAATCACATGAACAAACCTTGGTTGAAGCCTGAGTTGTCAGAGCAACAGTGCACCCATCACCAACACTCATCCCAACAACTACGCGATCTCCCTGAAACCCAACAGCAATGCGGACTAAATCAGAAACGGAAAGAGAAATATCATCAAGGTTAGTAATATCGTAAACGGGGTTTTTGAGGACCGAGACGATGCCGCCGCCATAAGATAGACTGAAGACCCAAACTGCGTCGGTGGTAGAAGAGCCGGCCTAGAGTCGAGGAAATCATGGAGAAAAGGGAAGATGAAGTGAGATGGACGGAAGAAGGGAGAAAATAGACGGCTAATTTGGAATCTCACCTTTTTGGGGATGATCAGCTTGAGAGGGTACTTGGAGAAGCAGCGAGTGACTGTTGACTTCCCGTCTATCTTCTCCACTGTGAGGATGCCCGTCTCCTCCATTCTGGTTCTCCTCCTCCCACATTCACTTGAAAAAAAAATTGTTTTCTGATATCCCCCATTCCCTCTTCAAAAATTTTGTTGGACGAATTTTAATTTGGTGAAAAAAAAAAACTACGCGTTAGGATAGGCTAATTTTTATGATATATTTTTTTATTGTGTCAAAATTAAAGAGCTACTTGATTTGCTTAAAAAAATATATATAAAAAAAATTGACTTCATGAAAAAAAAAATGCTATATGAACTTTTAGTGAATTCATTTTTTACTCCCTAAGTCATTTTGGATGTATTATAAGCTTGATCAATTTTGATTGAATTATTTTTTCAACCGCAAGTCATTGTCACTTGTCGGCCAGCATCCGCCACTTGTTATCATCACCACAATTCAATGTTGCCTGCTAAGGCTAGCGATCGCCACCGACCGCCACCATCATTTAATTTTACATTGTGTTCAATTTATTTTAAGCCGAACAAAAATAATAATCTCTTACATTAGTTATTATACTTCTCCAAACAATTTCAAACATTTCAAATATATTATATTTATTTTACTTTGTATTTCTTGTTCAGCAAACCGAACAATTGATAAAATTTTAATAAAAGCAAAAAGTTTAAATATTGAAATTTTGTTATGAATTTTCATATCTTGGTTAGAATATGTAAAAGATTGGAAGTAAGATAGTGTAATATTATAAAGTATTATGTATGTAATTTGACCCTTCTTAATATTAAATTATTAGATAACTATAAATAAATTATTGAATTGTATGATAAAACTATTAGACGTTCTGATAGTTTAATTGTATTATCTAATAATTTAATTATATTTATATAATAGTTTTGATATATTATCAAAAAACATCTTGATCAGGCACGAATCTCGAGGCAAAATCAAGTTGGAAACTTTCAAAATTAAAATTGGGACCATCCAAACTCCAATTTCAGCAAAATTGTAGTCAAACTAAGCATCTCGGAATTACAAACCCAACGACACCAAAATCAACTCAATCCGACCCAAATGAGTTCAAATCAATGCCTTGAAGCGCTGTTTGAAGGTTCAAACTACAATTTGGATTACCAAATGATTTCCAAACGTGACATGCTTATAGTCGAATCAAGCAACTCGACGAGACGAATCCAACGAGCCCAAGATCACTGAATTCTAAAATCACTAAAATATTCAAATGTCTAGTAAACGATCGGTGATCAAGGAAATCAACATTGGTCGTCCATCCAAACCACTCCAGCTTACCCCTGATCTTCCATCTATTTATAAGTCATGCAACTCTAGAAAATCTATAAATAGATCCCCCCCTTACTCATGAAAGGAGACCCCCAAGCAAGGAATCAAGAGAGAGATCGGAGATCACTCTTGCCTTCTCACTTTTCCTCGACCACTGCCCGGACTTCTGCCGGACTACCACCTGACGCCGGAGTTCTGTTGGACCACCACTCGACGCTGGAGTTATGTCGGACCACCGCCCGATGCCGGAGTTCTGCCAGACCACCACCTGACGCAGGAGTTCCACCAGACCACGCCTGACGCCGGACTTCCATCAGGACCACTACCTGACGTCGGACTTTCGCCGAACCACCGCCTAACGCTAGACTTCCGTCAGGACCACCACCTGACGTTTAACTTCCGCCGGACCACCTCCCTATGCTGAAGTTCCATCGAACCATCACCTAACATCGGAGTTCCGTAGGGCCACCACATGACGCCGGAGTTCTGCTAAACCACCGTTGGACCACCGATTGAGGCCCGAACTTCCGCCGGACCACCGTCTTACGACTACGGTCTTTCTAACCCTTTCTCCTGCTGACTTTGGTCCTTCCGACCTCTATCGCCTACTATGGTCCTTCCGACCTCCATCGCCAGACAACAGTTTTCTGACCCCCGGTCTCCTACCGACTATGGCCCTTCTGATCTCCTTCACTTACTACGGTCCTTCCGACCTTCATCGCCAGATAACGGTCTTTTTGACCCCTATCTCCTGCCAACTATGGTCCTTTCGACCTCCGTTGCCTACTATGGTCCTTCCGACCTCTATCACCAGACAACAGTCTTTCTGACCACCGTCTCCTGCCGACTACGGTCCTTCCGACCTCCCTCGCCAGACAAAGGGTCTTTTTGACCACTGTCTCTCACTAACTACGGTCCTTTCAATCTCCATCGCTAGACAACAGCCTTTCTGACCACTGTCTCCTACCGACTACAGTCCCTCCAACCTCCCTCGCTAGACAACGGTCCTTCCTACCACTGTCACCAGACTATGGACTTTCCTATCTCTGTCGCCCGCCGACTATGATTCTGCAGATTAAACAAACATTTCAATACTAATTCTTCCAATTCCCGCCATGTAATATGATGTACATTTACTACATGAACCCAAGGCCTTCCCTCTATGGAAGGGCCTCATTTGTAATCGACTGCAAATAATAGTGGATTCATTCAAACTGGGTCAGGCCCCATGATTTTTCCCCCTTTTCAAGATTTCCACGTAAAACTTTATATTTCTCTACCGCCGTAAATACTCCAGTTCGCAACAACTTTAGTTATATTGAGAGATAGCAAATAAAAAATTCAATTAATGATACATGTAATAAAATAGTCTCGACGTGATATAAAACGCATCATAAGGTCAACATAAGCTT
Source organism: Dendrobium chrysotoxum (assembly GCA_019925795.1). NCBI lineage: Eukaryota > Viridiplantae > Streptophyta > Magnoliopsida > Asparagales > Orchidaceae > Dendrobium > Dendrobium chrysotoxum. Next base: position 5,143,394 of record CM034306.1, on the reverse strand, counting down.
ATCTATCATTTTAATTACTAATTGAGTAAATTTAAATTTAATTAAAATAAATCTAATCATAGTTAGGCTTATTTTTTATAAGCATATAATTAATTCCACAATAATTAAGCTTACCATCTTTAAGTAAATTCAAAATTTAACTCGTTTTTGTTCGTTAGTAGGGAGTTTAGCCTTTTAATTAGGAGATATTGGATTTACATATACATTCTATGTGCGAGTTTGTAATTAAATTCGTTCAAAATAGGGGTGCAGATGAGTCCAGTCGAGCTCGAGTCGAAGAGTGTTCGAGTCGAGCTCAGCAATCAAAAATCGAGCTCGAGCTTGAGCTTGACTCGACAGAGAAAAAGTGAGCTCGTCGAGCGGGAGATCGAGTCGTATTCGCCAGCGTCGTCGTCCGTCGCAGACATCGTCGTCCGTCCAGCGCCGTCGTGAGACCTTCACGGTTGTCCGTCGCAGACGTCGCAGATGCCGTCGCTCGCTTCCGCTTCCGTTGTCTGTCGCAGACATTCACCAGCGTCATCGTCCTGTGTCTGCTTCCGTCGCCTACGATGCCGTCGCCTAGCGTAATAGTCGTCGTAAGCGTCTGTCCGAGCGTCGCAAATTGGATTTTCCTGCTTGCGATTTGGATTTCCCGCTCGCAAATTGGATTTTCCGCCCACAAATTGGATTTTCTCGCTCGCTATTCGAATTTCCCGCTCCCAAATTGGATTTTCCGCCCGCTAGCTCTGCCGTCGAGCTGTACGTCGAGTCGACGAGTCGAGTCCGACGCCTATTCGAGCTCGAGCTCGATAAGCCTTCGAGCTCAACTCGCGAGCTCGATAAGCTCGTCTCGTCGAGCCGGTTAGCGAGTCGAGTTCGAGCCGGCTTGACTCGGTTCCACCCCTAGTTCAAAATATTACCTTTTCATAATTAAGTAATATTAATTTAAAATACCTAAAACTTTTTAATGTAAATTTAATCATCATTAGGCTTATAATCATTACAAAACTCATATTTTTAAATAAATTAAATTTGAATTTTCATAATAAATTAAAATTAAAATAAATCTAAAGTTTATTAATTCATATATATATATATATATATATATATATATATATATATATATTAAAATGAATTAAAATATATTTTTTATTGCACGTTTTTCCTTCCTATAAATTGAATTGATTAAACATTAGGCTTATCAAACTTCTTCAAAACGACAATGAAGACAAAATTAGCATATCTTTAGAGATATTATAATTAATTTGACATATTTATTCATATAAAAAAGATATGCAATTATTTAGAAAAGATTAATATTTTTTTATTAAAACAAGAATAATTTGAAAATTACGAAAAAGATGGGATAAACAAAAATTTCAATACAGAGGGATTTTTTTTTCATTAATTTTCTTTTAGTTCTTATTTCTCAAAAAAAGCTCATTTTTTAATTCTGTCTTTTCCTTCATAAAACTAATTTTTTTAAGAAAAATGTTACACAAATAATTTAGTTATGGAAGAATATTATACCAAAAACTTTCTTCTTCTTCTTTTTAAATAGTGAGCAAGATAATATAATTTAGTATACTTAATTAAATTTAAATCAACCATAAAAAAAACTGATCAAATATGATATATTTCCTTAAATGAATACAGACAAAAAATATTTTTTTAAAATAGAAATATATGAAATTTTTTATTTTTAATTAACTCATATATGCAAATAAAATTTAAATAATTTACGTGTAAATTTGTTTGAGCAATTATAGCAATACTTAAAATTACTGTTGGATTCAAAATATCAATAGGTAAATAAAGAACTTATTAGCACATACAATGAGAGAAAAGATTAAAGGGTTGTGTTGTTTGCATGAAAAAGGAATGTAGTGTAAAATAAATGCTTTAGAGTTGTTGGGATGATTGTAAAAGAAATACATGAGATTACTTTTTTGTTTGATTTGAAGTAAAATGAATGCAATATAAAGTGAAAAAAGGTATCGGTCAGTGGCGACATTGGCGACGTTGTGGCAGGTGGCAGGCAGCGGATGGCCAGTTGCAGTGGTGGATGACCGTCAGCGGTGGCGGCTGGTGGCAGGCGACGGTCAGTAGGCGACGGCGATTGGAATGAATTTTCGACGTATTTGGAACTCACCCAAATCGGTGGAATTCCACATACACAAAAAAATGAACTAGATTGTGTATTCCAAATGCACCAAAGGAATACATTACATTTGTTTTACTTCAAACCAAACATCAATGTTTTCAAAACCCCTGTATGTAGAATACTTTACACTCCTAATGCTGGCAACCAAATAACCCTAAATAAAGCAAGAGAGAATTTGAAGTGTGAAGCTCTTATATAGCTACTGACCCCTGTTCTCGTTGCTAAGCTAGTTGTTGATACTGTGGAGAATGGCAATGTCTCTCAAGTAGAACCTTTACTGACCCCTTCCATTGATCCTTTGGTGTCGGTTGTTGTTGGGCTAAATGAGGCTTGCCTAAATGTTCATCCTGAATAGGATGATGGGGAAACGTGTATTAGCCCGGTTGCTCCTACGCTTAATGTTATTCCGATGACTTTTTCTAGCGTGAATAGTGTGGGTGTTAATGCTAATTTTAGTTTTGTGAATCAATTAACTTGCCCCATCTTAACTCCTCCCCTAAATATTGCTAATGGCAAGGCTTCTCCTAATGACCTTTTGACTTGTCAATCTGATGGGTTAGAACCCCCTCTTGTTGTTGGTATGGGTGTTGGTTTGGGCCAGGATGGGCCTCCCATTATTGTTGTTCTTTCTGATGCTAACAGAATTAGGGATGTTGGGCATTGTGAAGAAACTATTCCTGGTTCTTGTCATGTTGAGGATGGTTTCAACATGGAAGTATGTGACATTAACAAGGTTGTTTTGAATTATTCATCTAGTGATTTGGTTATTACTTCCCATGACTCACCCTTGGCTTCTTTGGAGCCGACTTTGTCACCTATTTTTGAGATTACGAAGGGGAATGTGTCATTTATTGATGTTTCAATTTCTATTATTTCTAAGGCTGAATTGAAAGCTCAATTGGCTTAGACGATGAAAAACACTAGTGTGGATTAATCTGATTGGCTGAATGAGTTTTTCTCCTCAGCTTGTGGGGGTGCTGAGGAAGACTTCAATAAGCATGTGGATGAGTTTCAAGAGATGTATAGTTTGAATGTGGGGTGCATTGTTGAACAAGCCTTCTCCCGTGGCGGTGGCAAACGTCGTAAGAGAAAATCTAAAAAGAAGTAATATGTTTTCTCTGATAGGGCCTCCTCTTCATTCTTCTGCCTCTTTGGCTGGTGTGCTTTTCATTTGTGAGCCTTCTTTTCGTGTTGTTTGGTTCCTGCGGTAGATCCGGAAAATGATGAGGCTAGTTTCTTCATACCTTTGGATGGCCTTGGCTTGCTAGCAACCTTGGTAGTTGATTCTCTCATTTTGATTGGTGGCCTTTGTTTGGGATGTGGGATGCTGCTTTTTTTCTTTTGTGGTTATCCTCAGTTTGGTTTGTGGCTTGCTGCCTCCAATGGATGGTCCAAGCCTGGCATATGGGTGATTGCAGGAAGCCTCCTGCCATTTCCTGAGTCCGGCTGGCATCTTCACCTTCTTGATTAGTTCTTGGTTATTTTTGCGGCCTACATAATGTCTAATTGTTTGTTGCTTTTCTTTTTGAGATTGCTTTCCTTAATTTGGTGATTATAGCTTTGTATTTATTGCTTGTCCTCTTTTGAGCTTTGGTTGTATTCTCTTTTTAATTAAATGAAAAAAATATTTGATAAAAAAAAAGTGAAGCTATGATATTTGATTAAATGAATTTGAGTACAAAAAAATTGCATTTGCTATGTTCCACTCTTGACCCTTTATTTAAATGTTTAATTTAGGGCTTGGAGATATAAGAAATGCCACATATTGAGCTACACATATAAAAAAATACATAGCAAGGCTTCATAGTGACTTGTTTAAAAAAATGTGAGACATGTAGCTCAATTAGATTTTAGTACCATTTAGATTAACTTGAACCATCCAATAAACGGGACCATCAACTTATTACTTGAAGTCATTAGTTGGATGAAGTTGCCGAGAACTAAACAAAAGGAAATCGTCGACCAAGATAAAGGAAGTCGTCGACTTAACTAAAAGAAACCAACAACTCGGCAAGGAAGGCACCAACAAAACTAAAAGAAGTCGCTAAATTATGAAAAATTATTACATGCGGATGCTGGACGCGTCTGGAGGTCAATTCGGACACGACACGCCACTGAACAAACAGTACATTGGGTGACATAGCACATCTGGATGGGCCTCCGGATGCGTCCGGTGTTCGCTCGTAACAATCTCTCCTAAATTGTTTGAGTATGAGCTCTAAGCTTAGGTGACTACTTAGAGATGATCCTTAGAATATGTTGATGAATTTGCCATGAACTTGGCGAGTCTATAGCCGTCCTCACAAGTTTATCATAAACCTAATATGCTCTCATTAACATTGGCTAGTTCATAATGGTCTTGAAGATTCCTGTACCAGCCAAAACTATTAATCATCAAGATATTATCAACTTTAGCCTAATTGTCTCACTGTTTTATCCCCCTTGAATGTAAGTTCCTCGAATGTCATCCATCATATGAACGAGCATCCTTCACTTGATAATTTCTAATAAAATTCGAACCATTACATAAAAAATGCTCAATATTTAAAAATTTAACTTTATTTTTTAAAGTAGTTTCACAACTCCATGTTATCCTAAATACACTTGAGCAAAAAAATTAAAATATTTGACCACCTATCCTATTTTTTATCAATCAATGTGAAAAATATTGTGATAAATATTATAGGAAAATTTGATATTTTTTAGCATAATGTCACGGAGAGGAGAGATTATTACGTGTGGAGTCCAGATCGAAAAACTATTCATTTTTTTGAGTGTGCTGTGTGCACAGTAAAAACGCAACTTTTGTTCACCATCATATTTTTACTATACTTTTACCACACATACTCATAACAATCGAATACAGCTTCTATTCAAATTGCTCATATAATAATCTCTCTATGGAGAGAGTTCGCATGACTAACCTCCAAGAGTTTTGGTGGGGCGTGAGATGAAGAAATTTTCTGTTTGCAATTATTATAAAATTTTGCCGTCAACGTACGATGCTGTATAATGGTGTCCGTTATGGCCGTCCGTTATGGTCGGCCATTTGAATTTAAAATAATGTTATTATTCAAAGCTGCGTAAATTGACGATTTTGGAACGTACACACAGTTGTGTTCTCATCAGACCGTGACATTTTTACAAAAAATAAATATATATTTTTTTCAAAGAAAGATACTTTTTCTTCTATAATATTATTTAAAAAAATGACTGAAGTTATTAGGCTGCATGTGCTGCACAATGTTGTGCAGGTCCAATGACAAGATAAAATTTGAACCAGAAGCATTTTTATTGATAAATTTGTTTACATATTACTATAATATTTTTTAATTACAATTTTTAATACTATTTTTTAAAAAATTATGATAAAAATATACTCATTATTAAGAACATAAGATTGTCCGAGCCTTTATTAGCAGCGGTTAGCAAATCGGTGCTATAGATAACTATTCGGAGCGGTATTCACCGATGCTAGAAAGGGGCATATGTACCCTCTTCGTGTCCTAACCGAGCCATTAGACCAGTGCTTCATCTGAGCGGATTCCTCCATTTTCCTACCTACATTTGCTCGACGTCTATTCGTCCAATGCCGCTGAAATCGCCGTCGATGCTGAATCCTCGATCCCTGTCGAATCTGTCATCATCAACCCTTTCTGTGCAGTCCCCCGTCAACCCTTCATCAGCCATCGACGCCAAATCCCAGCTGAAATCACTGACGTATTCCCGAGCGCCATTCAGTTTGAAACAATAACAAATATGACATATGTGCAGCTGTTTTGAAACCGCTGCAAAGAAAATAGTACGTGTTTTAACCGCTACTGTATAGTAAAAAAAGTGTTGCGTAAGCCTGTTTTAATAGTAGTGACTATTAGATCAGAAGAAAAAAATAATCATATTTTTATTATTAATTTGTATAAATAATTATAATTATTTTTAATAGATCATAACAATGTAGCAGATTATACGGGCTGATTTGATTATATTTTTCATGCATAAATATAATTTTTCATAAAATATTCAATTTCTTCTTCATCCAAAATTTTAGAATTTATGAAAATAATCAATTTGAACAACTTCCAATAAAAATTTCTAACTCTGTTAATAAATGAAGAAGTTTGTATAAATTGTTCATTGAATATTCTCTTCTTAATTGGTCCCTATCTATACCAACCTGATCAATGCAATAAAATCTAGTTTATATGAACAACATAATTAAATTTATTAAATTATTTTATTATAATTGAAATACTGTCATAAATAATGATAGGCTGTCTTTCCCTGAAAAATATAATATCTTTCAAAGAAAAAAATAGCCAATTCTTTGCTGAAAAGCTGTGAAGATGCCAACTAATAGGATATGCCAACAACTTGGCTCCAATGTTGCAAGCTTGCTTTGCCTAATAGTATTTACCAAGTACTCCACTTCATTATCCAATTTACTGTATTTCTTACAATTAAACCAAAATCAATTAGGTGATTTGTTTATAGAAGGTATATAGCTTTGATAATTTGTTGTTTCTTTTGATTAAGTATGCTAATTATATGATGAATTATTATCTATTAATAAATTTGGAAGATTGGTTGTCTTCATCTATAGGATTTTGTTTATTCTTTTGTTGACCTTGAATCTAATTAAGAACTTTCAAGTGGAGTGGATCACATTTTGTTTAATATTTTGTCATTAAGTATTAGGTAGCTTGGTATCCTGAACCCATTAATCAAGCTGTTAGATAAGTTAAGAAAATGGATTTAACAGGTTGCAAGACTTGAAAAGACTCATTTTTGATAAATTTAGGGTTGTGCAATATTGTTATATTGAGGTTACGATGCAAGTTGATCAATGTCAAATTAAGGTTTCGTTTGGGACGGCTTTTTTATTGCTTCTTAAAACTCCAAAAATTTAAATTTTTTTACTAAAATTCCATTTTAAGATGAAGCCTAAGGCTTCGTTTGGGACGGCTTTCTTTCTGCTTCTTAAAACAGCTTCATAATTTTTGTACTAAGAAGCTCTTTTAAGAAGCAATAAGGAAGCCGTCTGAAATGTAGCCTAAATTTCAGAAAAAAAGGAACTATTTGCCTCCAAAATCTAACATATTGACGTCTTCAAATTTGTTAAGATTAGTGACTCACTCAATCAAAGAAATTCGACTGCCAATGAATTAGAAGAACTCGTCAAAGAGAATTCATTTTGCAGAATCTGTCAATCGGGGAGCTCGTTTTTGACAAAATTCTTTATAGAATTTTTCCAACTCTTTGACATAGGTCAACTATATATATAAAATTGTTTTTATTTTGTTACAATATTTGGTTAAAACATTCAATATGTTGTGCAAAATTAGTACTCATCATATTGATCAGAGAACAGTTGAACCAAAGAAAGTGGGAAAACCCTGTTTTATTTTTATTTGATGGAATCAGAGAAAGGAATCAGAGGTCCATTTTCATAACTCATGGACCCACAGCTTGGCCCACCTCCACGTATACGGTCGCATTGACTACAGTATCCGACACGATAACGACCCGATTACTCTCCACACTCCTCAAAGCATGACCCGGGAACCCATTCGCCGTCACCAGCGAATACTGCACCTGATCTATCCTATCCGGGAACAACAAAACCGCCGAGAAATCGACGGTCCACATCGTTCCATTCCCCTCCACCGTCCCTCTAGCCACCGTCGATCTCGGCAGCATCCCCTTCACACCGTTCCGGTTCACCACTACCTGATCGACGGTCTTAAACTTCCCACTGGATTCATCCAGCCACACGTTGTGGGCCCCATGATTCCTCCCGGAAAACAAATTGTCAACCACATTGACGTCTTTTATGACCCCGTTGACCGACTTGAAGGCCACGTTGGCATCCCCCAGGAAAAACGAGCCGGATATTAGAAGCTGAACCGGGTCTTCAACCACGATCCCTGTGAAATCCAAATAACAGTTAACGATCCGGGTTTGGGCCAGACCGGGCAACTTCACATAAATCCCGGTCCCGCCGAACCCGGCCGCCTTGTTATAACAGTGAACGCCAGTGAGGATATTAGCTTCTCCGGTGACGAGAATTCCAACAGCAGCGGAAAAGATAACGACATCAGTAACGGCGTTATCATTTCCGTTTATTTGAACTGCCGTGCCGGTGAAGGCCCGTTCACCCGGGTCTGAACCGGCAGTGATATGCTGGCCAATGTAACAGTTTCGGATAAGATTATCATGACCGTTGCGAATTAAAACGCCGTCGGTAGTGAAGTGGACGATATAACAGCCGTCGATGATGACGCGGAGGGAGTCAACTACTGCGATGCCTCCGCCACGGAAGTTGGAGTCGAGCATTAGGCCGGCGAGTGTTATATACTCGAAAGAGTAGGTGGAGGAGGTGGAGCCGTTGAGTTCAATGAGGTAGCGATCGGGTGGGAAGTTATTGGAGGCGAGGAGGCTGCCAGAGTGGATTTTGAGGTTGCCGGCACCGGAGGAGGGGAAGAAGATCGGGGAGGAGATGAGGTAAGAGCCACCATCGAGGTGGAGCTCGGCGCCGCCGAAGTTGGGGATGGAGGGCATAAGGGACAAGTGGGGGGAGGAGGTGGCAGCGGAGAGGGCATGGGAGAGGGCGGCGGTGGAGTCGGTGGATCCGGTGGGATCAGCACCGAAGTCGGTGGCGTGGAAGATGTGGGAGGTGGAGGTGGAGGTGGACGTGGACGTGGAGTATATGGGGAAGGGAGAGGGAGAGGGAGAGGGAGACGGAGAGGGAGAGGGGAAGGAAGAAGAGAGGGATTGGAGGTGGCGGCGGATGAGATTTCTCCGTTGAATGTGGGAGGGGGAAAGGGAAGCGGCAGCAGCAGAGAGGAGAAGGAGGAGGAGGAAGAAGCGAAGGGTGGTGTTGGTCGCCATGGCTGGTCTCTGGGTGGAGATTTTGGGGACACTAGAGACGCTAAAGAAGGCGGTGTTTATAAGTACAATTTTGGGTATATATCTAAAGAATTTTGGGTATAATCATATTTTTAAGTGTTACATGTATGAATTCGCTCACTAAATAAATTAAGGGATGCTAATTTTTCTAAATACAACACTCAAATTAGTAGTTTTTAAAATATTAAACTTCTTTATTATTGTCTATATAAACTAATCTCGTTATTGTAGTTAATTATCTTGAATAATTGCCTCTAATTAATTGCCTCTTCTAATTAATTTTTTATAAGCAAACTATGACTTAATTATTTATGATAACAAAAATATATTTAGGGGATGTTTAGTTTGTTGCATTAGGGGCGTAAAGTATTTCAAATATATGAGTTTTAGAAATATTGATGTTTGATTTGAAGTAAAAGAAATACAAAATAAAATTTTGAAATAAATGAAATTCAACTCCTAGTTCAAATTCAGTATATTTGAAATTCCTCAGATTTGAGTAATTATCAAATACACCACAAACTCACCGCTATTGTCATTGTCATTTACCACCCCCGTTGTCCATCATTGCCGTTGCCTTCCACCTCATGCCACCGCTAGCCGATGATCACCGCCGACCACCCCCAACCACACTGCCGCATTCTTTTTGTACTTTATATCATATTTATTTTATTTCAAATCAAATAAAAAAAATATTATCATACATTTATTTTACAATCATTCAATTAACTTTAAAATATTTTCTTTATAATTTTTTTATTTTTTTTCGCCCTTAGTTAATTGATGAAGTAAGCTTTTAGTCGTATAAAAAAGCTGCTGCACGCAGAGTTAGCAGAGCAGCCAAAAACGGTTTTAATTACAAGGAAAAGCGCCATTATTTTTAATCACGTTGGCTGAATTTTAAGAAGGGCTTATTTAATTTATTTGATCCAGCCTTGCTTCTATTCTACGTACGTACTGCTTTTACGGTAAAAAGACGCGCAGTAGAAAATTTCGGAAGCTATAGTGACACAATGTTATAAAACAAAATAAAATGATAATTTCTAGATTTTTTAATTATGATAAGAAAATAATATATTTAGTGACATTTTTAATATTATAATTGTAATTTTTTAAAGAAATTTGGATATTATTTTTATTAAATATTATCAGTTTTGATACGTCATCGGAAAATTATCTTGATCGGGCACGAATCTCGAGGAAAAACTCAAGTTGGAAACTTCAAAAATTAATTCGGAGACTATTTAAACTCCGATTTCAGCAAGCTTGCAGTCAAACTGAGCGTCTCGGAAATACGAATCCAACAACACCAAATTCGACTCAATCCGAGCCCAAACGAGTCCAAATCAAGTACCTGAAGTGCTGTTGGAAGCATCAAACAGCAATTTGAGTTACCAAACGGTCTCCGATTTTGACGAGCTTATAGTCAAATCGAGCTTCTCGACGAGACGAATCCAACGAGCCCAAGATCGTAGAATTCTGATATCATTAAGACCTTTAAATGCTTGATAAACGGTTCATGATCAAGGGATTCAATATCGGCCGTTCATCCGGATCACTCCTTATTTGCCCATGATCCTTCATCTATTTACGGGCTATGCCACTCCAGAAAAACTATAAATAGCCCCTCATTTCTCTTAAGAGGGGACCCAAGCCAAGAAGAGAAGAGGAGAAGAAGAGAAGAGAAATCTAGGAGGGAACAGCTCCTCCTCGACCACCGTCGGAACACCGCCGGAACTTCGCCGGAACTCCGCCGGAACTCCGCCGGAAGACCACGGAGGCACCCCCGGGTGCCCGAGGGACGCCGGAGCAACATCAGAATCCTGCCCGACGCCAGAATTCTATCTGACGCCCGAGTGACGCCAGACTTCTTTCCAAGTGACGCCGGAATTCTGCCGGACACCCGAGTGACGTCGGAACTCTGCTTGGCCTTGTAACCGATACTCATTGTAATCTGATCGTCCTGAATCTAAAGGACGAATCAGTCTCGTGTATTTCATACAACACTAATGGAACTTTTTCAACTGGGCGTGGCCCCGTGGTTTTTCCCTTTTTCAGGGCTTTCCACGTAAAAATCCTGGTGTTCTTTCATTCTTCTATTTGTGTGCTGGATATACGTACAACGCTGAGACGGAAATTTAAACTCTATCGCCGCGTATATTTAAGTCCGCAACAGTTTGGCGCCGTCTGTGGGAATCTTATCCCACAACTTCAAGTATTGCTACGATGGTCAACAGGCGTAGCAGTCGCCTCATAGGAACCTCCCGCTCTCACTCTCATCAATCCAGGAATCAGTCTATGAATCATAGATGCCCGATATCTGCCTCTTTATACCCCGGGGGGCAAAACGCACCTGGAGAAGGGACCTCGGGACCCTCCCTAGAAGAGAGAATTCAAAAGATGGAAGAATCTCAAAACGAGATCCTACAACTCTTGCGAGAGACTCGACAACCGACCCTAGCACCTCAGGAGGAGGTTCTTCTCCCTCAAGATCCACCACGTGTCGAAGCTGTTCAAATCGAACATCTTCAAGATGAGATTCCTCTTCCTCCACTCAGGAGGCGTTCGCAGTCGCATCAAGATAATGAACTGGCTGATACAGCAAGTTCTACCCATCCTTCGCACACAGGTCGGCAACCTCGTATTCCTTTGGACCTCCCCGAGGAGCTAGCCCAACATCACATTGCTGAGCTCCCTCGCAATACCCTACGCCACGAACTGCGACGATTGGTTCGAGAAGAGTTCCCTATAGGAGGCGTAAGGCAACCTCTTCATCAGTGGGACTTCCAGGATTCGTCACCCCTGACGGAAGCTATTCTTCAACACCCTATTCCGACAGGATTCAAACTACCGAACATCGACCCCTATGACGGGACAACTGACCCGTACGAGCATATCGATCATTATCGAACAATTATGCATATCCAGCGAGCCTCAGACGCGCTCCTCTGTCAGGTCTTTCCTGCCACCCTCAAAGGACAAGCTCGAACATGGTTCTATTCGCTTCCAGCCGGAACCATTCCAATGTTCGTCAAATTGGCAAAAGTGTTCGTCGAACAATTTGTCGCCAATCGGAGAATTACTAAGGACTCTTCTCACCTCTCGGGGATCCGTCAGAATGAAAGTGAGTCCCTCAAGGAATACTTCAAGAGATTTTCTACTGAAGCTCGTCAAATTCCGGGAGTAGATCCCGAGTTACTTAGAGGCGTTTTCCTCGGAGGGCTTCGTCCGGGCCCCTTCTACTCAGCACTTATGCGAGACACGGTCCCTTCGTATGCCGACCTGATTCATCGTGTAGAGGCACAAATCTCCGCAGATGAAGCCATAAATGCTCACAGAAAGCAGTTCGAGCAGACAAATGGGAAGCGCAAAGGTGCTCCTGGGATGGATAATTCTTCCTTACAATGGAAAAAGCAAGGGAATAACAATCTACCTCCTAGGCCCCCATTACCACAACAAGAACCTCGGCAGGAGAAAGAGTACACTCCGCTCAACACATCTCGAGCAAATGTGTTAATGGCGATTCAAGATTAGGATAAAGTGAAATGGTCGCATCCTTCAAAGCCAAATACAGGAAATCAAGATCAGTACTGTCACTTTCATCGTAGTCGTGGCCACTCTACTGAAGCGTGTTGGCAACTTAAGGATGAGATTGAAAGACTTATCCGCCAGGGCTATCTTCGACAGTTTATTGGGAACCCACCTACCCGAGAAGAAGCTCGCCCCACTGGGGGGCAAAATCAACAACAACAAAAATAACCATTGAATAATATTCAAATGGTTGGTGAGATTGAGTAATGCTGCAACTTGAACCTTTGTGTTAGTAATACTACTTGTCATGTGTCACCATGTATCTCTTCTATGATCAGTAGGATGTCATTCTAATGTCCTTAGTATTTCTACCAAGTCGAATGATGTGGTTGTCCTTATATGTATCTCTTCTGTTGTACAAGAGAATTATTGTCTTACAGTAATATAATGTGTTGTTCGTCCAGTTTTGATATTGTCTCTTTCTTTAAAAAGAATACAAATGACAGTGAAAAACTACTGACAAATATAGTCTCTTTATCCTTGATTCGAGAAATATGCAGTCTTTATTACTTCTCAATCACTGGAAGATCGATCCTAGGGGGATTCGATCCGGCCTCTTCCATACAGGTTAACGTCGTCGAGCAAAGGCTCCGACATACAACCTCGGACAGGTCTCACATCCTTGGTGGATTCTCCCGACCTCTTCCATACAGGTTAACGTCGTCGAGCAAAGGCTCCGACATACAACCTCGGATAGGTCTCACATCCTTGGTGGATTCTCTCGACCTCTTCCATACAGGTTAACGTCGTCGAGCAAAGGCTCCGACATACAACCTCGGATAGGTCTCACATCCTTGGTGGATTCTCCCGACCTCTTCCATACAGGTTAACGTCGTCGAGCAAAGGCTCCGACATACAACCTCGGATAGGTCTCACATCCTTGGTGGATTCTCTCGACCTTTTTCATACATGTTAACGTCATCAAGCAAGGGCTTTGACCTACAGTCTCAAATATGTCAAACATCCTAAAAGGATGTCTCTCACATTCGTTCAGACTAATAATACATCAAAAGCACAAAGCATGTCTTACAGATGCAATAACAATTCAGGTCCCTCTAGGGGACAAATCCTCATTTCATATACAATATCATTGGAGTTACATAAATCCAGATTCAGGTGTACATTTATTCTCACTAGAAGTTGAAATTGAAAAGTACATTGGCGTCATCCGTACAAACTAGTATCATCAAGTAATAAGCAACTTTAACACAGTCAAATATCCTTGGTGGATTTAAGTGACTTCTCCCTTACTGCACGCAAGCATCTCCTACAACTGCTCCTTCAAAGAAAGGACATAACTGGATCATCATCGGATCTCCACTCGGTGTTAGTGCATTGCCAAAATGTTGGCATATCACCCTCCTTCGGCCCCTTGATCCAGTAATATCTGATGTTGGCACACTTCAGTATGGATGAATATTGCCTTAACACAATGTTACTGGACGCCGGCCATCATCTGCCCGTCGCCAGACCCTCGTCGAATTTCTACCCAACGTTGTATTTCTGCCAGTTGCGTGACTTGCCTCAGATATCTACCCGACGTTGTACTTATGCCCGTCAAGGGACTTTCATCGGACTTCTACCCGACGACGAGCTTCTTCCCGTTGCTGGGTCTCTGCCCGTCGCCGGACTTTCGTTGGAATTTTGCCCAATATTTTCGTCGGACTTCTGCCCGACACCGTACTTCCACTCGACGCAGGACTTCTGCCAATCGCGGGACTTTCGTCAGACTTCTATCTGACACCGAACTTCCTCCCGTTGAAAGACTTCTGTCAGTCGCGTGACTTTCGTCGAACTTCTACCTGACGCCGGACTTATGCCCGTCGTCGGACCCTCGTCGGACTTCAACCCGACGCTGTACTTCTTCCCGACATCGGACTTCTGCCCGTTGCCGGATGTTCGTTGGGCTTCTACCCGACACCAAATTCCTACCCATCGTAGGACTTCTCCCCGCCGACGGATTTTTGTCGGAGTTCTACCCGACGCCATACTTCTTCCCGACGCCTGACTTCCGACCATCTTCAGACTCCCTCCGACTAACATCTCACCTCCACATGAAGGAATGAAAAAGAAAAGAAATTTCTAACTCCTGTACAAGAGGAGGGGCGTTGTCTCAAGTAGGGAAAATCACCTACTGAATAACAACGGAATGCCTCAACTGTCAGAAAGCCAGAATGAGAGAAAAAAGAGGGAAAACCGCTAACTTCTGTGCAAAAGGAGGGGCGCCGAGTCAAGTAGGGAAAATCACCTACTCAAAAACGGCGGAAGGCCTCAAAATGCCAGAAACTAGACGAGAGAAGAGAGGAATACTCTAACTTCTACGCAAAGGGAGGGGCGCCGAGTCAAGTAGGGAAAGTCACCTACTCAAAAACGGCGGAAGACCTCAAAATGCCAGAAACTAGAGGGGAGAAGAGAGGAATACTCTAACTTCTGCGCAAAAGGAGGGGCGCCGAGTCAAGTAGGGAAAGTCACCTACTCAAAAACGACGGAAAGCCTCAAAATGCCAAAAGCCAGAGGGAGAAAGGAAGAAGGGGCGAGTTTCTCCTAGGCCCTGGGGGTCTATTTATATTATTTTTGAGGGGGGGAGGATTCCAAAATTCTATTAAATTCCCTGAAATTTTTCAAAATTTTCGGGATTTTTTCGAATTTTTAATCCCATGTGGGACCCACAATTTGAATAATAAAAAAAAAATATATATTTTTTTAAGCAAAACCGCGCCCCGCGCGGTTATAACCGCGCGGTTCCGCGCGCAGACGCGCGCGGACGCGCCGGTTGGCGCAGGCGCCGCCACGGGCGGTGGCCGGCCGGCCGGCCGGCCGGTTCGGCCGCCTACGCGTTACCGGGCTCCGATTTTGGGCCCGGACGATCCAAATTTGACGTTTTTGGGGTCCCCGGACACGTTTTTCGACTTTCCGGACTCAATTTTGACACTTTCGGAGCTCAACGGGGCCTCTATGATCAAGTTCGAGCAAACATTTAATTTTTGGAACGCAAATTTTTGCGATTTTGCCAAAGTGAAAAGCCGACACATATATTTTTGGACTCCTGGAGCTTTGACGTCCAAAAATAGGGGGGCAACTGATACGTCATCGGAAAATTATCTTGATCGGGCACGAATCTCGAGGAAAAACTCAAGTTGGAAACTTCAAAAATTAATTCGGAGACTATTTAAACTCCGATTTCAGCAAGCTTGCAGTCAAACTGAGCGTCTCGGAAATACGAATCCAACAACACCAAATTCGACTCAATCCGAGCCCAAACGAGTCCAAATCAAGTACCCGAAGTGCTGTTGGAAGCATCAAACAGCAATTTGAGTTACCAAACGGTCTCCGATTTTGACGAGCTTATAGTCAAATCGAGCTTCTCGACGAGACGAATCCAACGAGCCCAAGATCGTAGAATTCTGATATCATTAAGACCTTTAAATGCTTGATAAACGGTTCATGATCAAGGGATTCAATATCGGCCGTTCATCCGGATCACTCCTTATTTGCCCATGATCCTTCATCTATTTACGGGCTATGCCACTCCAGAAAAACTATAAATAGCCCCTCATTTCTCTTAAGAGGGGACCCAAGCCAAGAAGAGAAGAGGAGAAGAAGAGAAGAGAAATCTAGGAGGGAACAGCTCCTCCTCGACCACCGTCGGAACACCGCCGGAACTTCGCCGGAACTCCGCCGGAAGACCACGGAGGCACCCCCGGGTGCCCGAGGGACGCCGGAGCAACATCAGAATCCTGCCCGACGCCAGAATTCTATCTGACGCCCGAGTGACGCCAGACTTCTTTCCAAGTGACGCCGGAATTCTGCCGGACACCCGAGTGACGTCGGAACTCTGCTTGGCCTTGTAACCGATACTCATTGTAATCTGATCGTCCTGAATCTAAAGGACGAATCAGTCTCGTGTATTTCATACAACACTAATGGAACTTTTTCAACTGGGCGTGGCCCCGTGGTTTTTCCCTTTTTCAGGGCTTTCCACGTAAAAATCCTGGTGTTCTTTCATTCTTCTGTTTGTGTGCTGGATATACGTACAACGCTGAGACGGAAATTTAAACTCTATCGCCGCGTATATTTAAGTCCGCAACAAGTTTATAATATATATAGCATATAATGATATTTAAGTTTTTAATAAAAAAATGGATTTAACGTTTTATTTATCAGTTCCAACTTTAATTTTCTGTAATTGATGTATTAAATTTAATTTTAACCCACATTTGATTTCAAATATGGAGGCAGTATTATTTTTTCAAATTTTATTTAATTGTAGCAAATAATTACTGACGAGATTATCAATGCTCATCAAAAATAATTTAAACAATGAAATTAATCTAAAGGAAAAATAGGAGTGCAAACAAATTATAAAAATAAACTATGATAATTTTATTAAATTTCGATAAAAAAAATTAAGAATATATGACCTAAATTAATAAAATATGCCTAAATATCATAAACTCATTTTTTCCCTCTTTATAAGTTTAGATATATTTATGTAATACAAATAAAGTTATTGAAAAAAAATGAAGATGATGAGAGAGAGTGGACGAGAGAAAGAAAAGAAAGTCGGGGACAGGTGGATCTCTTTATGATTTTGGTTGGGACGGTTTTTTTACTGTTTTATAAAGTAGCTTTTAGTATAAATTTTTTAATTTTTCTACAAAAAACTGTTTTAAGAAGCAGTAATAAAGTTGTTCCAAATGAAGCCTATATGTGGTGAGGTAAGAAGAGAGGAGATGTCATCCATGATGTAGTAGACATCATTGTCTGTGCCATTGTCATCGACAGCGTGACTTCCCAGAGAGATATCATTGTGACTTCACAGCGGTTTTGTTAAGGTGTTAACCTTTGACACCGGGTGGATCTATTCGGACCCATTTAGCCAACCAAACACACCTCCTCTCTATTGTTTTGATTTTTAGCTAAATGTGTGATATTGTATGTATCCAAGCTGTCTATATAAATATCTGAACTTTATAATAAGAGAAAGAGATGAATGAGATTTGAATTTTAACTCTATTTTGGGTTATGTATCCTTAGTATTTTCAAGTGGTGATACCCTCCCAAGAAGCACATCCTTGGATTATGTGTGGGCTGCTGGTTCTTGCAGCTCGCGTTCCTTTTCGTCGTCGTTTCTCACATCCCGTCCAGCGTCATTTGGTATGAGAGCCGGACACAAGCAATTTCCAAGCGCGGGGTTTGCATGCTTGGGTTTGTTGTGCTTGTTGTGTCTGAACAGCTCGAATCCCATCCCTCTCCCGCTCCAAACAACGATCCCCACTCCAGGTGGTCAACAGTCAGAGTTTCTCCTCGAAAATCACGTTCGGGTGGTTCGTTCTGAGCATATCATAATGCCAAGAGGGTGAACCGCAATCAAGAAGTGTGGTCCAGTAGCCAGGAAGGGCGTTGTATTTTTCACTGACTTCACTTCTGGGGAAAATTATTAGGTGCGGATACTAGACGTAGAGATACGTTCGGACGTCCACTAAAAAGTTGACACGTGGACTGCACTTTTGTTGCACTTTTTGACTACGCTTTTGCTGTGCTTTTAATGCGCTTTGTCTTAAAGTTCCACAAACACATTAAATATATGAAGTAAAAGCTAAATTGACATGTTCACTCCACGTGTCAATATTTGATTCGAGTCCAGACGTATCTCTACGTCCGGTGTCTGCACCTAATAATTTTCCCAGCCTTCTTTCGCAGACTTTGTTGTTGCAAGAGGCTTCTTTATATTATTTCTTTTAACTGAAGCAGAGAGAGTTGCAGACTTTGGCATGATTCCCTTCATAGCTACCTTCGGCTTCTTACCCTTAGTAGCAACCTTAGATTTCACATCCTTCAGCTGCACTTTCCCCATGGCAGCAGCAGCCCTCCTCCTCCAGTTTTTTCTCCACAGCTACTAGCAGCCTTCAGCCACCCGTTTCTCCTCCACCACATTTACGTCTGAGTATTTCTTGATATTCCCCTGAAGAAAAAACTATTGTCCTTCTTCTAGATGACCATAAATTGAATCATTTTCTGCAAGAATTGTTGTCTTGTTATCTTCTCTAGACTATTGCTTCTTTCCCACCGCCAACTGCATCCAAGGTCCAGTCCAATCAACCACTGTCCAGCTGATCCAACCAGCAGTCTATCGCCACTTGAAGACCACTTCCACATCCATTAATTACAATGGTTTTTTTTTTTTTTTCACCAAGAAAACTGACGCCACATCAATATCTGCACTTCTTTAATGAGCCAAGAAGAGCCCGACAAGATGTGGCCTCGCCGAATCACCAGCGACCAATTCAAGAAATAATGATCGAAAATCTACAACAAGAAATTATCCAACTCCAACAGCGACTGATAAGGCTCGAAAGCTATTTTAATAATATGACTTCGGCTTCTTTGGGTTAACTTTCTGACTGTTTTTAAAGTAATTTTCAAGTACAAAAATTTTTACAGTAAAAAAGCTTTCCCAAATAGAGCATTATTTAAATCTGTCAGCTTTGATCTATTTTCTTAAACTAATTGTAATCATTAAGTTGCTTATTAGTCATTATTATTATGAGCATCTAAACCCCATAATTTAGTGGAGAAAAAAAATCAAAATGAAAGAAAGCACAAAATTGCAGTAGTCGAATTGCCAAAGATGAGCATTGCTATCTGTTCAAAATATGATTATAGGCATATATTGTAAATAACAATTGGTTTGATTTTTTAGGTTATATAAAGAAAAAAGAGAAACCGAAGTTCATTAGAAGCTTATATAGACTATTTTGGAGTTATATACATTTTATATTATAATTTGAAGATTACAGTAAAAAAAATGGAAAAAAAAAGAGAGTGCAGCATTAAAAAAATCAAATTAATTATTTTTCGTTGCTCTGCCGATTGAAATGAAATAGACCCTCATCTTAAGCTAAAGTTTTGTTTGGGAGAATTTTTTTTATATATTTTTAAAATTTTTATAAAAATTTTTATAAAAAATTACTTTAAAAAGCGGTAAAAAAGCTGCATCAAACGAAGCTTAAATTTGATGATTTAAGCTTTGTTTGGGGGGGCTTTTTTACTGCTTCTTAAAGCAGTTTTCTAATATAAAAAATTTTAATTTTATACTAAAAAATTATTTTAAGAAGCAGCAAGAAAGCCATCCCAAATAAAATCTTAGTAGTATTCTGTTAGTCCTTGGATCGTTGGCCTGTCATTAATTGAGCTGTGGAAACATGATGGTGGATGACTCGTTGAGCTCGTCTCTGTTAAATATATCTGCAAGTTAGTTTTGAGAGCTAATATGAAGAACTGTGTTGGCATTAGTCTGGATGCTGTCCGGCCATGCAAAATGATGATCAATTTCTATCGGTTTGGTCCTTACGTGAGGATTGTCTGTAAGAACTATTGCAGAAAAGTTATCACAATAAAGATTTCCAAAAGAAGAAATAGTTTGTAAGAGAGGAGATAGTGATGCCAAACTCTTGTAGAAGTGTTTGAAGCTAGATTCTGTGAGAGCTATTTGGCCTCCGTTGAAGAGCAGGCTACCGTTGATTAAGTGTGGCAAAGGAAGTTGTGGCCGCTCATAATGAACTTTCTGTCAATAGGATGATCTGCCCAATCTGAGTTTGAGTAGGTTTGACGAGTAAAGCACAATGATATATTGTTAGGCCATGGCGATTTGTCCCTTTGATGTAGCGTAGGACTCTTTTGGAGGTTGTGAAAGTGCTGAGGTATTGTTCCGATCTGATGAGATGTTGATGTAGTTGAGGTTGGAGAAATAAATGCTGGGAGTTTGCTGTGTGGGACTATTTGAGGGATGTGGGTGTTTGGATAGTTTTGCAATCTTTCATGTCTGCTCGATTTAGAAGCTGGAAGGTGGACGACATATTAGGTCTGAAGGAGGTGAATGCCGTATGACGTGAGGTTTGCTCGGAGGCCTAGAAAATGGGAAATTTGTCTAAGATTCTTCATTTGTAAGTGGCTTTGTAGATTTTTCAAAATACCAGACAGATAGCTTTGATCGTTCTAGGAAAACAAAATGTCAGCCACGTAAACTAACATGTTTTGATTTACCTCATTTTGATTGTATAGAGCAGTGATGAATCTGCATGACTGGGAACGAAACTGAGCTGTTGAAGGTGTCCAGTGAATGTGGCAAATCATTATCGAGGAACTTGACCAGGGGCATAGATAACCTTCCTGGGCCGGCTGGGTGGCATACATAGTACAGTTAGCGGGAATCAATGAATCCTTGAGGCTGTTTCATATAAACTGTTTCATATTGGAGCATCATGTTGGAGAAATGGCCAATTGCGGATGAAAAATTCTGATGGTTGGCACTTTGGCCTGTGAGTTGAAGTTTTCAGTGTAATCAGGTCATATTCATGCTTGAAACCTTGGGCAACGAGGTAAGCCTCGAGTCTTACAATTGTTCCATCAAAGTTGTACTTTCTGGCCGGTATATGCACGTACAGCCAAGCAGCTTCCGAGAGGGTGACAATGGTAACAAGGTTCAAGCTCCTTGGGCTTGTAATGCTTGAAAATAATCAGACATAGCTTGACGCCAGTTGACATCTTTTGCAGCCGCATGTAGGATCAAAGGGGCTGGAGTTGTTTAGTGTAAAGATCTTTTCGGGTTTGAGATGATCGGACTTGAAGTCTTATTTTTGCATGAGATGAACCCAATGATATGAAATAGATTGGGAACATAAAGAAGCTGAGTAAGAGTGAGCTTAGTGATCCTTGCCCGGTGTGTTGTTCTCTGTTGAAGTCACGAGCGTTGGTTTGGTTTGATAGAGGAGATAAGAGGTAGCTTAGAGGAAGAAAATGGGTTTGATAGAGATGAAGCAGCTGGAGATGTCGTGAGGCTTTCATGGCTCTTCATACTATGAGAATACAGCTAAGAGGGTAATGTACACCAGAGAGAATTAGAAAAAATGATAAAGTATATCAGGGAGAAACAGAGTAAACGAACAACTGAGTATATATGTAGTATTTGGATTGATTCTACAGGTTTACATCTTACTGTATATATAGACTAAAGCTTATGTAGTCTAAGGTTATACCTTATATTGCTGAGATCATTTTTATAAAAAGGTTTTATGGGTATTGGCAGTTGTTGATGATTTGGTATTATTCTAGTATCAGCAATTAGAGTTAGAATGGCTTGTCAGTCGTATTTCATCACTCATTTTGGTAATATTTATTTTGTGTGAAGTCTAATTGTGTCGATCAATCGGGTAGTCAGTAGAGCTAGATAAGGAGCTTGCCATGGGGGTTTGCATTGGGGGCAACATTGATGCCGGACAGGATAGGTCGACAACTCCTCGTCGACGATCCGGCGATCGCGTCCGAACCAACTCCAAGAACTTCTTGGAGGAAGGATCCACCACCTAAGAATTGCTCTTAGGATACAGGAAAACAAACGAGTAAAAACTCTAATTTTATTAATTTCCCAATCTATCCTTATTACAAGCATTGCTACAAGTATTTATAGACAATTTAAAGCAACATAAAAGGCTACACACATTATAAGCAAGCACTAATCCTATGCAGCAATATATACTACAAATTGAAATTAGTATAGCCTGAAGTTTAACAGGTTTAAACAGCTCAGCTCTGGCGTCATACTACCGGGGTAGGAGGAACTTCAGGCTCATAAGAAGATGTTCGGCTGTCCACCCTAAGGAGGTGGTTGGGTTGACTAAACCGGTCTGAATATTTCCACCCGGTGTCATTCACCCCGTCTTGGAGAGACTTCAACATAAGCTGGAGTCGATGACAAATGGGATAGCTGACAAACTCATTTGACATTTTTAGTAGCTCCTCAAACGGCACTCTTCACAAGTTGAATTGAACTGGACGCAAAATGGATCAACTATGCACATATTGGTATTCACAGAGATCGCCTCCAAGAATTTGGTGTTGGGATGTGTAAATGTACCAAGGTGGTTGTCGTGGTCAAGTTTGGTCATACCAATTTCGTGATCAATGACAGTGAGCATATTTGTTGTCTTATCAGGAATGATATGAATGACTAGCTCCAATGGTGCATCCACCTTGCTCTTGTCATCATCATATATGGGTTGATCAAGATCAAGAACTCCACTGAACAGGTCGTCAGCATACACTGGTTCATCAAAGAAGGGCAAAGATGGCAATTTTGGCAACAGATCTTCAATTTCTTCGAGGCTGAACTTGACCGAGGGTGGGGTGGAAGAAGTCTGATCATCTGAAATGCCCTCCTCGTCGTCATCAGTTCGTAAGGATCTTCGTTCAATCCTCGATAATCTTAATTTGAGTCGGGCAATTTCTTGTAGAAGATCTTCGATTTCTTCTTCTTGAAGTGGTCTTTGATGATTTCGGCAATGTGACATCTTATCGAGGAAACAATCACCACTTAGACTAAACAGTAGGAGCGGAAAAAATCCTTCTGGATAAGGTAATTAGCGAGCAAGTAGACCACAGTTCTTCCTCCTTCCAATCCATTATCCCGTGGTTCTTGCCGGCTGGCTGGAAGGCATGGAGTGCAGCAAGAAAAAGGCTAGTTGTGATGGATGAAGGATCCAGCTGTTGGAGATGTTCAGGAGAAACCGGTGCCTGAAAATGCTCCGCCTGGGACGGTCGGCCTAGAGGGCTTAGAAGAGACGCAGATGACTTCAGCTTTCCTATGTGCACAAGAATCGGACAGCACCTGACACCGAACACCGAATAGGCACTACAGGTCTCAGTCAGCAAGATCAGCAAGATTTTTAAAGCAAGCAATAGTTTCCAAGGGAGATGGGATGGACGTCCAGCACTAGGTGGGAGAAATAAAACAGAACGAGAGACACCACCTGACGGAATGTCAGGATAATACAAATCTTCTTTCTTGATACAGATCAATGCAAAATGCAAAAATTCACTCATACATCCAACCTTGAATAGCTAAGCAGTGAAAGAAGCTTTGCCTCTTCTTGATAGCTCTGGATGTTTTGGACAGAACTGAAAAATTGGACAACAGTAGGAATCTGGTGATTAAAATCTCTTCCTGTTGATGTCTTGAAGTCCGCATACAAGAACAAAGAGAAGGTGGCCGAAAATGCTGTTCTTGATGTCTTCTTCTTGTTTCCTTTGAGCTTTCTTTTTCCACCGAGGCCGATTTGCCACCGAAGCTGCTTCGCCAATGAAGATGAGTTGCCACCAAATGACGCCGGCGGCGGAGGCTACATGACAACGGACAGAACGCCAGCAACTTGCCGGCTCTGATACCAAATGATGCCGGACAGGATAGGTCGACAACTCGTCGTCGACGATCCGACGACCGCGTCCGAACCAACTCCAAGAACTTCTTGGAGGAAGGATCAACCACCTAAGAATTGCTCTTAGGATACAGGAAAACAAACGAGTAAAAACTCTAATTTTATTAATTTCCCAATCTATCCTTATTACAAGCATTGCTACAAGTATTTATAGATAATTTAAAGCAACATAAAAGGCTACACACATCATAAGCAAGCACTAATCCTATGTAGCCATATAAACTACAAATTGAAATTAGTATAGCCTGAAGTTTAACGGGTTTAAACAGCTCAGCTCCGGCGTCATACTACCGGGGTAGGAGGAACTTCAGGCTCATAATGCCCCTTCCTCGGGGGTTCGGGGGCGATGCACCCGAAAATAAAGTCGTACAACATTCAGGTGCTATATACTCAAGCTCAATGATATTGCAGTCACAGGTCAGAGACAAAGCATAATGTTGTTGTACTGTATGTTGCAGCGCCATGACGTTGTAAGCTACAATGCTAAGGCATTACAAGGTGAACTCAAAGACAGAGAGTGGATCGACACAACACTCCATACCTCAATGTTGTGGCTCTGCGAGTTGGCTCGTGCAGATTTCTTCATCTTTTCCTTGTTTCACTTAAAGGGTTGCAAAAAGAGTGAGAGAAGAGAGATTTGTACAATTTGTCCCAATTTTGCATAGTGAATTTCCTCGTGTCGCATAGCTTAATGTTTTTTTTTTGGTTTCTAGTTTTCCACATTAAATCCTGGAGTTTATTTTTGCTATTTCTTCTTTTTCCTGTTTGTTTCCTTATGTGGTTTACTTCCCAATAGATAATTTGTTGGAGCATAGCTAATATTCATAAGCTCGTTTATTCCTCGCTTCGTTTCTCTCTCTCTCTAATAATAATAATAATAATAATTATTACGGGCTAGAATATACGTGGCGATAGATTTATAATTATACATCTTAGCATTTCACGGATATCCAGCTCACACATAGAGAACACATTATTTTTTACGTGGAAAACCCGGGAAAGGAAAAAAACTACGGGGCCTAGCCCAGTTGAAAATGATTCCACTAGAATTTGAGTAAAGTATAATGGTCTGACTTGTCCTTGAGGATGACCAGATTACAAATATCAACTGAAAGTTTCACAAAAGTCCAGTGTCACTCCAATGTCAGGTGGTGGTCCGACAGCACTCTAGTGTTAGGCAGTGGTCCGGCAGTGGCACTTTAGTGTCAAGGGGAACTCTGGCTTTGGGTGATACTTCGACGTCCTTTGATGGTCTTGTGGTGGTTCGACAGAACTCCGATATCCCTTGGTGGTCCGACGATGATGAGATAGAACTCTGGCGATGGTCGAAGAGGAGCTAGGCGGCTGGAGCTTCCTTCCTTCTCTTCCTTCTCCTCTCTTGGCTTCGATCCCTTTTCAAGAGGAAATGAGATTCTATTTATAGAATTCTTGAGTGGCATGACCTCATTTTTATATTAGGTCAATAGGACCCATCCAGACCCCAGATCAACACAACTTAAGACCAATCTAGACTCTAGGATCTTCCTAGATTTCAGTCACTAGGATCTACTCTAGACCCTAGGATTTCTTTAAGCTGATCTAGATTCTAGGATCTTCTTAGATTTTAGTCCCTAGGATCTACTCTAGACCCTAAGACTCCTTTAAGCTGATCTATATTCTAGGATCTTCTTAGACTTCAATCCCTAGGATCTGCTTTAGACCCTAGGATTCTTTCAAATTAATCTTGACCCTAGGATCAATCTGATCTTAGCTCAATCCAGATTCAAATCAATCTTAATCCCATATTAATTTTAAACTCAGTTCAATCAAATTCCAGGCTAATTTAAATCCTAGGATCCTTTTAGGCTCCATCCCCTGAGATCTATTTAGGACCTAGGATTCTACTAGATCATAGATCTTAGGATGTTTAGACCTTGGGATCCTTATAGTCCCTAAATCCTAGGGCTTTCCCATACCCTAGGTTTCTTTTAAA
The DNA here is from genome assembly GCA_019925795.1 of Dendrobium chrysotoxum. Lineage (NCBI taxonomy): Eukaryota > Viridiplantae > Streptophyta > Magnoliopsida > Asparagales > Orchidaceae > Dendrobium > Dendrobium chrysotoxum. Next base: position 5,117,509 of record CM034306.1, on the reverse strand, counting down.
TTCCAAAACCTTTTGGACTTCCTAGGTCCTAGGAATTCTAGAAGACCCCAAACTTTAGGGTTTTTTAGATTCTAGAACCTTTCCAGAATCTAGACCTTAGGATCTATCTAGATCCCATGATTCTTCCAGACTCTAAATATTAGATCTGCCCAGACTCTAGATCAATCTAGGTCTTAGGATCCTCCTAAACCTTAGATCTAACTAGACCCCAGATCTATCTAAATTTCAGATCAATTCATATTTTAAATCAACTCAAATCAGTCTACACCTCAAATCAATTCAAGCCTTAAATCTAATTATACTCTAGCCCAGGCTCTAGTTTATTCAACCTCATATCAAACTTTAATCTTATCCTATCATTCATGATGATTCTAAATGATCATAAATGATATGGATAATTCAAATCCAATCATTCAAATCAAAAATCCAGTTCAAATCCATATTTTTAATCTAAATCCCACAGCCAAAGTTCTAAGTCCTGAAAGCCTTTTCTATCAAATCTTTGAACATTTTAAAACCCTATCAAATGACCTCTGATTCAAGATCTATTAGTTCCACATTGATGTGACATATTTCTAAAGACAACCCTCTAAATTTGAGCTCATTCTGAGGTCTCTAACCCCAGAAATTGAATTGAAATCTAAATGCTATAAAACCTTTAAATATTTATAGTCTATGCCACTGGACCTGCCACCCAGTGGATCCTGACCTTGGAGCCTTCTCCAAACCCTCAAATCACTTTCAGACCCTTGATTATGACCCATTGAGCAATAAACTGTATTTTGTTGGACTTAATTTGACCCATAGTTGACCAGAGGTCGAAATGACCAAAATACCCCTATGGGGTATAAATGGTCATTTGAACCAAATGAATTCCAAATCGAATGCAACCACCTCCAGCAAGTTTCAAATATCAAACCAAATCTGTTCACCAAGTTTCAAATTCTAGAAGACCCCAGATCTCAGTTCATCTGAGCTTCCCCAAACATCCCTCTTTATTTCCTGAGCCCAAACTAGTCGGCCAAAGCCACCAGCGGTGAGATCTCCGGCGAGACAAGGGTGGAATCCGTCCAACTCAACTTCCCGTCGATCCGTAGCTTATCAAACCGTGGGTTCAAGAGGGAAAAGTTGCGTGGACAAACCACAGTTTCAGATAATCAAAAATCCCTCAAATCGAATGGTTAGTTTTTCCTAAAACTCAAACCCTAGCTATTACACATAGAGTCAAATAGGGTTTCCAAAAGCACTTTTCAAACAATACAAACACGTCCACATGAACTCTGTTCATCATCCCACTCTATGTTTTAAATTTCAAGTCATTTGATTGAATATATTGAGAGAACGAGGTAATTTAAGCATTTTTAGGGCGTAAACGCTGGCCTCGTCGCATGCACAAAATTGGAACCGTTGATTTTCGAATCAACGGTTTTGATTTTGTTGTTATGTTGTTTGATTCGACCGCAAAAGTGTTATGTCGGATCATAATTCTGTTCGGCTCAATTAGAGCCGTTCAATTCATATAGCCGAAGATCCAGCGACGCGGAGGGTTTGCTGACGTGGATTAGTGGGAGAGCACGTGGACCCCACCAATTCACAATCACCCAGTGATGATTGCGCGGCGGCGCAATCATTTTCAATGATTGACCACCACCGCGTGTTTTGTGCCCGCGAACCACAAGCCGCCGCATGTCCCTCTGCCGGCGGCGCCGCCGCCATCCATTTAAAATGATTTTAAATTAATTTAAAATCATTTTAAATCCTTTTTTTAAATAAATATTAAAAATTAATTTTAAATAATAAAATGTATATTATATACTAATATTTTTTGAAAATTAAATTTTTTTCTAATTATTGTTTTAATTTCTTAATTATATTTTTGAAATTACTTTAATATTAATTATTAATTACTATAAATTAATAATTAATAATTAAATATTAAATAGTTTATTTAAATATTAATTGTTAATTATTAAATATTAAATATTAATTATTAATCATCTTAAATAGTTTATCTAAATAATAATACAAACTTTAAATATTTTGAAATTAAAAGTTAATTTTAATTAATTGATATTAATTAAATAATTCAAGTTATTTAACTGATTAGATATAAAATTACATTTTAAAATTAAAATTCTACTATAAAATATTTAATAATTAGAAAGTTACTTTAAAATAGTATTATTCTGAAAATTTAATTAATTTTAAAATATCTTGTTTAAATATTTTAAATAATTATTAATTCTTAATTAAACATTATTTGAATTTAATGATTTAATTAAAGGTTAAAAAAATGTGTATTATTTTAAGTAACCTTAAAATTCCAAGAACATTTAGGCTTTAACTCAATTTGATTTAAAATTATTTTAATTATTAATTAATATTGAATTTATTGAAAATTCATTTAAATAATTAAAACTTTAAAAATTCACAAGATGTTCAATATAAAATAGAAAAATTAATATAATATATCAAAATTTTCAGAAAATTAAGTACTTTAATTTGAAGTTAATTTCGGGAATAAAAAATTTAATTTACTTTAATTAATATTAATTATTAAAATTTTTTATTAATTAATCAATATTTAATTTAATATTATATTGAGTATTTTCAAAATTAGAGCTTTATTTTTAAATAATCTTTAAAAACCAATAGATCTCTCATCTAGATATTAAACCTATTCTAATTATATCTTTAAGTATTTTAAATTTAAAACTTATATTTATATATATAGGTTTATGAATAGATTTAATATTTAAAACTACTTTAAAGTAATATATATATTTAAATCTTTTAGGGTTGAGAGATCTACTTTGAAATTTTAAACATAGACTTGACATATTTGAATAGAAATCATGTAGGAGTGTTAGTGAATGGTTATGCTCTAATCATTCACTAATCTAATTATTATTTACAAGTAATTAAGCATTAATATTTGTATGCTTAGGATACACACACCACCTAGCTCTAAGGCTCTCTTAGACTTAGGAATTGATTGTGTTTTGTGCATGCTATATATATATATATATATGTCAAGGGTCTAGAAACTTTGATTTGAACCCAATTAACCTAATGACATCATTAAGGATAATAATTAAGGACATAAGTATAGAAAACTTAGAATATTTCTAATAATTAGGATTCTCATCCTATTGACTTGAAACTCAAACCATTTAAACTTAGTGACATGTTCAGCCCATAGAAAATTCTCCCACTGAATTTTGAAGTCATTAAGCCCCTTAATTAACTTAATCAAATTTAAACCTTAATTAAGCCTTAAAAACTTCCAGAAAATATAATAAATCAATTTTAAACTTAAAAATTACACACAACCCCTCTAACTGACCAGAATTGAATGCTTAATTCATGAAAATTAAAATCAACCAGATTTGACTTCAAATTTAAGAATAATTTAATAATAATTAAAATTTAATATTTAATTAATTTAATTAATTAAAAATTTTAAAAATCTCTCAAACACTTGATAATCTCTTCTTAGATCATTTCTGATCTTTGGAGATGATTTCAAGAAGTTTGGAGGTCATTTGGATTCAAACCATGAAAACCCCCTTAATTAGATAAATTAAATAATTCAAATAATTATCAAAACTTTAAAAATTCATAACTATTTCAAATGAACTCCAAATTGAACAAACTCAAAGGCATTCAGCTCATATTAAAGTCTAATATTTATTAAAAATATCAAAATTCTAGAAATCAAACAATTTTGAAAAAGTAAACTTTTGGTCAAATCTAGTTCAAATTCAAGTCAAAACTTCAAACCTTCATAATAAAATGTAGAAAAATCTAATTCCAGCATACTTACTGTCTAACTGATCGTATTAAGGTCTAGTATTTTAATAAAATATTAACTTTCCAAAAAATATTTTAAATCAAAAAGTTAAGTTTTGACCCCTTAATTAAATGATTAAAATAATCCTGAAAATTCCAAAATTCAATAAATCATCAAAAATTTCAGAAAATATCAATTTAACTCTAAAACCAGCAACCAACCAATCTTAATTAAAATTTAATCAATCTTTAAATCTTAATTAAACTCAAATCATTTAATTATATCGGGTACCACTAGGTAACCCAAGCCTACGAGACTATTAAGTTAGCCCCAAGGAAGGTGAAATAAACTTCACGGCCTATGTGTGCAATAAAGGTGGTATCCAATAAATAATCAAAATCAACTTTAAAATTAATTTTAAACCATTAAGATTTAAACTTCAATTAAAATCTCCCTCAAGCCTTTCAACCAATCAGAACTTTAAACAACTTCAATCAAAGTACCCTATTTAGGATATATCAAAGCCACACAGCCTACCTCACACACTTTAGATGGTTTACTAGGACAACCAACTCTAGTCTTAGGTTAGGCCGGTGTTTACTTTTCTGCTGTGTGCTGGATTTTTTCGTGGTTTTCACTGCATGCTGGTTGTTAGATTTAAGTAATTAATGTTGATGTGATTATTTATTTATTTACTGCATTATGTGTTGACTTGATTATATGTTAGATCTACCCCTATGCTAGGGACGATTTGTACTAATTCAATTTTATGCAGGTGGTCATGCTCATACAGGGCATTAATTAAAGGGGGCAATCAAATAATTAAACTTTAAATTAACGCTGTTTTCTGCAGGCGCTCCAGAATGCTTAAGTCCCCCTTTAATATTAAGAGAGCATGACCAAGTGTGACTGTGATTGAGATTTCTTTATATTTTAAATATTAACTGCTTGAGATTGATTATAACTGCCTGAGATGTCAAATATAAAATGCTGATTATTAGGATAACCTTGCAGGATTGAGTCTAGATATTTTTAATTTTGATCAATGTAATTTGATAAGAATTTGAGTTATAAATTGTATTAAGTGCTTTGAGATTGAGATATTAAACATCCAATTTAGGAATCCAAAGAGGAAGGAACATCCCTTAGGGGAGAGTTCCTCTCCATTTGGAGGTCCAAATTGGGTGACTTTCAAAGTATCCAAGGAGGAAATGTGACACATCTTTTAAGAGGGAGTTTTCTTTTCACTTGGATATCCAGACCTGATGATCGAACGAGTTCCAAGAAGACAAAGAAGTGAAGAACGAGAAGAATCTTAAATCTCAAGGTCACTTGAGTCTTAGGAGTAGAATCCGGGTTGTAGTCAGTGGTACCCGACTACTTTACTTTCCTACAGGCCCTGGATTGTACAATTAAAAGGCACTTGCCTATGGACTTTCATTTTGAATATTTATTTAATTGATCTAATTATTTGATTGATTTGATTAGGATTTGCATGCTTTTAGTAGTTTTTTGGCGATCTTACATGTCGTATTTGATTTAGCCTGGAACCCGATCGGAGGCTCGTGAGGGTACGGTCAAAAATTATTTCTACTTAAATAAAACTTAAAAACTTTAGGCTCAGATAGTAACTCTAACGTTTTTAAGAAGTAAGCCTAGACTTGCCGGGGGTTTTTCATGCATTCATATTGACTTGTCTCTACCTTGTTAGGCACCTCCCCGCCTGCGGGTTTTGGCAGACCACCTGGCCTATGAGGGTGCAGTTCTGTCCAAGGGGATGTTGTGCAATCTCTAGGATAAAATCTATTTTTTAAGCCTGATTTTAAAATTGCTTTATTCTGATTTAAAGCATTTAATCGAGTCGACTAGCATGTATTGCATTAATAACAAATTAAATTTGAGTCTAATCCTTAATTGTATTTCTAGCTTAAGCATTTTACCCAACATATGTTAAGGGGTCAATTATGAACCTGCTCTAGATGTCAACCCTAATTCTTTAAACTAATCTTAAACAACGTCCCTACCCACTCTACATTTAAAGACTGGACACATGGTTTTGAAGCGTTTAGGTGGTTTAGCTGGCTCCCCAATCCAGGCTGGGGTAAGTCCAGGATTATATTGCATTAGCTAGGTTCTGGGTCACTGATTTTCAGTACCCAGTTTAGACTTAGGTTCTGAGGCAGATTGTCAATCTTAAGACCTCAACCTTCGGAATCTAGTTCCCATTTTCTAATTAAATTGATCACTTAAACTTAAATCTCATTCCATCAAATTCAAGCTCAACACTTATGATAGTTTGGGGTGTTTCTGAAGTAATTCAGAATCTCAAAACACCTCATACCCTTCTTCCTTTGACTCCAGAAAAAATTGCTTAACCTTGAACCAATCCCTATTGAATTTTAAGTCCCTACCTCCTTTGATATCAAGCTTTAAAATTTTAAATAAAATTTGTATCGCTATTTTAATCGAGAGTTTTTATAGGAAAATTTTGGTTTCCTACGATGTAATTAACTACGAGGGCTTGCGCTCGTAGGAGATTTAGATACCCAGACCAAATTTTTAAAAATCAAGTTTTCAAAACCCTTAATTAATTATCTTTGGAAAAATCAAGTCAATGATCATTATCGTCATTTTCAAATGATCGATAACATATGATATTCTCTTTCCTTGGGAAGATATATCGTACTATTATCATGACTTTGATTATGAAATTAATGATCTCTTTACTGGGTTATTATGGTCAAACATTGGATTGAACATTATTTTGATCCTTCGGGATCATATGTTGTTTTTCCTTGAGTTTGACTATGATAATTGAAGTAAATTCAAAGATTTATAATCGGAACCTATTAGGGAACGATATGATTACTTTTCGAGGTGATATATCATTCATAATAAGTGTTCGATTATAAAATTAAAATTTCAAAAATTTAACTTTCCCAAAGAAAATTAAAACCTTTTTCAAACTACATTTTTCAATCAAACATTGACTTGTAAATAAGTGGAAAATCAAGGGTAAATTGGGAGTGGTTCGGATGGACGGTTGATCTTGATTCATGTGATCATATACCGTTCAATGGACCTTTGACTATCTTAATGATATCAGAATTTGAACATCTTGGGCTTGTTGGATTTGTCTCATCGAGCCGCTAGATTTGACTATAAGCACTTCACGATTGGAAATCGTTTGGTAACCCAAATTATTGTTTGACCCTTCCAAAAGTGCTTCAAATCTTTAATTTGGACTCATTTGGGCTCAGATTGGGTTGATTTTGGCGTCGTCAGGTTCGTGTTTTTGAGACGCTCAGTTTGACTATAACTTTGCAGAAATCAGAGTTTGGATGATCTCAATTTTAATTTTTGAAGCTTCCAACTTGATTTCCCTTAAGATTTGTGCCTAATCAAGATAATTTTTTGATGATGTAATAATAATAATAATAATAATAATAATAATAAACCATCACATAAGAAACTCTCTATTTATCATAATAATTAGAGAAAATCAAATAAAACATGCCCTATGAATTCAAAACCATCACATAACACTTACCAATAACTAAATTTGCCAAACATTTTCATATCAATCATTATTTTCATACCTAACAACAAACACAGTAAAATAAAATCCCAATATAATTCATAAGACATAAGTCGTCTTATACATATAAGCGCAAAATATAATATGATCCAAAGACACCCTACAATAATACAAATATCAAATGCATAAAAATAAAATAACAAAATCTTATCATATATGTAGCATCCTAGAATATTCATAGCTATAGAGAGATATAAAATTTAGCGTCTTAGTTTTGTATAAAGATCCAATACACAAACAGATAAAAGAGTAGGGTTATAATGTTCAAAAGAGACACCAAGATTTTGTTGTTGAAAACCCTAAAAATAGAAAAAACCATGAGCATGACCCAGTTTGAATGAATCCACTAGTATTGATAGTTGATTACAAATAATATCCCTCCTCGGAGGAGGGTGCTGACTTAATGTAGCAAAAACATATTATATATTGCTCATTACATGATAACTATTCTTAAAAGAGTATTCATATGTTTGTTTGGGCAGTAGGGCTATAGTTGGCGGGTGACAGTGGTCGAAGTGATCATAGTCGGCGGACAATGATGGTTAGAGGGATAATAGTTGACAGGCGACGGTGGTCAGAGGGACCATAGTCGACGAGCAACGATGGTCATAGGGATTATAGTAGAGTGACGGTGTTTGAAGGGACTGTAGTCAGCTGGTGACGATGGTTGGAGGAACCGTAGTCAGCTGGTGATGATGGTCAGAGGGACTGTAGTCGACGGGCGACGGTGGTCAAAAGGACCATAGTCGATAGGCGACGGTGGTCGGAGGGACCTTAGTCAGCGGGTGACGGCGGGTGACGGTGGTTGAAGGGATCGTACTCAATGGGTGACGGTGGTCGGAGGGATCATAGTATGCAGGCGACGATGGTCAGAAGGACCGTATTCGACTGGTAATAGTGGTCAGAGGGGTCCTAGTCAGACAACGTTAACTTATCCCTTAACTCAAGGTTAAGGATAAACTATATGCTAAGGAGACTTCCAAACTTCAGGAGATTGGCCCCCCCTCTCTTTGTGAAGAATGAGGAATTTATTTATAGTTTTTTGGGAGTGACATGGCTGATAAATAGAGAGAAGATCAAAGACACGTTGGGAGTATTTAAATAAACGGTCGATATCAACTCCCTCGATCATGGATTATTTATCGAGCATTTGTGTGTCTTAATGATAAAAAAATTTGGCGATATTTAACTCATCGAATTCAACTCATCGAGCCGTTCGATTTGAGCATGTCACATTTAAATATCATTTGGTCATCAAATTAATGTTTTGAAGCTTCCAAATAGGCTTCGATCCATTTGGGTTTGGAGTGGACCGATTTTGGTGTCGTTGAGTTGGTCTCTTCGAGATGTTTAGTTTGTCTATAAGTTTGCTAAAATCAGAGTTCATATGATTTAAGATTTAATTTTAGAAGTTTCTGATTCATATTTGCATCAAGATTCATGCCCGATCAAGATAATTTTTTGATGAAATATCAATATATAAATATTTATAAGTAAAAATTATGTTTGATCTGAGATACATAAATTTAAAATCATGAAATATAAAATTAGCACCAAAATATTAGTAAATGGGCCCCATATTTTAATAAAAAATATTTAAAAAGAGAGAAATCATATAATTATAATAGTTGAATAGCCAACAATGAACATAGGTATTGATTAATGTTATGATTGTAAGCATAAAGTGTAATAATAATTGATTTTATTTTTTATGTTATTAAAAAGAGAGAAAATATGCAAATTAAAAGCTTTTTTTAGCAAAAGTATATATATAAAAAGGTTAAATAAACTATGCTGAAGTTATCAATATTTTATATTACAATTTGAGGATTACATTAAAAATAAAAAGAAAAAGAATGCAATATTAAGACAAATGAAAAAACAAATGAAAATTTGCATTGAAGAACTTGAAAGCTATGAGATTAAAATAAGGGGGATTTATCTACATAATACTTAAAACTCACATTTTTACATATTTAACATCTAAAACTACTAATTTACACTACCTACACTTGAAATCTCTTATTTCCTCACATCACGCACTCCGTTCCGTCTCCATGACCCGCGTGCGTGCCCACTCCCATTCGCTCACAGGTTCATCTCCTTTGTCTTGTTCTCCGTCGATTTTCTGCGTGAGAAAGCCCCCTAATATTTATGAACGCTCATTTTTTGTGAGAACGCTCTCCTACTCCTTCGTTATTTGATTGTTGCCGTGAGTTTTGAGTGATGCCCTAAATTTTTTTTCTTTTGTTTCTTGCCATGAGATATGCATAAAATTTTTGTTTTCTACCCTTACGTTTGCATATTTTTTATTTTAAGCAGTAGTTATGGTGAATGATAGTGAATGTATTTGTGTTACATTTAAATTTGGGGGATATTAGAGTGAAGTTAAATGTGAAGAAAGAAGAAGATGTGAAGGTGGAAAATATAAAATGATGAAATTAGAGTATGATTTGCTTAATTTTTTTATCCTTAAAGAGAAGGCTAAAAATATTTGTCCATGGCTAATTGGTTATGAGTTTAAGATGCACTACCATGTTAGTCCTACTTCTCCCAAAGTTTACAAGGCAGTTTCAAGTGATAATGAAGGTTTTTTTTTCAGGTACAAACAAGCTTATGAAGGTGCAATTACAACGCTACCTGACAATTGTCATTGGAGTGTAGTTGCTGACAATGTCCAAGTTGGAGTGCCCAAAACTCAAAGACCCAATTCAAAAATTTTTTGGATATAAAAACAACCAAACAAAAAAGTGAACATAAGTGTGGGAGGTGTGGCTTATTTGGTCACCACAAAACAACTTGCAAGAATCCTATATGAAGATCATTGAGGAATATATGTATTTGGGTGAATTTTGATGAAGTTGTTTTTTGGAAGCAATTTTTTGGTTTCTTCATAAAAAAAGTAAGTTATGTAATAGTTTCTTCATAAAGATCAATGAAATCATTTTGCACTATTTCAAAAAGCTCATACAAGAGTTCACATTACAATGACACTTACAACTCATGATATTACAACATCTGTTTTCAAAAAGCTCACATAAGAGTTTACAACTGAAGTAAAACCAAAACAGTTAATAACAACTAGATTTGAAACAAGTCGTGCTTCAAGGACTTCAAATTCTCCAAAGTCATCTCATCTAATGGTTTATCAGATAACAACTTATGTTTGACGATGTTTGATCGGCTTCATTAACCTACCTAAAGAAATTGCAATCATCTTTTGTCCTATTGCAAGGGCAATGATAAAATCTTCAGCCGCAATTCTCACTCTGATATGTTTTAAATATAACGCATTGCAAGTTGCAATAATAGAAGATTTGTGGCATGTGCATGCTTGTAGAACTTGTCAAATATCTAAAACTCATTATGTAAAGTGCAATACACGAAGAAATGCAATTTTAGAACATCAACTAACAAGGAAATAAATCAAGTGAGTTCAACACAGATGGGAGACTAGAGAAACAACAACTTTAACTAACATCTCATGTACATGCATCCAACCAATTATCACCAGACTCAGACATAAGCAATATTCAACTATGGAGATGAGTGGAGGCTAGAGAAACAACAACAATACATGTTTCTTCTCCTACTGTTGATCCCATTGCCCTCTAATGATCCCATAGAATGTAGGTCATGGTTGCAAAATAGATCATCCAGGTAGGGAGCCGTATAACATAGACCACTCAGCACAATTTGAGCTCTTTTCATAATTGTCTAGATTTGCATAACACACAAATATAGAAATCCTCCATTGCAGCATACTTATAAAAATCCTCCATTACAAATATATAAATCCTTTACTGCAACATACTTATAGAAATCCTCCATTACATTATAGAAATCCACCACTACATTAAAAACAACTTCAGTGAAAGAGTTGCAAAACTTCTTATTCCCTCATAACTCAAGTACAACACAAAATAGAGGGCGTTATCATGAAAGCCAACTAACGGATCAACTGACCCATCACAGTGAAATAAAGGTTGTGGGCCTCTGAAAAGAAAACACACCACCCCGCAGGGGGAGGCAGTGGTGCCAATGGGAGGCCAGATTAGATCGTGCATACGATTAGCTATTGAGGATAGCGGCTCTCATCAATGCTCCCCAATGGATAATGATATACACGACCTGATCGGAATAATGAGTTTCCCCCACCCGATACATCAGCTCGAGTGGGGTTTATTTGATAGTGAAATTCAGTTTCTCACGGGCGCAAGCCCCCGTGGTTAATTACATCTCAAGACGGGGCCTGAGAAGACTCTCGATTAAGAATTGTACATTATGCTTTCAAATGGGATTGTCATATAAGGAGAAGAATAGGAAATCCTACTCAAAGGGAAGAAAAGATTCAACTTGGCTTAGTCAACATACACGGCTCAGATTAGCATCCGGGGGGATTAAGGTAGTGAGAAGAAATTGAGGAAAAAGAAAATCATGCACTCAAAGCATACAGGAGAGAAAGATGGAGGTGGGGAGAACTCTCACATAAAAAAACTTCAGCTATGAGAGCTTAGGGAGAGAAAAATCACAAAAAAGTCAAGGTCTCTTTTAAGATGCCCTAAGTTTTTTGTTTAAAGTCCTAGGCTCTAGATGGACGGTCATGATTTAATCAAGAGTGAATTAGGAGGAAAACTAAGGGATTTAGCTGTGGGTTTGATTGCTTAATTTAGGAACAAATTTAAGCTCATGAGAAGGAAAAAGAAATTAAATTAAGCACATTGAATTAAAATTAAGCTTAAAATTAGATCTGATTTGGGTCAATTTATGATTCAATTTGATTTGCTTAAATTAACCCAATTAAATTTAAATAAAATGATGACTCGAATCATAACAAACTCGATGCGGCTAAGGTGGACTAATCGAGCTTAATCGAACACGGCCGAGTCTAATTTGACTCAATATGAGTTGATTTGAGCTCGTATTGGACTTGACAGGGCTTGATTATATCGATCAAAGGCCCTCGAGGGCACTCAAATAAAAATCGAGGTCAACAAACGGACCCCCAATCAGTGTGGCGAACAAACTAGTGAACCGCGCTTGTTGGCGTTGAATGAATGTGAGAAGAGAACTAAAACACAAAACTCAAATAAAAGTTCACCAAAAGGTGATAAAGTATGGGGATCCTCTCCTCGCTTTACTCTATAGCAAGGGCATAGCCGAGAAGAGAACAAAGAGCAAAATAAAGTAAACCAACTGCCTGTCTGACCTTATCAAAACAACAAGGTAGAAGGTGAAAGGTGGTGAGGCATGCCTTCTAGGGACTCTGTAGGGCACTCTCAACCAGGTAAAGTATGATATCCGCTTGATCAAAGTAAGATAATCAGGGAAGGAGGGGTGGTGAGGAATGTCTCCCAGGGACTCTATCAGGCTCTCTCAACCGGGTAAGTAAAGCCAACTACCTGACTGATTATTTCAAAATAACGAGATAAAAGGTAAAAGGATTTCGTCTCCTCCTGCTCCTCTCGGAATAGTGGATTGGGGTGACCCAATACTCTGCCTGACCTTAACAAAGTAAATAAGCCATGAAATCTGATGCATGCTTAGTCTTTAACAGGACAATCAGGGTAAAGGGGTGGTGAGGAATGCCTCCCAAGGACTTTGTCGGGCTCTCTCAACTGGGTAAGTAAAACCAACTACCTGACTGATCATTTTGAAATAATGAGATAGAAGGTGAAAGAATCCCGTCTCCTCCTGCTCCTCTCAAAATAATGGATTGCGAAGACCCAATACTCTGCCTGACCTCAGCAAAGTAAATAAGCCATAAAATCTGATGCCTGTCTAATCTTAGCAGGACAATCAAGGTAAAGGGTTGGTGAGGAATGCCTCCCAAGGACTCTATCGGACTCTCTTAACTGGGTAAGTAAGTAAACCAACTACCAGTCAGACCACAATGGATCAGCAGGGTAGAAAGTGAAAGGATCCCGTCTCCTTCTGATCCTTTCGGAACAACGGATAGGGGCGACCTAATACTCTCTCTGACCTTAGTAAAGTAAATAAGCCACAAAATCTGATGCCTGCCTAGTCTCAATAGGATAATTAGGGAAAAGGGATGGTGAGGAATGCCCTCCCAGGGACTCTATCGAGGCTCTCTCAATTGGGTAAATTTTGATGTTTGATTGATCAGGGCAAGATGATCAGGGTAAAAGGGTGGTGAGATATGCTTCCCAGGGGCTCTATCGAGCACTCTCAACCAAGTAGAGTCTGATGTCTACTGGAAATAGCAAGACGATCAGGGTAAAATGGTGGTGAGATATGCCTCCCAGGGGCTTTGTCGGGCACTCTCAACCAAGTAAAATCTGATCTCTGTTGGAAATAGCAAGATGATCAGGGTAAAAGGGTGGTGAGATATGCCTCCCAAGGGCTCTATCAGGCACTCTCAACCAAGTAAAGTCTGATGTCTGCTGGAAATAGTAAGATGACTAGGGTAAATGGGTTATGAGATATGCCCCCTATGGGCTTTGTCGGGCACTCTCAACCAAGTAAAGTCTGATGTCTACCCGGCACATATGCCTACAGTAGAACAATCAGGGGAAAAGTCATCTCAACAATACCCTGACACACATGCGTATAGGGATGTGAGGAAAGGGGAAAGGGGAGATTGGAGAATTCCAAAGGGAAGAGTCATCTAAGGAGTCCCGAGCTAGCACTTTAGTTACTGCGTGGTAGAGGATAAATCATTGTGGTCACGAGTATCTAAATGCTGGTGAAATTCCTTAGGCAATACCAAAATTATACAAAGCTGAAGCATTAGACTGATGCCTTGAAGGACAATAGGGAGAGCCACGCCCTCAATAGAGTGTGAGAGGGGTAATCTCATTCCCAATGAGTAACAACTGAAGTAGTGAGGGGGACACACTCGCTATAGAGGATATGACTATATCAAGGAGAAGCAATTATAAAGGACTACAGTGGTACACCCATATTAACTGATGGGAACCCTGTAAGGGGAGAAAGCAATATGGACACATCCAAGAGACCACTCTGCAGCCAGGAGTCAAGTCACGATGGAAAAGTATGTCACTAAAAGATAAGGGAGCTAATTTTATGCTAAAAAAGCAAAGCTCACTAAGAGGTGACGCTAACATCTGAGACTTGATGTACTATATCACAACCAAGAAAGTAAAGTGGAGTAGTGTGGGGACACACTTGCTACTGAAGATAGTAACATCAAATATGAATGATATTCATGAAAAGCTCACAGTGGTAGCACCCACACAAACTGGCGGGACCCTGTGGGAAGTGAAACAACATTGACGCATCTGTAGAACTACTCTAATAATTAAGAGTATAGTATGAATGAGAGAGTAGGTCGGTAAAGAAAGAAAAGAATGATCTTCTGCTTGAAGATCAAAGCTCTCAAAGCAGTGATGCTAACACATGAGACCAGGTGTACTACAACACTACTAGGAGAACAACTCAAGGTAACAAGGGGACACACTCGCCACTGAGGACAGTAACTATGAATAAGATCAATAAATACCCAAACATCATAGTAGTAACACCCACCCTGATTGGTGGGACCCTATGAGAGGTGAAAGAAAAATTACCATATCGATAGGACCACTCTAGCAGCCTAGAATAGGGAAGGAATGAAAAGGTGGGTTGCTAAAAGCAGCTAGGAAGCTGATCTTCTGCTAGAAAATCAAAGCTCACTAAGAGGTGATGTTAACATATAGGACAAGGTGTATCATATCACTAACAAAGACTGCTATGACCATAAAGGGTCATAACAATACGAGTGTAGGCTCATCCTTGAAGCGATCACTTAGACGCTTTAAGGAGAGAAAAAAGAAAAACTTGGGAAATTTGAGCCCTAAGAAAGTATTGCTGGGTTCCACCTGTGATAAGGGCAATCTATTTTGCTCTACTAAGAGTTTCTCTCTTTTATTTTATCGATGTATATACTTTTTTATTTTGTATATATTTTTTATCTGTTCACAATCATAGAATAAGTATATCCCGTACTGTCAAAGTTAACACCTAATAGAGGGAACGTTTATCATATCTGTGAGTTACTCCTATTATGAGATATCCTCTAATGATTGGAACATAAAGAGGGAGATATAAATGGATTTGATAACCCAGGCCATATTCACCACATGAATAAAATTGGGGGGAGAGAGAGTGAATAGGATCTTGTAAGGAGTGAAATACTGGCTTTGTCAACCCAGGCCACATTCAACCAATGTGAATAAACTGGGGAGCATAATCACAACATAATTAATATATGAGTGAGATTTATATTGGGATAGTGGATCAACATTTACCATTCTCGATTGATGTAGATTGGTATGGACCCAGTATCACATCCCCTAAGGGGTCTAAGCTAATTATTTTGATATCCCAAACCACACTTGGGGTGACAAGTGAAATTAGAGAACTAGAACTTATGGAGAACTCAATGATGTATGAATTTTATAAGTTTAGACTAAGCTAGGTAAACCATAGAGTTTGATTATGCCTGAATCATATAATTTATGCTAGAAGGACAAGAGAAGTCACAAATAACACTATACATTAGTTTTGATAACCCAGACCACACTTGGGGATACCAAGTGAAATTAGGGAACTAAGTCCTTATAAGGAGAGGATGAATCAAAGGTTCTATGCACTAACACCAATGTGATTGGTATGCACAGATATAAGCACAAACATCCCTATGACATATTAGCGCACTACCTTAGAAGATCGCCTCATACTCTTCGTAATAAATATCATGCGGTAGAGGATAAATCATCGTGGCCACACAGATGTAGAAAAGTAAAGAGGATCCTTTCAGGAGGTATATATATAGAGGGATATTTACAGGTGGTAGGGAGACTCCCCTTGCGACATGTAAAAACTCAAGCATATTACTTTTTTAAGTACTGTCTATTGATGACAGTCATAGGGTGAACACCATTTGCATAACGAGTAGGTAGGCACCACCTTCATAAACTTGCTCTACAGTGAAGGGGCCTTCTCAAATAGGCTCAAACTTACCACTTCGGCGATGACATGAAATGATAGGCCTACGTAAAACTAGAACTAGATCACCAACCTGGAAAGCACGGGGTCGAACAAGGCAATTATATGATCGGGCCATACTGGCTTGATATAGCTTGAGGTTCTGATAAGCTTACAAACGAAGCTCTTCTAAACCATTAAGCTATTCCAACTATAGTCGGGCATTATCTTCATGAGAAAGATTATAACTGACTGCCATACGCCGTGAGGGGAGCTCAACCTCAAGTGGGAGGACTGCTTCAACTCCAAAGGCTAAAGTATATGGGGTAGACTGAGTAGGAGTACGGTAGATAGTCCTATTAGCCCATAATGCTTTAGGTAATCTATCATGCCATTCTCTCTTATTTGCAACTAAGATTTTTCTTATTAATTACATGAGAGTTTTATTAAATGCCTCCGCCAAGCCATTGGCTCTAGGATAATAGATCAAAGAGTAACAGTAATTAATATTATAGTGGCGGGCAAATCTGGCAATTTTTGTGCTTCTAAATGACGGGCCATTATAAAAAATGATACGACACAGAACACCAAAGCGGTACATAATGTGATCATGAAAGAAATGCATCACATATTCTGATTTTACTTTCTTGAGTGGGATGGCTTCCACCCACTTGGAGAAGTAATCAGTGGCAGCTAAAATGAACATATGACCCTTAGAGAAAGGAGGGTAGATATGACCCACTACATCTGTGCCCCAGGCCTCAAATGGCCAAGATGATATAGTAGGGTGCAGCGGATTAGGGGGTTGGTGAATCACCATGCCATGAATTTGGCACTGGTGGCACTTTCTAGCATGCTCCATACAATCAGGGATCATGGTCAGCCCATAGTAACCAAGGTGTTTAATTCTGCCTTTCATTTTTGGTCGGGACTGATGGGCACTGAAAAGATCTTCGTGTATCTCACCCATGACCTTACGAGTCTCCTCGTTGTTGAGGCAACACAACTATATTTGGTCAAAAGAGCATCGATACAAGGTGTCATTCATATATGTGAATGATAGAGCTCTCTTTCTGATATGAGCAACAAGAGAGCAATCATCTGGAAGCCTGCCATACTTCATATATTCAATAAAAAGGACTCTCCAATCTGACTCTTTCTCAATAATAAGAACTGTGAGGGCCTGATCAAGAGAAGATAAGTCTGTGGGGCATAAGGCTTGATGATACTGGACAACAATAGACACTGGGTTTCCAGTAGGGTCAGCCAGTTCCTTAGCTAACTTGGCTAATGCATCTACTTTACAATTTGGAGATTTAGGGATCTTAGCCAAAGTCACTTCAGGAATTAAGCATAAGAGCTCCATTGCTTTGTTATGATAGGGTAAGAGCTCAGGCTTAAGTACTTTATAGACTCATGCTACTTGATTTATGATTAGTTAGGAGTCTCTAAAGATTTTCACCCGCATGATCTTCATCTGAATGACTAACTCTAGTCCTAAAATTAGAGCTTCATACTCAGCTTCATTATTAGTATGAGATTTTGAGAGACTGTAGGAATACCTCAGAGTGTGACCTTTAGGGGATATAAAAATAAGGCCCAAATCTACCATAACTATATGAGTTTCATTTGAATTTGAAGCTTTAACGGATGATGCACCATCAAAGTAGAGCTCCCAAGTAGGGGACTCCTACTCATCTACACTCATAATATGATTAATTCATCGGGTAGATCATCATTGAGTGGGGAATCCATAGGGATAAGGTGAGCAGCAAGAAAATCAGCTAGTGCCTGTCCTTTAACGGCCCACTAATGGATAAAAGTAATGTCGAACTGCAGTAGAATCATAGATCAGTGTGTTAGATGACCTGAGAGGGTCAGATGGGTCATTAAATACTGCAAGGGGTTGACTCGGGAGATCGGGTTGACTTTATGTGAAAACATATAATGCCTAAGTTTTTGTACTGCGAAGATCAAAGCTAAACATTACTTTTCCATCGCTGAATACTTCAGCTCTGCGGGTATCAGCCATCTGCTGAGGTAGTACAAGGCATTTTCCTTATCTTCCTCATTTTCTTGAGCCAATAGTGCACCCAAGGATTCATCCAGGGTCGTAGTGTAGAGAATTAATGACCTCCTTGGGATGGGTGTAGCTAAAATAGGGGGGTTCATCAGGTAGTACTTCATACTCTCAAAGGCCTCCTGATAACTCTCATCCCAATAAAAATAGGCATCCTTCTTCGCTAGGGCAGCGAAGGGATGACACCTACTAGAAGGATTGGAGATAAATCTCCACAGGAATGTAAGTTTTCCTTGAAAAGACCTTAATTGGGTAAGGCTTTTAGGAGGTTTCAAGTCCACTATGGCTTTGATTATGGAAGGATCAATCTCAATACCTTGGTAATAGACTATAAACCCTAGGAACTTTCCTGCACTAACTCCAAATACGTATTTCAAAGGATTCATCTGTAAATCATACTTGTACATGCGCTTAAAAATGATTCATAGATCTCAAAGGTGATCTCCACGGACCTTACTTTTGACCACTATATCATACACATAGCATTCAACTTGCTCGTGTATCATCTCATCAAAGATAATAGTCATAGCACGTTGGTGGGTGGCCCCAATATTCTTGAGACCGAATGACATCACCTTGTAGCAAAACACACCTATAGGTGTACATAATGCAATAAACTTCTCTTCCTCGGGGTCCATCTTTATCTGGTTATAACTAGATGAACTATCCATGAAGGAGAAAATGCTATGGGATGAAGTTATATCCACCATAAGCTCGAGGATAGGAAGAGGGAAATCATCCTTAGGGCATGCCTTATTTAAATCATGGAAGTCAATGCAGACATTAATCTGTCCACTCTTCTTCAAGACTGGAATAATGTTGGCAAACCAAGTAGGATACTTCTCTTCACATACGAAACTAGCTTCTATGAGCTTCTTAGTTTCAGTGATCACATGTTGTTCTATTTTTAACCTCATCCTATGAGGTGATTATTTAATAGGGATTGCATCAGGCTTGATAGCCAACTTATGGACTACTACATCTAGATTTAAACCAGGCATCTCAGTATAGTTCCATGCAAAGTAATATCTAAACTCTAATAGTAACTTGATATATTCTTGAGCCTCTGAGTCAGACAATAAGGCACTATAAAAAATAGGCCTAGGATATGATACAGTGCCTAAGTTGACCTCACACAGTTCATCCATGGCGGAAGTGGTGCCATCTTCAAACTCTTGAGGAGCATCAAGTACTCTATCCTCATCCTCATTCGGGTCTTCTTCATCAGCAAGAGAAATAATCGGATATGAGTGGGAGACAGCTCGAATGTTGGCATGTCTAGACTGACTCTTCTCAATATAACCTAAGCCTTATTTGGTTTGAGGCATATCGGTCCACCAAATATGAGCCTGCTGTAGAGCTTGCTCATCCGACCAAGTTGAGATAACTGCACCCCGCTCCACACAGTCTTTCATAAAAGGGAAAAAATAACGAGGGACATTAGTCACCTCTTTATCCATAGTGGTCTCCACCGGACCCTGACTCTCAAGACCCAGTGGGGCACCTACACTATGGGATAAAGAGGTACACTCACAAGATCACAGTGGCACAAAGAATTCGTATAACAGGGGTACAGAATATTTATTATTTTATGGTGGGCCATCAACACTAGTGGAAGAGGTAACAAAAGATCTTTGATGAGACTCCTCGATTCTTATTCCATGTATCTGGTGGGAAAGGGTTGTTGACTAGTAGTCTGACGTCGAGAGTCTACTTCCTCATCTGAGCTACTGTCAATAACTGAACCCCCCTCGGGTATCAAATACCTACGAAAGGTAGGTAGTGAACTATAATCAGTGAAACCCAGGGCTGGCGAGGGAACTGAGTGATGAAGAACAATAATTATCTCATCATTTTAGGAGTTAGACTTGATAGTCAAAGAAGAAGTATAAAGATACGATGGAGGGGGAATTTGAGTGTCGTAATTCCTCGGTAAGCGAGTCGACCCTCTACCTCTATCTCTTCCTCGTCCTCCCCTACCTCTATTAGGGAGAACATCATGCCCAACTGTAGGCTGGAAAGCAGATCTAATAGGATCTGTAATGAAAACATCTGCCTCAATATCAACCTGTGATGGATCCGGTGTTAGTGGTTATACAGGACCCAATGCAGGTGACTGCGTAGGATCCTATACGGTACTGGCAGGTATCACTGGTGACTGGGCAGGAGGAGGTCTACGAGTCTTGTGAGGTATGTAATGCTTAGCATCATCGTAAATAGAGATCTCATGTATGGAAAAGGGTTGGGTATCCCCATGAATGGAATACTCGACCTCATTCCTTATATACTTCATATATTGGTGCAAGGTAGAGGGCACCATTCCATACTCGTGAAGCTAAGGCCTTCTTAAGAGAGCCTTGTATGAAGTATCAGCTTGGATCACATGAAACTTTGTCTCGGTTAGGGAACCTTCAAACCTCAAAGGTAGGATGATGGACCCTAGAGCGCACTGGCCTTGGTCATTGAAGCCTTTCAGCATAATCTTATCAAAATGAGCTTCAGATGACCTAGGGAGAGGCCCTTTAAAGTTTCATAACTCAGGATATTAACTGAAGCCCCTTGGTCAATGAGGACCATGTTCAACTCATAACCATTAACTTTAACGGTGACATACAAGGGACGATTGTGCTCGAAAGTCCCTAAGAGAAGATCACGATCTGAAAAGATAATACATGTCATCTCTCTCAAATGACATGCATCCTCAATAGACTTAGAAATAAAGAATGCTTGATAAGACTCTGGCTCAAGCAATGCTTTCAGCAGGGTCTCTCTCAAGTGAGGAAACATTATCAAAGTGTCGTAGACACTAAGAAGGGAAGGGATTTTCCTTAAATGATCCAATACATTATAATCAATCTCTAGCTGAGGGTCTTTCCTCTTCTCCTTAGACTGCTCTTGGAAGGAAGGAATAAGATCATCTTGCTGGGCAATAATATTTTTATCTTTTTCTTTTATGTTCTTAGCTATCCTAGGTGGAAGAACCTTTCCTGAATGCAAGTGAACTTCCTGTATTGAGTCATCCTCAACAGGAGATTTACTTGGTTCAGCGGTGATGGCTTGTGCTGGCTCTAAGGAGAGTGACTAGAGTGGGTTCTCAGATTCATCTTCTGAATCCATATAATAATCACCCTCTGGAATGTAAAGACCGGTTCTTCATCACACTCAGACTCATCATCACACACAGAGTTATTGCAAGAAATATGTAAAATACTAGAAGAGCGAGTACTAGAAGAAGTAAAAGTAAAAGCAGGAGCAAAATACCAAAAATAGTCAGAATCACCTTCTTCTATTATTTTATCATCAGTCGAAGGGAGAATGAAATCCTTCAGTGTAAGTGCTGGAAGGCATCCCATCTTTCCCTCTGAGGTTACAATAATCTTCTCTCTTTTATATATATTTTTTAGTACATAAAGTAGAAAAAGAAGAGATGTGCTCATCAGGCACTACAACAAAAGAAGAAAAAAAAATGCTGGCGAAGTAACTGGGTTAACAACTGTCAAATTGGCCTGGATAGGCCTCCTCTCAACTGCCTCTAAACTCTGAATTGCATGCTTGATCATCTGCTTTATCTTCTGAGAGAGTGCTAGCTACCACTCTTCCTCAGAACCTCTGGGTGATCTGCTACCAATCTGACCATCACTAGAGCCAGAACCTAAAATCATCTAAACGGTCTAAGTAGTCTTGCCCTTGGGATGCACCAAATTACTGTCATGTAGGTGGATCTGCCCACTGGCCATGAGTTTCTTAACTCTATCCTTGAACACATGATAGTCTTCTATAACATGCCTGATATATTTATGAAAGGGGCAATAGAGTGGGTGGTCTGTCTGTCCCTCCTCCTCCACTCTACTATTCATCAGGAATGTTAAGATGTTCTTCTTAATAAGAAATTTAAAAAATTTATTTACACTTTTTCTTTTAAAGGGATATTCCTTAATAAGCTTTTTTCATAGGTACTACTGACTCTCTAGAGTCCTACGGGAGGGTCTAGGCTGCACTGTTGACTGACCATATGTGTACAACTGTTACGGTGGTGCTGCACTGATTAAGGGCTTCTTGCCCTTATCTGATGGTCTATAGGTACTGTGTACCTCCCCTCTCCTAGGTGGAGGTGCCCCTGAAGATTCCTGTCATTGAGGTATATGTGAAGGTTAACTCTAAACCTTAGGAGGGATTGCATCGGGTATGCTGTCCTATAAACTAATCACCTTTATCAATAACTTCTGAAATGTTCTAATACTGAAACCCTTCAAATAAGATGCTATTGGACCATCTATGTTCTTTAACAGGATCTCTACTGCATGCTGCTTCTGTAACTAGAGCTCACACTGTAGGCTGAGGTTTCTCTATCTGACTATGTAATCTATGAGAGTCTCTTGAGGATGCTATCTAGTCATAGCTAACTCTCCCACCATGACCCGGTACTCTGCACTAATAAACCTCTGAACAAAAAGCTGCTCTAACTATGCAAAGATGCGAACTAAATTGTTGGGGAGGTCGGCGTACCAAGCAAAGGCCACCCCAACTAAACTGTAGATAAAAAGTTTCAACATCAGAGCGTCGTTCACTCCTATGTTGTAATATATGACCCAGTATTGAGCCACATGTTGCATTGGGTTCCGAAATCCATCAAAAACTCTTAACCTAGGAGGGACAAAACCAGTGGGGTAAGGCTCATGCTCGTACTCTACTGGGTAAGGACACCCCCTGCTAACTACCTCTCCAGACTTCCTGGAGAAAATGGCATGTTCTACCTTCTAGGCTATCAAATCCTGAATCTGTCCCGCTGATAACTGAGCTGGCTGACAAATCAAGAGATGCACGAAGTGCACAAAATAAAAAAAAAGATGCGCGAATGCACTACACAACAACAACAATAACAAGCCTTTGTCCCACTACGTGGGGGTCGGCAACGCGAATGCACTAAAATTAAAAAAAAGAAATAGTACAAAGTGCACTATAAATTGAAAGATGCGCAATATGCGCCACCAAAAAAAAGAAAGAGACTCTCTTCTTCTAAATTTTTAAATTTAAAAAACCCAGTCAACATCAAATTGCTTAATTTTGAGAATCTTGAATCCAGAATTTCCGTCGTGCATCGATAATCTATCAAGATATAAAAATCTCTCATGCAAGAAAATTGAGAAGATCAAATTTCTTTGCTTAACTTAAACCACTTTGAAATTGATTTTAATTCAAATTATTTAAGGAAGACCCCAGTTCAATCTCTATGAAACTTGGTCTAGGTCAACAAAACCCAAATCTTTAAACCTTTTCAAGTTCGTTGGAGTCACTCAACTTTTCACTATACTTTTGAATTTGTTCCCGTTTGTCGTTCCGACAGGGTCCAAATAACTAGAGGAAGTTTTCTGATAAGAAGAATGAATCTTCTACTCTTGATAAAAATTCAAATCTAGTCCTTGAGGAATGTGAGTGAGTTCTTTTTCATAGGCATCTTTCCTTTAAGACCTCTATAAAATTACACTCTATGCTGGGTCCAAGATTAGACCCACTAGAGGAGTATTTTATAATGCTGGAAATTATTATTCAAAATCAAACTACACCTTGTGTTGGGTCCTAGATCATTCTGATCTAAGAGTGTAGTTTCCTTTGTTGGGACTTTGCTGTTCAAAATCAATCTCCAATTGAGCAGAGTGCCCGACTCCAATTCAAAGAGCTCGAGGGCCTCAAATAAAAATCAAATTAAGCTCAACAAAGTTTAAAAGCTCATAAGTCACATTTGATTCGAGATATTAATAAGTTGTGTCACTTTAGAACTCCCCAAGTAGGAGACTTGGTCGTAGTCTTTTGGAGACCACTTTTAATTGAAAGATTGAATCAACGTTGACTGGATCATTCATTCTAATGATGATCTTTGAGAAATTTCTAGTCAACTGATCAATCCTGAAGAATGCCACCCAATATTTCAAATATTGGGGAGGCTCTTTAGGAAGTACCATGCCAGATGAGTGTTAAATTTTTAAATCAAATTCAAAACCCTTCAAATTCAAAATCAAATTCAAGATCAAATTTCAAAAATTTTTTAGAGTTAAATAAATCATTCAAAATATTTCAAATTCAAAGTCAAATCAAACCAGAGTCAAAACCCTTCAAATTCAAATTCGTCAAATCAAATTTCAAATTCAAATATCTTTAAATTCAAAACTCAATCAATTCAAATTCAAAAATCTTTCAAATCTCAAATTTCAGAATCCAAATCTGATCCTCTGTGTGGAGCAAGTTTCCTTCACATACGATCATCCAGACACGATCTTTGGTGAAGAGTAAATTTTCTCTCCACAAGATCATCCGCTAGTGGTGGAGCACGCCCTTTATGGCACAACCCTAATTTCCTTCTAGTTGAGGTCCTCTGTGTGGAGCAAGCTTCCTCCCCACATTATCATCCGCTAGTGGTGGATAACGCCCTTTGTGGCACCATCCTAGTTTCAATCCAGTTTAGATCCTCTATGTGGAGCAAGCTTCCTCCCCACATGATCATCTGCTAGTGGTGGATAACGCTCTTTATGGCACCATCCTAGTTTCAATCCAGTTTAGATCCTCTATGTGGAGCAAGCTTCCTCCCCACATGATCATCCACTAGTGGTGGATAACGCCCTTTGTGGCATCATCATAGTTTCAATCCAATTTAGATCCTCTGTGTGGAGCAAGCTTCCTCCCCACATGATCATCTGCTAGTGGTGGATAACGCCCTTTGTGGCACCATCCTAGTTTTACGTTCTCTTCTCTTCCTTTAGGATAGGTGCTTCCTTTTCTTAGGATTAGAATCACTAGTGGTGGAGAACGCCCTCCATGACACCATCCTAGTTCTACCTTCTACCTTCTACCTGGTCTACTAAGGTTAAGATTTCCCTCCTTTTCTTACGATTAGAACTCAAAACTTGACTTTCTAATTCGGTCAACGCCAATATGTGCACTAGAACTTCGTTCTACTACACATATTGGGGGTCTATTTGTTCACCTCATTTTTGTATGAGGTCACTAGGACCCACTTGGGGTTCTTTTTAGTGACCTAATGATGGGGAGATGTCCACCCCTCAATCATAAAGGTCCTAATAAAGACTCAATTCAATCCCAATCAAACTCAGCTCTACCTTTCAACTCAATCTTTAATCTAGCCTTCAGTTAACATTCAATCAAATTTCAAATCATATCTAATTAATTTCAATCCTTCATTTGATTTCCATTGATATGAATGGTTCAAGGTTAATCATTTAACTCTTAAATCCAACCCAAATCCAACATTCCAAATCAAACCTTCAAGGTCAATGATCTAGGTCCTAAAACCTTTTCTGGGTGAACTTTCTGTCACCTAGAAACCCAGTCAAGTGACCTTCAATCCATGATATATCTATTGCATATTGTTCAAAACTGTCTCTAGGACCAACTCTCCAAATTTGAGCTCAATCTGACACTTCTAACCCAGAAACTGAATCTTTTCCCAAA